>CM076580.1:193177628-193647628 GCA_034641835.2 Pinus albicaulis
CAGTGATTCAGCTAAAGATCAGGAGCACAGGTTCAGGGGGAGCATCAGTCTAACTACTAATGATTGCATTGTTGGCATTGTATCTGCTTATTCCTTAGTTCTCGTAATACTCATGCTCAAATGATGGTGACATGATACATGGTTTCCTATGATGAGATTATGGAAGAGCGCTGATTGCTTTTTGCTGAAGAGTATCTTTTGTTTTCACACCTGGATGAGATGGAAGTCTTATGATTCAGAGATAAGGTTAGATCATGCAGAGTTTGTTGCTGATGACTTTTATCACGGTTGAGACCTTTTATACATAATTCCTACACATGTTACATCATGATTATGAATCATGAAGATCTTGGTGATATCAGATCACATTGATGATTGCTTGAAGTTGTTCTGGTATGATAATTCCTCTTGAGAAGAATATGTTGATGCTGTAAAGAGCTTGAAGACTTGGTTACTGATGTGCTTATGCTGCAACTATTGCACGACACTTGAAAACTTAGCTACATTGTCCTATCTTTCTTCTCTCATATATTCCAGGGAAGCATTCGAATATCTCAGACAGAAGCTGGGAATTGTCTCTGCCTCTCAGAAAATCAGATCTGCTTAAAATCAGAAGATTAGGTTGGATACGCGGATTTCCTGAAGGACAGTCGCATATATACGCGAGTTTATACACAGAAAACTGCGTATGGGTGTTTGCTGACTAAATTTTTCTGGGTCAGCATTTTTCAGCACAGCTGCAGTGCTGTTTGGTATCTCTGGTGATGTTTCAACTCTCATATTTCGATATTTGATGAAGATGCCTTGATGATTTGCTGTTGAAAGTGTTTAGGATGCACAGGCTAAGGGGGAGCATTGGTCATGTGGAAAGGATGCATTGTTGGCATTATGATGGTTCTGAAATATGATCTCTCTCTTGATGTCTTTTTGATGTTGGTCATAAAAAGTCATATTTGTAATTTGATGAAAAGGTCATGTTGAGACCTATGATGTAAATTGTTATATTCAGTCATGTAAGGACTTCTTCAATTTTGTAAACCCACTTGGTTGGGTAGTTGAGTCAAAATGTGTAAACCCACTTGGTTGGGTACTTGAGTCACATATGTAAATCCACTTGGTTGGATCATTGTTGTAAGTATGAGTCCTTGGTGATAGGAAAGGTCATAGATTCATGTACTTCATTGAAAAATATGTTTGAAGATTCAGCATGAACTTAGGGGGAGCATGGTAACTTCAGTGCACATCATATCTACAGATCTCTTCTTTATACAAGAGAAGAAAAAAAAAAAAAAAACCTTGTTTTGGTTTTGATCTGCCCTTTGCCCTTGATGTCAAAGGGGGAGAGTATCATGGTGTTTGAATAGGGGGAGAATATCATGGTGTTTGAATAATGGTTATAATCAATGTATCTATCTGTTGTGGTGATCAAACACCATCATGGTTGCCATCAAGTCCAAAGGGGGAGATTGTTGGTAATATGATGCAATGTGTTGTCCTTGATGGCAACCTACTTGATAAAGTTGATGGCAACCTACTTGATGAAGTTGTCCTTGATGGAAACTGACTTGTCCTATTTGTTAATGATGTAAATCTGATGTATCTACAGAGCAGTTCAGATGTAATGGAGAAAGGAATTCCTGTAAGGGCCAGAGCAATGATGAAAATGGTATGTCACAAAGCATACGCGGGTTTGTAAAGGCTAAGTAGCGTATGTACGCGGAAAAGTACGTGCCAAGTAGCGTATGCCTATTTGCGCTCTAAATTTATAAAACCAAGGGAATTTACCATGGTATTGGCACACTGTATTGAGCACTGGATTATCTATTTGATCCCGTCTAGGAATACCATCAACGGTTGAGTGGTTTTGACTCATGGTATTGACAAAGGATAAATCTATATAAGGAGAAGAAGATCATAGTGCAAGGGTGTGCATGTGTCTGGGTATTGAATGAATACTTCACTCTGAAGTATATCTGCATGGAATGGGTTACAGTTCATTAATAGATCTGAACATATAATGCACCTATGAATACAATGATGGATGAAGAAAATGATGAAGAGGGATCTCTAGATCTGAAATGACCATGTATTGTCTAGATCTGTTTATGAAATGTTTAGATTTGTGATCTGGCGATTCTTTGCTGAAGTAAAGGAGGAGATCTAAGTTATCTGTTCTGAAGAGCTGCATAGTCCTGAAAATTTACAGATATATACACAGGTTCGCTTCAGAAAAGGCGCGTGCATACGTAGGTTAGTTTCAGCAAAAGCGCTTATGGAATTTGAGATTAGTTATGAAATATGTGCAGATGTATACGTAGGTTTGTTTCTGTGAAAGCGCATATATACGCAGGTTCAGTAAGTAAAAGCGCGTATGGAATCTAGGGTTTTGCTGAAGTATGTGGATTGAAATGTCTGATCTATTTTACTAGTTTACTACTATCTGTCAATGATGTATTGATACAGATCTGAGTTGTTTTACTTCTGATTATGTTGGACGTATTGGTCGATAATTCAATGAATGAATTTATGGGTTATAAGTTTCAAACTTTGATAGATGATGAGCTTAAATGTGTGGAGTGGGTCCAATCTCGAAAATCTGATGAAAAGTGGCCTACAAGGTATGTTGTATGGAAGCTGATGGATCCAGTATGAAAATTGATGAAACGTGGTCCAGAGTGGTGCTGAGGGTCGAAGCCTTCAGTGAGGGGGTTGTAGCTCCCTTCCAGTGGTAGCTGGTAAACGAGAGCAGGGGGTAGTATCTCCCTTCCAGGAGAGGCTGGTAAACGAGAGCAGGGGGTAGTAGCTCCCTTCTAAGAGAGGCTAGTAAACGAGAGCAGAGGGTTGTAGCTCCCTTCCAGGAGAGGCTGGTAAATGAGAGAAGGTTGTAGCCTTCTGCAGGTGGGTGCCTGCGTGCTGGTATGAGTCTGCACTAGTACATGGTTGTAAGAAGTTTTCTTTATAATAAATATTGAAGATGATACGACTACAGTTAGCCGGTGGTTTTCTCCCGAATTGGGTTTCCACCTTAAATCCTGGTGTTCATATGTGATGATTTATTCTATTCTTACTGCACCTGTTTACTGCTTACTAAACAACTAATGAATGAATTATGCAATGATCTAAGTAAAGAATTATCTGCATAATGAGATCTCTGGTAATACGCAAGTTTTATTAAGGATATCCGCGTGTATACGCGAGTTTTCTTCAGTAAAGTAGCGTATGGGTTTTAGAGAAAGAAAAAGTAAAAAAAAATTCAGTCAGCCCTAAATACTGATTCACCCCCCCCCCCTCTCAGTATTTTTCCCAACAATATATTTTTAATCTTTTCTTGAACAACTTGAGACTTGAGATAAAAATCTTCCCTAGTTTTATGCAAGTGCATGGTTTGATTTATCCTTCTCTGGATATCATTAGTTTCTACATGCATTTCTTGTATTATTTTCATCACTGGTACTCCTAAAGAAGATGGAAAAACAACATCCATCCCATAAACCAGCTGATAAGGGGATGTACCAATGGACTTCTTTGAGGTAAGTCTATCTGCCCATAAAGCATTCACTAACCTTTTGTTCCAGGTTCTCTTATTGTCTTCTAGAGTTTCTTGATGATATTCACAAGGATTTTATTGGAGGATTTAGCAAGACCATTACCTTGAGGGTAATAAGCAATGGAATGGCCAAGGGTAATGTGGTATTTATTACAGAATTCAAACATATTTTTTGACTTGAATGCAGTTTTATTATCAGTAATGAGCTTTTGGGGGCATCCAAATATTGACAATATGTTGTCTTCTAAAAATGAGATTATGACAGTGTCAATGGCTTGCCTGGAAGGTACGGCTTCTATCCACTTGGTGAAATAGTTTTTGGCAGTCAAAATCCACTTATGTTGGGTTAAGGATGGAGGGTCAATTTCACCAATGAATTCAAGACCCCATTGCTGAAAAGGCATTTCTGTGGAGATGGGTTTAAGGGGTAAAGGTAGTAGCTTTTACTTTCCTTCAAATATTTGGCATTTGTGATAGGAGGTCACATACTTTTTCACATCTGCAAATAGTGTAGGCCAGTAAAAACCAGCTCTCAAGATTTTATCTACATTTGTCTTCCAGTAAAGGTGTCCTCCACAGTCACCTGCATGAAAATCTTCCATAACTTTATCAGCTTCTTCTTTAAGCAAACAATTCAATAAAATTCCACCTTGATCTTTCCAAAAAAGTAGATTGTCTATGATACAAAACTTCATTGCCTTTAAACTCAAAAACCTATCTTTAGTTCTTGATAATATAGGAGGAGCTTGTAAATTTAGTAATACAAATTTTGTATCTACATACCATGGTGATGTTGGTCAATAATTGTCATTGATGGAATATAAGCTCTCTTGATGAGCTCTCTTAATGGAAAATTGATAGATGATGCACTATGACATATGATGACATACATGTTCACTATCATATGATGGAAGTATGCTATACTATCATGATGACATGAAAGACACACCATAATGAAGAAGCTCTAATGATCTCTTACTGCCCCAATCACCTTCTACACTAAAATTTCAGGAATTCACAAAGAAAAATAAATTTAGACACTTTGGAGGCATCCTTTCACAATGAATCCTAGACCATATTAAAGAAGATTTTTCCCTCTTTCCAACGGGCCCTTACTTTTCCTCAAACTCCTAGTGGTTGAAGAGATATTGATTTTTTAATATTATATATCCCTATTTTTTATCTAGCTAACCTACACTTCACACTCATGTCGGCCTAATCCTTAAGACATGTCTCTTCATCTTTAGTGACTCAGACCTCTTACAGTGATTCTGGAGTGGCTCGGACTACCTACAGTGATTTTGTAGTGGCTCACAGTGGCTCTCTTTTTGGTGTGGCTCGGACTTCCTACAGAAAATATGTTTGGTAGTGGCTCGGTCTTCCTATTGTATTGCAGTGATCTGTCATATAGTGGTTCGGACCTCTTAACCAAAATAACATTGCAGCATCCTCAGATCTGTGTTTCAAACCTACTAGGTACAGTGTCTCAGACTTTCTTAAACCTACCGTGACTCATGCTTTGGACCTACTGTAACTCAGATTTAGTACAATACTTCAGACCTCCTTGTTTCAGACTTTGTCAACCTTCAGGCATGCTGCATGCTTTACTTAGTACATTGGAGCAGTAATGTTCCTCAGATAAAATCTCGATTTTTGGAATCCTCAGATTTGGTGCTATGGTTTAGGTATAAAGGACAGTCATAAGCTTGGGTTAAGTGGAGAACTAGTTCGTGATTGCAGCATTGATATCTTTAGATATTTAGTATAGAGGTAAGTCACAGAACCAAGAATAGACGAGAATTCTGATGGTGCAGTATTTCATTGTGTGAAGAAACTGTGGTGGCAGTATCAATACCAGTGGTGGAGACTCATTGGACAGTCAAGTATAAGTTGTTTTTGGAGCTAATTTGAACATCTGAAAAGTTGAACAATGCAGAAACTTATTGAAAATACTCAAGTAAGTACATCATTCATTTTTATCGAAGAAGGATTGGTGTCCTAGAGGTTGGAGCCTCTAAAATTCAAGGTCGAAGCCTTGAGAAGGATAGGGTCTAAGCCCTAGCGATCGGAGCCTCACCAAAGTTCAAGTTGGTGCTTAGCAACAGGTTGGTGCCTATTTCATTAAAAGGGTTGGTGCCCTTCACTCATCTATTGTATACTATTATTAAAAAAAGGGATTGAAGTTCTTATTAATCCTTAATATCATTATTATACACCTCTCTGTCTTTAATTGTGAAGAATCTAACTGGCAATAATTAACAATTGAAAAGAAACACTGATTCACCCCCCTCTCAGTATTTCCAACAATTGGTATCAGAGCCAGCTTCTTCAATATCAGCCTAACAGTTGGAAGAAGGATTCTTAGGCACAATGAAGAACATGGAAGCAACAGGGAAACTACCTATCTTTGATGGAACAAATTTTGGTTTTTGGAAAAAGAGGATGTCCTACTATCTAATGTCTCGTGGTCCTGAAGTATGGCACTCTGTTCTGGATGGGTACAAAGCTCCCGCAAATCTTCCAACTGATCAAGATGAAAGAAGAGCTTACATTGCTAATGCCAAAGCTTTAAATTCCATCACTAGTGGAATTACCGATTCCGAATTTACGAAAGTCATGAACTGTGATTCAACCAAAGAAGTATGGGATAAGTTGGTTTCTCTATATGATGGCGACTCCAAAGTCAAGAAGGTAAAGCTTCAAACCTATAGAAGACAATTTGAGAGTCTGAAAATGGATGATGAAGAAGATATTGCATCATATTTCCTTCGAGTAGCTGAAGTGGTTAAATCTCTTAGAGGACTAGGAGAAAATATGGAAGAAAGCACCATTGTTCAAAAAATCCTGAGACCGCTTCCTAACAGATTTGACTCCAAAGTAAGTGCCATAGAAGAAATGAAGGATCTAGATACTCTCAAGATGGATGAACTCCATGGAGTTCTCATTGCCTATGAGATGAGGAAAGGGAGTCCAAATTTCAAAGAAGCAGCCTTCAAAGCCTCAAGATCTACACAATAAGGAAAAGGATGGAATTACAACAGCGATGAATCTGATACTGAAAACAAATTAGCTCAATTTGTACGAAGAGTAAAAAGGGGATCCAAGATAAAAGGTGAGTACCCTCTTATTTGCTTAAATTGTGGAAGAATAGGTCATTACACTGCAAAATATCCCCATCAAAATGATAGTGATGATGAAAAGGATTCTAAAAGGATGATGTACAAAAAGAAAGGGTTTAATAAGAAGAACTTCTTCTCCAAACAAGATGAGTCCGATGAAGATGAATTTGTAGTCATCAAAAGGAAATCAACCAGAAATATGCGTCATCACAAAGAAAGAGATGATGAATCAGATTAGGAAAGTGATTATGTTGGAAGCAAAGAAACGTTATTCATGGCATTTACAAATGATGATGACTCAGGACTGGAAGATGAAAGAAACATGGATAGTTTGCTAATGAATTCCATTGAAGAAAATGGGAATCTACAAAAGAAGATAATTTCTCTCAAAATAGAAAGGGAGGAAGAAAAAAGAAGGGAAGACTTCTTGAACATTAAGCTAAAAGAGAAGGATGATATCTGTGAAAAACGTGAAGCTAAAATAGTATCTCTAAGAAAGGAATTAGAGCAAGTCAAAAGGAGTTGGCAAAGCTCTCTAGCTCTTGACAACATTCTTAATACTCAAAAACCTCAACACGACAAGTCTGGAATTGGTTTCAAAGGAGAATCATCAAGTACAAAGTATAATGCCAGAAGTTATGCTGATGTACTCTCTCGCCATCCTAAAGAAGAAAAGTCATCTCGTCAAGAACAAAGTCCCATCTCAAAACCAAGAATTGAAGAAAGAGCAACTCCAAGGAAGAATGTTGGTTCAAGCTATGGATACTACAATAGGTATCAAACTATTTATTTTGGGCATTGTTACAATTGTAAAAACTTTGGGCATCAAGCTAAACATTGCAAGGCTCATAAGAATGAAGCACCAAGATTGAAAAATCAAACAAACCAACTACATGGTCCTAAAGAGCAAGGACAAATCAAAACTTACAATTCTTTTGATCCCTTGGCTAAGTTTGATCCGTCTTGCTCATTATGTGATAATTATGATCATAATGAACAAAATTTTCCTCTCAAAAGGGAGAAAGCTAAAAACATAAATCTCAAAACTAATAAATGTGGCCTAGCTCTATGTGCTCATAGTGAAGAAAATCATTGGTTCGTGGATAGTGGATGCTCAAGACATATGACAGGTGACCAAAAGAAGTTTATCTCATTGAACAAGAAAAATGGAAATGTATCTTTTGGAAGTGGATCCACTAAAATCACTAGAAAAGGAACTGCTACCCTTGTCAATGGACTAGGAAAGGCTCAAAATACCTTGCTGGTAGAAGGGCTCAAACACAATCTCTTAAGTGTTAGCCAGATTTGTGACCAAGGACATAATGTTGTCTTTAGTACAAAAAATTGTGAAATAAGAGACTCATCCTCGAGAGAACTTGTGGCGAAAGGAGTAAGAACACCAGATAATGTTTATATTCTCAGTAGAATCCAAGAAGATAAATGTTACTTAAGTCAAACAGATGAAAGTTGGTTATGGCACAAGCGATTGGGGCATACAAGTTTTGATAACCTAGTCAACATCAGCAAAATTAATGCAGTAAGGGATATTCCAAAAATGTACAAACCAAATCAAGTTGTATGTGGCCCATGCCAACATGGAAAGCAAACCAGAACTAGCCACAAAAATAAGGAGTTCTCAACAACAAAACCTTTGGAAATCATTCATGCAGATTTGTGTGGGCCAACTAGAACTCAAACTCTTCAAGGTGAAAGGTACTTTGCTTTATTTGTTGATGACTATACTAGAATGATGTGGATATATTTCATAAAATATAAATTTGAAGCATTTGAATGTTTTAAAAATCTTAAGGCTCTCATTGAGAATGAGAAAGACTCTAAGATTAAATGTCTTATAATGGATAAAGGAGGAGAATTCACCTCAAAAGAGTTTGATGAATTTTGTAAAGAGCATGGAATTGAAAGATAACTCTCTACTGCTAGGACACCCCAGCAAAATGGAGTAGTTGAAAGAAGGAACTGAACCATTCAAGAAATGGCAAGGACAATGCTACTAACAGCTGATTTGCAACCAAAATTTTGGAGAGAAGAAGTTGGCACTGCAGTTTATAACTTTAATCAAACTCAACTAAGACCAAATAATGAAAATACTCCTTATGAATTATGGAAAGGAAGAGCTGCTTCAGTAAAATATTTCAGGTTTTTTGGAAACAAATGATGACTCACCAGGTCAATTTGATTCTAGAGTTGACAAAAGAATATTTCTTGGATACTCCACTACGAGCAAAGCTTTAAAATGTTACAACTATCATCTACGAAGAATAGTGGAAAGCATTGATGTGAATATTGATGAAGGCCTTCCAGAAAAAGGAATTGAAGATCATGAAGTTGAGACTTTCTTTGAACAAAGTGAAGAAGAAGAACCTAAAAAAGAAGAGGAGAATGAAGAGCCTCAAAGTGAACCTCAAAATGAATCTTCAAAAACTCCATCCAAGATCAAGTTTGTTCAAAGATATCATCCAGAAGAACAGGTCATCGGAAATATAGATGAAGGAATCCAAACTCGAAGAAGGATGATAAGCACTCCTAGAAAAGATGATGTGGCTCTATTATCTTTAATAGAACCTGAAAATTTTTCTCAAGCAAGCAAATATCCTTATTGGATAAAGGCCATGGAAGAAGAAATGTCTCAAATTGAAAAAAATGAGACTTGGGAACTAGTAACTTGCCCAAAAGATAAAAATATAATTGGAACAAAATGGGTATTCAAAAACAAGATGAATGAATATGGAAAAATCATCAGAAATAAAGCCAGAATTGTCTGCAAAGGATACTCGCAAATCGAAGGAATTGAATTCGAAGAAAACTTTGCACTAGTAGCTCGAATGGAAGCCATAAGAATGTTTTTAGCATTTACTTGCTCAAAAGGATTCAAGGTTTATCAAATGGATGTAAAATCAGCATTCCTGAATGGAGATCTCAGGAGGAAGTTTACATGGAGAAACCAGAAGGATTTGATCTTGCTGAAGGAAAAGACCTTGTATGCAAACTAAAAAAGGCCTTGTGTGGATTAAAACAAGCCCCTAGAGCATGGTATGCAAAGTTGGATCACTATCTGCAACAAGAAGGTTTCAAAAAAGGAGTGGTAGGTAGAAATCTCTACATGAAGATGGACAAGGAAAAAGTTCTGATCACTCTTGTTTACGTCGATGATCTAATCTTTGCTAGAAATGATGAAGAAATGAGCCATGAATTTGCTCTAAATATGTCCAAAAAATTTGAGATGTCAATGATTGGTGAGTTGTCTTACTTTCTGGGGCTACAAATATCTCAAAATTCTGCAGGAATGTTTATATCTCAAGAAAAATATCTTAAAGACATGCTTAAAATATATGGGATGGAATATTGTGCACCTATGAGCACACCAATGACCACAAATTGTAAATTAAGCAAAGACGATGATACCCCACAAATAGATGCAACTCTTTATAGGTAAATAATTGGAGCTCTCCTATACTTAACTGCTACAAGACTAGATATTATGCAAGCAGTAGGAATGGTAGCAAGATTTCAGTCAAGTCCTAAACAATCCCATCTAGCAGCTATGAAAAGAATTCTCAGATATCTAAAAAGAATGACTCATTTCGGTCTTTAGTATCCTAAGAGTTCAACTCTTATTGTGACAGCTTATTCTGACGCTGATTGGGCCGGAAGCGTGGATGATCGAAAAAGCACCAATGGAAATGCATTCTTTATGGGAGATTGCCTTGTATCTTGGCTCAGCAAAAATCAATCATCTATATCCCTTTCTACAATTGAAGCCGAATATATAGATGTTGTTGATTGTTGTACAAAAATTCTATGGATGAAGGAAACCTTGAAGGATGTCAACATAGAAACTAAGCAACCAATTACTATTTTTTGTGACAATACTAGCGCCATCAGTCTTTTAAAGAATTCAGTGATGCACTCAAGAACCAAACATATTCCAATGAAATAACACTTTCTCTGTGAACAAGTTGTTGAACAAAATATCAGGTTGGAATACGTCAATACAAAAGATCAAATTGCGGATATCTTTACAAAACCCCTTCCACGAGAAGCATTTGAGTATCTTCGCCAAAATATGGGGGTCATTGCTCTTGTATCACATTAAATCAAGCAGCATGTCAGGGGTACAATATGTTAGGGGGGACAGCATGACAGGGGGAGTACTTGGGCACCCCATTTTCCATTGATGTCAAAGGGGGAGAGAATTCTATAATATTTCCATCAATGATAAAGGGGGAGATTGTTGGTCAATAATTGTCATTGATGGAATATAAGCTCTCTTGATGAGCTCTCTTAATGGAAAATTGATATATGTTGCACTATGACATATGATGACATACATGTGCACTATAATATGATGGCATGATGCTATAGTATCATGATGACATGGAAGACACACCATAATGAAGAAGCTCTAATGATCTCTTACTGTCCCAATCGCCTTCTACACTAAAATTTCATGAACAGTCACAAAGAAAAATAAATTTAGACACCTTGGAGGCATCATTTCACAATGAATCCTATACCATATTAAAGAGGATTTTTCCCTCTTTCCAACGAGCCCTTACTTTCCCTCAAACTCCTAGTGGTTGAAGAGATATCGATTTTTTAATATTATATATCCCTATTTTTTATCTAGCCAAACTACACTTCACACTCATGTCGACCTAATCCTTAAGACATGTCTCTTCATATTTCTAGCATAGAATTCCTATATATATACATTTCAGTTCCTCATTTTTCAATGATCATTCGATCATCAAGAACACAACAGATGACATTTAGTTCACATCTCGGGAATTTATAAGCACAAAGGAAAAGAAGCATATAAATGGTGTATTATTCTTCGTTGGTGGATCATCTTTAGTGACTCGAACCTCCTACAGTGATTCTGGAGTGGCTCGAACTACCTACAGTGATTATGTAGTGGCTCACAGTGGCTCTCTTTTTGGTGTGGCTTGGACTTCCTACAGAAAATATGTTTGGTAGTGGCTCGGTCTTCCTATTGCAGTGCAGTGAATTGTCATATAGTGGTTCGGACCTCTTAACCAAAATAACATTCCAGCATCCTCATATCTGTGTTTCAGACCTACTAGGTACAGTGTCTAGGACTTTCTTAAACCTACTGTGACTCATGCTTTGGACCTACTGTAACTCAGATTTAGTACAATACTTCAGACCTCCTTGTTTCAGAATTTTTCAACCTTCGGACATGTTGCATGCTTGACTTAGTACAATGGAGCAGTAATGTTCCTCAGATAAAATGTTGATTTTTGGAATCCTCAGATTTGGTGCTATGGTTCAGGTATAAAGGACAGTCATAAGCTTGGGTTAAGTGGAGAACTAGTTCGTGATTGCAGCATTGATATCCTTATATATTCAGTATAGAGGTAAGTCATAGAACCAAGAATAGACCAGCATTTTGATGGTTCAGTATTTCATTATGTGAAGCAACTGTGGTGGCAATATCAATACCAGTGGTGGAGACTTATTGGACAATCAAGTACAAGTTGTTTTTGGAGCTAATTTGAACATCTGAAAATTTTAATAGTGCAGAAACTTATTGAAAATACTCAAGTAAGTACATCATTCATTTTTATCAAAGAAGGATTGGTGTCCTAGAGGTTGGAGCCTATAAAAGTCAAGGTCGGAGCCTTGAGAAGGATAGGGTCAAAGCCCTAGAGGTCGGAGCCTCACCAAAGTCCAAGTTGGTGCTTGGAAACAGGTTGGTGCCCTTCACTCACCTATTGTATACCATTATTAAAAAAAGGGATTGAAGTTCTTATTAATCCTTAATATCATTATTATACACCTCTTTGTCTTTAATTATGAAGAATCTAACTGGAAATAATTAATAATTGAAAAGAAATACTGATTCACCCCCCTCTCAGTATTTCCAAAAGGTGAGTCTGAAAAGGCTTCACTGATCTCTGGAGTCACCATCTCTTCCTGATCATATAATTACGCAATAAAATTTATATCTAAAGCATGACAATTTGATTCAGCCATGAGTTTGGCTAAACCTTGACCTTTAATGAGTTTTGTGGGATTAATTTCTATGTCATATTCCAAAATGGTGGCAATCCATTTGCCTCTTTTACCATCAGGCCCATTTTGAGTTAGAATGTCTTTCACAACTGGATTTGGAACATAAGAAATGATAAGTGAATACAGGATGTACACTCTAAAATCTTTAATAGCCTTCACTAAAGCTAGTTCCTGCTTTTCCATTATGTTATACTTTAAAGTGGCATCTCTAAGTGATTTGCTGAAAAAAGAAATGGGTTGCTCATACCCCTGATCATTTTTCTGTAGTAAGACTGCAGTAATAGTATGTTCTGAAGAAAAGGAAAAAATAATGAAATCTTTTTTGAAATCAGGACTTATTAGGACTAGTGTTTTTGTCAAGGCTTGTTTGATTGATTCAAATGAATTTTTTGCCTCCACAATGCATTTAAGTGCTGAGTCCTTTTTCAACATTTTATTGAGTTCTCTAATTATTTCTGCTAAGTTTGAAATGAATCTTCTGAGAAAATTTATTTTACCTAAGAAAGCCTACAATTCTTTAATATTCCTAGGATAACTAATGTTCAGAATGGCCTCTATTATAGGTGGGTCTATCCTAATTCCTTCTTTAGATATGATATGTCCTAACAATTTTCCTTCTTCAAGTCCAAATACAGTATTTTTAGGATTTAAAGAAATACCAAATTTCCTGCATTTGATAAACACTTGTTTGATATGATCTAGATGTTCATTGTCAGTCTTTGAAAATACAGTAATATCATCTAGATAGATCACAGGAAAATCATGAATTTCTTTAGCAAAATCTATATCCATAGCTCTTTGAAAAGTGGCTCCTGCATTCAATAATACAAAAGTCATTTTCACATACATGAAATTATCCCAAGGAGTAGTAAAAGCATTCTTAGGTCATTCTTCTTGTTGAACTGAAATATAGTTATATCCAGAGAATCCATCAAGCAATGAAATCCTGGAAGAACCAACCACCCTCTGTAAAATGTGATCCATGTTGGGGAGAGGGTAGTTATCTTTTAAGGACACTTTATTTAAATTCCAGAAATCAACACACAGTCTAATCTCCCCTGTCTTCTTCCTAGTGGGAACTAGGTTTGAAACCCAATCAGAATATCTGATTGGTCCAATTATCTGGGCTTCATACATTCTCTTAACCTATTTTTCAATAAAGGCATTAAAACTGGATTGATTCTTCTAAGCTTTTGTTTGAAAGGTTTTTTATCTTATTTTATGGGTATTTTATGTTGTATTATGCTAGATTCATAAGATTTTAAGTCCTCATAACTCTGTTGGGAAAAATACTGAGAGGGGGGGGGGGGTGAATCAATATTTAGAGCCTAATGATAATTTTAAATTTTTCTTTACTGAATTCCATACACGGCTTTAATGAACCCAACTTGTGTATACACGTGCATATACCAAAATAAACTTGCGTATACTAATATAATTAGAAAATGTTTTGAAACAATATTTAACTCAGCTTATCTGTTATGCATATTCAACTATAGCCCATACATCTACTCCAAGAGACTGAAGATAGGATGTTTTCCTTGTCTTCAAGAAGATTAATTTTTTTTCGTTGAAGAGAGGAGGCCTGATAGATGTTGTCCCATCTTGATTACTCATCTTGGCTGATCTTCCTTCTAGTGATTAAGCTTCTTCAGAAAGACCTGCTTTGATACCAATTATTGGGGAAAATACTGAGGGCGGGGTAAATCAGTATTTAGAGCTTAATGATAATTTTAAATTTTTCTTTACTGAATTCCATATGTGGCTTTAATGAACCCAACTCGCGTATACACGCGCATTTATCGAAATAAACTTGTGTATAATGATATAATTAGAAAAAAATTTGAAACAATATTTAACTCATCTTATCAGTTATGCATCTATTAATTGAGTAGTAAATATGTGCAAAAACAATAGAATAAATCATAACACAAGAGCAACACACATGAACACCAAGATTTAAGGTGGAAACCCAATTTGGGAGAAAACCACCGCTGCTGTCATCTCTGTCTTCAATATTTATTATATGGAAAATTGCTTACATTATTGTACTGATGAAAACTCATATCACTATGCAGGCATCTACCTACAGAAGGTTGCAACCTTCTCTCGTTTTCTAGCTACAACTGGAAGGGAGCTACAACCCCCTGATCTCGTTTACCAGCCACTACTGGAAGGGAGCTTCAACCCTTGAACTGAACACCATCTTCTACTGGCAGGAAGCTTCTACTTCCACACTAAAGGCTTCAACCCTCAGAATCACTGCAAACCACGTTTCATCAATTTTCATACTGGATCACACAACTTCAACACAACCCTTCGTAAAGATCAACAACAATAACCTTCACCCAATACATCAACCTGAACAGTGAGATCATTGTAATCAGAACACTGTAATAAATAGATTTCAAAATCAGTATGCAGAATCAAATTCAACCCCGAACATTCATTATCTCAAAAAGCATATGCTACTTTGTTTCACTAAACCCGTGTGTATATGCACTTTCCTTAAAACCAACTCGCGAATAGATCTATGAATATTGGTTTTCAAAATATGGTCAGTCTCAGATCCAGATCTGAGGCTTTCAATCAAATATATTTTCAGAATTGTAGAACCCTTGATTATTCAGTCATCATAAAACATATTTACTCACTCCATAAAAGTATCACTAGAGTATTTTTCAAAAGCCATGAGTAGTCTAATATCTTGATCAGATTCTCCTTCTTCACTATTTGATAAACCATCACTATCTTCATGAGTATGATAGCTTTTTCTATTGATAAACCGTTTCTTATTTCCTTTAGCCACTTCCTTTCCCTTTTCATGACTATCTTTATGGGGACATTTATCAGCATAATGACCAACTCTTCCACAAGAAAAACATTTAAAGGGAAGCTTACCTCTGAACCTTCCAGTGCCAAGTTGTAGCTTCTTTACAAAATTTATCTCATCTTCTTCTAAAACATACCCTGGTCCTTCTTATTCTTCTTCCTCCTTTCCTTTTGCAGCAACTCTGAAGACAGCTTCTTTGACTTCAGATGGACCTCCTTTTCTCATTTCACAAGCATTCAGAATCCCATGAAGTTGAACAATGGTAAGAGTTTGTAGATCCTGCTTCTCTTCAATAGCAGACACTTTAGACTCAAATTTGGGAGTTAGAGATCTTAAAACCTTTTCTACTAGAGTAGTGTCAGATATAGTTTCAACCAGAATTCTCATAAGATTTACAATATGATCTAGACATAAAAATAAATTGGGAATGCTTTCTTCATTGTGCATTCTGAGTTTTTCATATTGAATTTTGAGATTTTCGATTTTAGCACTTTTTACCTTGGCATCACCTTCATAGATTAGAATGATTTTGTCCCATATCTCCCTTGTTGTATTCAACTACATGACTTTGACAAATTCTGATTCAGTCAAACTTCCTAATAATGGATTTACCGCCTTTGCATTGGTTTCATGGTTCTTTATTGTTGCTGCATCTATTGAAATGAAAGTTGGATATTGATATCATCCTTCAACTATAGCCCATACATATGCTCCAAGAGACTGAAGATAGGATCTTGTCCTTGTCTTCCAGAAGATTAATTTGTTTCCGTTGAAGAGAGGAGGCCTGATAGATGTTGTCCAATCTTGATTACTCATCTTGGCTTATCTTCCTTCTAGCAATTAAGCTTCTTCAGAAGGACCCGCTCTGATACCAATTTTTGAGAAAAATACTGAGAGGGGTGGGGGGGGGTGAATCAGTATTTAGAGCTTAATGATAATCTTAACTTTTTCTTTACTGAATTCCATACGCGACTTTAATGGACCCAACTCACATATACACGCGCATATACCAAAAGAAACTTGCTTATACTGATATAATTAGAAAACTTTTTGAAACAATATTTAACTCAGCTTATCAGTTATGCATCTATTAGTTGAGCAGTAAATATGCGCAGTAACAACAGAATAAATAATCACATAAGAGAAACACACATGAATACCAATATTTAAGGAGGAAACCCAATTCGAGAGAAAACCACCGATGTTTTCGTCTCTGTCTTCATTTTTTATTATATGGAAAATTGCTTACAATATTGTACTGATGCAGACTCATATCAGTATGCAGGCATCTACCTATAGAAGGCTTCAACCTTCTCTCGTTTTCTAGTTGCAACTGGAACGGAGATAAAATCCCCTAATCTCGTTTACCAGCCACTACTGGAAGAGAGCTTCAACACCCTGATCTGAACACCAGCTTCTACTTGCAGGAAGCTTCTACTTCCACATTGAAGGCTTCAACCCTCAAAATCACTATAGACCACGTTTCATCAATTTTCATACTGGATCACATAGCTTCAACACAACCCTTCATAAAGATCAAAAACAATAACCTTCACCCAATACATCAACCCGAATAGTGAGATCACTGTAATCAGAACACTGTAATAACTAGATTTCAGAATCAATGTGCAGAATCAAATTCAACCCTAAACATTCATTATCTCAAAAAGCATACGCTACTTTGCTTCACTGAACCCACGTGTATACGCGCATTCCTTAACACAAACCTGCGTATAGATCTGTGAATACTGTTTTTCAGAATATGGTCAGTCTCAGATCCAGATCTGGGGCTTTCAGTCAGATATCTTTTCAGGATTGCAGAACCCTTGATCAGTCAGTCATCATAAAACATATTTACTCACTCATTGATCAGATTTGTACATAATCAACTTAGCAGCATATACAGCAATCAAGAAACCCAGATCTACATGAAGACTTCATTGACAGATAGTAGAAAAATAACAGCAATAATAGAAGACCTCTGCAAAGCTTCAGAAAGCCCTGACTTCCATATGTGCCTTTTTTGAAACAAAGCCGTGTATATTCGTGCTTTTACTGAGATGAACTAGTGTATAGATCTCTAAATATTAATTCTGCAGAATGTTTCATATCTATAGAACTTACGAATATTTCTTCACTCCACTTCAGAAAACATGTGTCAGGTCTCAGATATAATCATATCTTCAATAGATCATGCAAGAACATAGTCATTTTAGGTCTAGAGATCTTGATCCATCAATCTATCCAAGGGGGCATCACATATTCATATTTATCAATAAAACAGAGTTCATACTATGGAGATATACTTTAGAGAGAAGTATTTAGTGATATCCCTTACACCTGCACACCTTTGCACTATGATCTTCTTCTCCTTATATAGATTTAGCCTTTACCAATACCATGAGTCAAAACCACACAGTTGCCGATGGTATTCTTGGACGAAATCAAATAGACAACATGGCGCTCAATCCTATGGGCTAATACCATGGTAATGCCCCCTGGTATCATCCTTTTGGAGTGAAAAAGTCATACGTGACTTGGATCTTTGTTATCCGTGTGTATACATGACTTGGCCTGAACAAATCCGCGTATAAAACCTTCAATATGAATATTACCAAATCTTCTGCTGGACATTACACATTTCTTCTTATAGACTCCTAATCTTCTACTGAAGACACATACTCCATATTTTAATAGAGATTTTCCATCAAGGACAAC
Source organism: Pinus albicaulis (assembly GCA_034641835.2). Taxonomy (NCBI): domain Eukaryota; kingdom Viridiplantae; phylum Streptophyta; class Pinopsida; order Pinales; family Pinaceae; genus Pinus; species Pinus albicaulis. The sequence continues at coordinate 193,195,903 of CM076580.1, forward strand.
ATATTAAGACATAAGAATCATATTTCCAACAAAATCCATGAAAATACATCTTGAAATTCCTTAAACAAAACTATGTGTTTCACTTTTTCTTCTTGAGGTAAGGCTTTTGAAACTTTTATCATATTAGGCTTCAATTTTGTTCCTATATTGCACTCTTCTATGTCAGATCTTAATGGTTCCATATTTGGTTTTCTTGCAACATCATTTGAATCAAAAAGATCTTCTAAAGTGGCTAATCCCTTAGGTAAAAAGTTGTTCTTAAGGTTTAAAATGTCATAATCATCATCTGCTAATTCTTCAATTTCTACCTTTTCTAAATTATCTTTTTCTACTTGAGTAAATTTAGTGGGTTTAATGAAATCTAAAGTATTTACATCTACAAAATTTATATCAATCTCACTATCTATGGTTTGATCTACTGTACAATACATGTTTATGTTACAATTCTGAAATTCTCCTTTAGCATTCATGATATGATAAATATGTTCATCCTGTGAAAATATATGCCAATATTTTAGATTATATGGTATTGTAGGCCTGTGTTTAAATTATATTGTATATTTATGATTTGGTTGAAAGGGAAGATTGTAGGTGCTAGCAAAAGTTGCTAAACTATGTGCCTGCTTGTTCTGTTTTCTAGGAATTGCAACAAAGTCACATTCAAGTAGCTCACTAATCAGATCTAAAACTGTTTCTCTATATTGGCTTAATCTAGGATTATATACAGAATATTCTCCTCTTATTTGTTTCACAATTAACTCAGAGTCACCCATGATTGACACTCTTTTTGGCTCCTAAATTTCCAACAATCTGCAGTCCTAAAATCAGAGCTTCATATTCACCCATGTTGTTTGTACATTTGAAATTTAATCTAAAGGCATGACCTTTTGCATGATTGTTTTCCATATTATGTATCCAAACTTTTGCTCCTGCTCCTAATTTGTTAACTGATCCATCAAAATATAGGTTCCACATTGATTCATTAAAAATGTTTTCACTGTCTGGTGCTTTCTTTTTTTGTTTTAGTTCAGTGTTGTTCTCTATGCCAGTTTCAGAATTACATAAAATGAAGGAGTCCATATTAGTAGGTGTAGAATAAATAGGATATTTTTGAGGTATTTCTACACTGCTAACCATGTACTTCATTAATGTCTCTCTGTAAGTTTATTGGGTTGGCCAAAAACTGATATTATTGCATAAGACATGTCTAGTTGTAGAGATCCCTGCAATTTAGCTCCCCGTGAACGAGATAATAGCATTCCATACATAGAAGGGATGCCAGCTACTACAATATCCATGACTATGCTTTTACTAGGTTATTGAACTAAAGTAACACATAAATATTTGATCAAGCCTAAACATTTCACTTTACTGGAATCAAATGAGAAGAGATCTTTATAAGTTCTAGTGCTGTCTAAATTCAAGGTTACCATTATTTCTTTTGGCATTAAATTGTGTGAAGCACCTAAATCTAGCATGGCATTATGTAAAATATGATCATGAACAGTTAATCTAATGTAGAAAGGAGTAATTCCTCCCTCTTGGTGTTTTCCATTAACTTCAGGACCAAAGATTAGTTATGGTTTATCATCACTCAAATTAACTGAATCTTCTCCATCATTCATATTAAAGTCTCAGTGATATGTGATTTGTATAGGTCATGTTTTACCAACTCTGTCAAAGGAATTGGTATCTTAAGTTTGGCAATTTCAGCTTGGATGTTGAATGGTGCTTGTGATTTTCTTAACTGAGTTACTTCTTCTTTTGTAACTGTAGTTTGGGTGGGTTTATCTTCTTTTTCTAAAGTTGGTTTTTCATTTTCTGTTTGTATTTCCACTGTTTTACTGCTTTTAATTTTTTTTCAAGGATAGTTTGAGATGCAGTGGAAGTTTTGGCAGATTTTGTGGTTTCAGTAGTTGTTTTGGCAGTGGTTGTTTTAGAATGAGCTGATTTTGGATCAGCAGTAGATGTTTTTGGATTTGAAATTGTTGTTTTAATAGAAGTTGTCATCTTGGTAGCAGCAGAATTTTTAGGATCTACTGATGTTTGAATAGTAGTATCTGTTATGTCAACAATTTTAGGACTGGGTGTAATTTTGGGACTTAAAATTTTCTGATTAGGACTTGAATTCTTCTGAGTTGAAGTAGAGTTTTGTTGGGTTTCCCTAGGGAGGATTTGTAGAAATTTAGTGGTAGGAGCCTCTACCATTTTCTTTGTTTGAGTTTGGGAAAATTTCTTAGTAGAAGGCTCTACATTTTTCTTGCTCCTAAGGTTATATTACTTATGAACTTCACTAATTGCAAACTCATAACCTTGCTTGTAATCAAAAGACTCACCAAAATCTAATTGCAATTTTTGTAATTCATGTAACTCCTATTCTTCTTGTGTAAGAAAAATGGTCTTATCATCATTAATGCCCATTAGATTTATCTGAGTGTCTTCACCATCTTCATTTTGGTGAGAAATTTTAGCATAGTTCTCTTGGAAAGGTGGTCTTATTATTTGGTCAGGTGTTGATTCTCTAGATTTACCAGTGTTGGTGTTTTTCCTGAAATTGGGATTTCTAATTTAAGGTCCTTATTGTTGGTATCCCACTGTGGCTTCCTATCTATGTTATCTAACCTATCCATAATTATTTCTAATGTTTTTTCTAAGTTATCTATTTTCAAATCTGAGGTTGATGTTCCTTCTTTTATTGTCACTCTCCTTTCATTTCCTAATCTAGCTTTCTTGGCTAACAAGTTTGCCTCTACACTTACATCATTACTTTTCATCTGCTCTAAGGTTTCTGGGTTTCTCTCTCTCAGTTGGTAAGCCATATCTATATCAAATCCATCAGGGAATTTGATAAGGGCAGAGTCTAGAGGAGGTTTAATATTAGTAGGGATTGCATTATATATATTGTTATATCTTGTACAATAGTCTTGAACTGTTTCATTTGGTGCTCTTTTTATATTTTAAAATTCAAACAAAATTTTTAATGGATTCTTCGTCTTCTCCCATCTATTAAGAAAAATCCTATGGAAAATAGTTAAATCAGCTATACCACCAACAGGTAAACCTTTAAACCACTTCTTAACGTCACCACCTAAAGTTTGAGCAAAAAGTATCATTTGAACATCAACATCATCTAGTTCATGCAATTCAAAGTAATCTGTCATTTTATTAACATGTTGTTGTGCAATGTAGTGAGTTGTTCCATCAAATTGAGGGATTTTGCTTTGACAATATTGGGGCATGGCATTTATAGGGCCTTGTAGGACCAATGGGGCATATATGGCAGCCATGGCTTGGATTCTAGCTTGGCTAGGAGGTAAGTTTGAAGTACTTGGTGAAGAACTTGAGGTAATTGCAGATGTAGTTAAAGCACTTGTAGATGAGATTGGGATATTAGAAGATGTATTTGGGATGCTAGAAGAAGAGCTTGGAAATGAGAATGAATTATTGGAAAATGTAGCAGAAATGCTAGGGGATGAACTTGATCTATTTGGGGATGGAAATAAAACTCTAGGTTGAAATGATTGCTTGGGAAAAAATGAATTTGTGCAATAAAGTGTGGTGGAAACAATGGATGAAGCAGTAGTAAATAAGGATGAACCTACAGATTCTAAAATACTGGTATCTAAATCACTAGTAGAAGGTTTAGGGGTATAGGATGATAAAGCAGTTAATTCAAATGAATGTTGTAAATAAGCCTCATCACTTTATTTAATCAAAGTTGCAGTTATAGCGTCAATTTTATCATATATTTAAAAAAAAATTGATCTAAATCTAGTGAAACAATTTCCTTATTATTTTCAATGAATGAAATGAAATCAGGATCTATTACAGTATTATGTATGTCACTTTTTGATTCAAAATTTAAATCAAATTCAATGTCTTGTAAACTTGATAATTTATTTGGAAGAGAATTTGCTTTGATCAATCAAATCTTATTACCTAAACTTTCTACTTTTTTGCTTTTCTTTACAATTCTGTCAGAATCATCTACTATGACAGCAGATTGTGGATCTGGATTGGACCTAGTATAGTAGACTCTTCTAGAAGCTAGAATTATAGTTTTTTATGAAAATATACTCACAACTCTTTTAAAACAATCTTAAGGTGAAAAGATAAGTAAAAATATTACCTTTAAGATCTATTTAAAAACCGAAGATTGATTAATTTCCCTAGTATGGTTGCCAGTATGTTATCATTCCAATAATTCTCAAAAGTTGTGATATTTTATTTTAGTTTAAAGAATATTAGAGGTAACCACAAACATACTTTTAAGCCTTAGGATCTAGCCTTCCTAATGCTCAGAGAGGGCTCTCTTTATATGATTTATCTTTTTTTATTTTAATTGATTTTAGGCTAGTTATGTAGGGTAAATTGGTTTTGGATTTTGATTTGATTTGGTGGTTAAATCACTTACTTAGGTGGATAGATGTAGGTATGTATTCCATTGGGCTAATGGATTCAATGTGTCAAGTAATCAGATCAAGATCAAGTTCTAAAAGGAAATGTTTACAGGGCAAGATAGTTGAGTTACTTCAGATCTTCAAGGCTGATGGTGAAAATGGTTTCAATTAGGGTAAGAGAGAAATTAAGGGTTCTCAAATCCGGATAATGAGTGAAAAGGAAAAGTTCAATCGAAACTAGGGAGAAATTAAGGGTTCCTTAGTCTAGATATCAGTAGAAAACATGTAAATGATAAATAGTTCAAGACAAAGTGCTTTTAACATATTCTGAAATAACAATTCATAATTTATCATTTAGATTTAGAACACTTTCAAGTATTGATGAAAAACATAAGAAATTGACAAGGAAACAAGTGAAAATACTTCATTGTACTGGCCCAACACAGGAATCTTATAATATGATGCATTATTGCTTTAATCCAGTCTACAGACTTGAAATTGGTACCATCACCCTTAGGTTCTGAATAGTACAACTATAGAAATGTTCAGCAATTCATCCACACTCAATACTTCTAAATGATAAGTTTTTATACAAAAACTCTTTACAAAATATACTAAAACAAACTTAGGAATTATTCATGGAAAAGAAATATCTTCATGCAAGAAGATAGTGACAGCTTTCTAACTAATGCTAGTTGTCCCTTTTTTATTGAAATCACTTGTTTGTTGTCTAGATTTTGTTATTTCTTTCTCCTTTTGTTGTTCAATGAAGGTTGCAGCTGGACAGTGAGGTGTCTTTCATGCCGGCAGCTTTATCTCTGCATTGTAATTTTTTTTTTACTTTAAACTTTGACCTTGAACTGATATTATTTATCCTGATACTCTTTCACTGATACTCTTTTTTACTGATACTCTATAACTGTAAATGTAAAAACAACAAGATCTATTTTATTTTTTTACTATTTTGTACTTACTGCAATCTGATTTCACAGTAAATCAATCAATTTTTCCCAAAGTTCAGCCTTTGGCACTTTTATCTTCATCATCCTTCTAAAAATCTCATCATCTTCAGTATACTTTGAGAGTGTGGGCTTGTTGATAAATATGTGTTTCACATCATGCTGTAGGTAAAACAAATTCTCCAAATTCTTATAGATTATCTTCCATGTTGAAATACCATGTGAGGTAGGCAAATTAACTTGATCGTTGGCAACTTCTCTCATTTTCTTGTCACAGTCATCCTGCTTCATTAGTTTGTCATGAACAACTAATGGATTTGGAAGGCCTTTCTGCCTTAGGACATCAAATTTCATCATAAACCTTGTGATAGCCACCTCCATGTTTTGGCATTTCTCCTCTAACTATATCATCAAATTCTTTTTAGAAGTTACCTTCCTAACTTCTAGGATGGCCTCTGTTCTTTCATTAATACCAATTTCTTCTAACTCTTACTTGTTTTTAGAATTTAGAAACTTGATGATTTCAAGGGCTTCTTCAGGTTTTTTACCAAGCTCTTATTTGATCTTCTAGATTGCTTCTTTTGCTGATTTGACTAAATCTTTCTGCTCATATATAACCTGGATTGATGGCCAAATATCATTGACTTCTTCAATGATATTGGCCCATAGCTATTTTCTGATTTGAGCCATGGGTTCTTTCAATGTTAGATATTTTTCTAAATTATTCAATTGATCATTTAAATTTTTTGCTCTTTGTTTTTCATTTTTATGCATTATTTTGGAAATTTTTTGTCCATCTTCAAGACTTTTAAGTTTTTCTTTCAATCTGCTTATCTCATTAGTCTGAATAGACATGTCCTGCATAGCTTTTACCAACTTTCTTGCTTCATTTGAATGTTGTGCTGTTGTTGTTCAAGATTCTGTGGTTGAAGTTGTTGATTAATTGACAGGTAATATTGTAGCCATGGGGACTATAGGTGCCAGTGATTCAGCTAGCGTGGAAGGTACAGTAGTAGTAACTACAGGAATCACTGTGACTGGAATTTCTTCTTCTTTATCCTTTTTCTCTTGGACAAACTTGTCCATTTCATTCTCCATTTCCTTTATCTGAGCAGTCAACTATAAAATGAGATTCATCCTCTGCAACTTTTACATTTTTAGGATCACATCCTACTTCAATTACTAGCTCTTCCAAGGATTTAATTCTAGTGTCTTTTTCCTGTGAAGATGCTTTTTCCTATTTGAGCTGATCTCTAATATTTGCAAGAGTGTTTTGTAGATTTTGTACACTCATGGACTTGGTGGTCATTGTAGAATAAATCATCTCCCCTGCCTGCTTATGAAACTCAATTTGGTCTAGAGGATGAATATCCTAGGCCAAGACTTCAAAATCTATCTTTTTGTAATCAAAGGATGACTTAGGAGTTTGAACTATAGGTTGAGTAAATTCCATCTGTGTCTTTTTATTCTTATAGTCAAACGCTGAAAGTAGCCTATTTTGGATGTGAGGAGTTTGTTTCAGATATTGAGAATATATTTTAGTTTTAATTTCTTCATTTCTGGCTTTTATTTCTTTGTATCTTTCTTTGATATCCTTATCCTTTCTGTTGGTTTTTTAGATGAGGAAACTTCCATACTATGCTGCTTCTGAATTAGTTGAGTCTTTGAAGTAGTAGGTTCTTCTTCTTCTTCAATTACTGTAGGAGGTGCATTGTCTTTTGCTGCTATTTCTGTATCAATCACCTCTATTGTTTCCACTTCTTTATTAGTAGGATTTAACTTTGTATTTTTACTGTATCTCAATTTAAACTTGGTCTCTATTGGATCCTTCCTCTCTGTTTCTTTTTGCATTCCTGTCTTCTTGGACTAGAGTTTGCAAAGTTTGACTAATATCACCTTGCTTCTCTTCCTATACCAAGGTATTCTCCAACCATTCAGATTGATTAGTGAATTTCTCTATCTCTGGCTTCTTTTCATGTACATATGGAGTGAGTTTGCACTTAACTCTAATTTTAGTTATCGTTCCAAGAGGATCATAATACCAAAGGAAAATTTTACTGGATTTAAACTCCTGTAAACATTTTTCTGCCTGAGGACCTGCATCTCTATTGTTATAGATAAAAGGGCCAACCTGATTTTTCAATTTGAACTGTGTCTTCTTCTTTACTGCCAAGAAATTAATTTCATCTCAACTAAAAATATGTCTTATGTATTCAAGGGAAAATAACCTCATAGGGAGGTATTTAGGCAGTTTATATGGAACCAGACTTGATCCATATACTCTTATTTCAGTGTGATTTTGGTACAAGTACCAATCACCTGTCCTATTATGCTCAGACAACTGTAGGATTTTCTTAATTTCTTCACTAATTTTGGGTTTCCTGCTTTTGTTCAACAAATCTACCATAGGATGAATGACAGAATCAGTAAAATCTATATAAGTAAACTCATTGGAGTCTTTACTTATCAAGGAAGTCCAAAAGATGACTGATTCAGGGTTTCCTTCCAGATCAAGCTTTTGAAGTTTTATATTAAATTTCTTAGACTGAAATTATAAGAACATGTGGAATAGGAATGATGAATACTTGAAAACACCTTCAGAAGGAATTTTGACCAACTGCTTATGTATATTTTCAGCAAGATATTGGGAAAAATTAAAAATGGTAGCAGGAGGTTGACCAGGCATAAAAGTGGAGAAAAAACCTAGCATTGCTACATATGAATGTTCATCTGTAAAATATCCAAGAATAAAAGACAACATGGATATGATATGTCTTGTCCTTTCAGAGAATTTTGCAAAAGGGCATGGAGGATTTATCTTGGGAATTTCTATAGAAGAATGCATGAAAGTCTAGAATATCTGGAACCTCTTGGGGAAGTCTAGATTCAGGTATAGCTGAGTGAGGGCCCCAATGGATAAAGGGATTTCATCAGGCCTGGGTTGTGTCTACAACATATAATTAATTGACTCAGCAGTAATGGTAAATAAGATTTCTTTTTCAGGGTTTATAATATCTCTCTGATTAGGGAAGTAGCAGAATTGACAGAGTTTAATCACTTCTGGGCACTAAAAGGTCTGAGGGACAACATATTTTGGTAAATTAGACTCACAGATGAAAACTTCATCATCCTGATCTATGGATTTTTCTTGGCTCCAACATTGGAGCTCAAGAAGGTTAAATTATGTGACCGTATCAGTAATTTTGAAGTATGTGTCAGCTAATGGAATGTGCTCTATATCTACAATAAGGAGTTGTAGAGAATTGATAGGTACAATATTTTTAGAAGCCATTTCTTTGCATGATTTATCAAATTTTACTCTTTTGACTTTACAAACACTGATTTTGGCCTGTAGGAGAACTTTTGAAAGTTATAACAGTTTGCAGAAGTATTTAGATAGAACAAGGGCTTATCTTCTATCTGCAAAGGTATATACTTGCTCAATCAACTTAAATTGTAATCTCTATAACAAAAGAGCAACTGCAAGAATTTAGAGTTTCTGCAAAATATATCTAGGGCCTATGGTGCAATTTTTGTGACTAAAAGTAGTCTCAAGACCTTGGAATTTGATAAAAGGACACATAGAGTTTGTAGAAAATGGATTGAAAGGCACATAAGTATTTTTCAGGGATATAGAGGGTTTAAAATTATTCATGTATTCAATCTGTGATTTTTAAACAGTCCAAGGCTTCAGAATCTGTGCAAGTAAGTCCATGGTTTACAGAAAATAGCTTTAGGAAGGAAAATGGATTTTTTTAGGTTTTCTTAAGGTTCCTAAATGATTCAATTAGTGGTATTACTTCTTTAGAATGAGGAATAGGTCTGTCTTTTGAAGAATACCTGGAAAATGAATATTTTTGTCTGCGCAGAAGGTTTCTGGGGTTGCAAAAATATTTCTAAAGCTCTACCGGTATTTAATAGCACATGGATGATTTATGCAATGATTGTAGCGGCAGATGGTTGGATTTTCGTTTAAATTTGGTTCAAAGATGGAATTGGTAGCAATATTTTCAGACTAAATAGCCCTGTCTGTGTGAAAATTGTGACAGAAAGGAAAAAAGAGTGCAAATGGGTGGTTATATGCATTTTTAAACCAAACGATGTTTACATTAAATGGAGGTCATTTCAAATGACAGGGTGGTTCATGCGCTGGGAGGAAAACTGCTCAGTGGTTTTCGCAAGCTCCAGAAGTGGTTGGCGGAATTATTTTGATTGCTGCGATCGAATAGAAAGATGCCATGTAGAGGGGAGGGAGAGCCTGAAAAATGTGTTTTTCGCAAGTTTGAGTGTGTGTTAAATATCACGCTATCAGATGTGTGATAGGGTTTGATGGCGGTCGGATCTGGCGGGTGAAGATCGGACGGCTAGGATGATGCGATGGAGTCACGGGATCAGATGGCATGGGGCCCAGGGCATAAACTATGTGATAAGTTCATATGTATTAAAACTAAGGTTTAATACATATAGTCAGGATTTATTATACTATTGGTTAATGTGTGATATGGTCGAGTTTTATAATATAACCAATGGGATGCGGGTAAGCATAATGTTATAACCGGAGGGGATAATATATAGTGGGATAGGGATTATATAACATGTGGGGATTTAAAACCATAGGTTTAAATAAAAATATGTGTTGGGAATGATATATCAAGGATTTAATTAATACAGGATTAAAAGGTTTATAATCGGAACTAATACATTAGGTTTGATGTTACAAATGTAATGTAATTGCGGAATGTCAAATATACTAAGTATAGTGTAAAACTTATGTCGGGAGTGAATTTCTTCACTATTGGACCCGAAATATCATTTAAGCATTTATACTTAGGATAAAGGGTTTTTAGGATTTTTTGGTGTATTTTTTAATGAAAATGGAAGTTAAATAAAGGATTGTTTTTTTACTTTTCCAAAGGAAAAAATGTGTTTTAACTTAGGAAAGGGGAATTTGCAAGGAAAAATAAGTTATAATGGGAAAAAAGGGAAAAATGAAGGGGAGGGGATGTTTTTTACAAGGGAAATGATTTTGGAAGGAAGTTAGTAAATGAAATCACCAATTTTTTGCTTATCCATGATTGTAAAAAACTGCTTGTACCTATCCATCTGCTACCCTAACATTTTTTCTTCATTTACATGGGTGCATTTGAGCTTGCAAACACTTATTCATTTTTCTTTTAAATGACAAACTAACTAATTCTATCCTTATTTCTTCCAAGGGTTCAGATCAAACTGTTGAGCTCCTTATTATTCTCTACCTAACTACTGATCTACCAAGATTAAACTGTTTGTCCAGATCTTTATTCTCTATCTAACAACATGAAATTTAAAGCATGAAAGGTTAAGATTAAGTTGTTTAACCTTCATGGATTGTGAAATTTTAACAAGCTTCACACAATCTTTATTTTGCAATAAAATTAAATAGTAGTGGCATTTGGATTTTCATCACTTTCATGTTTTATTTTTATATTCTTTTTGATATTTTTTCTTTCAAGTACTTTTATTTTTCTTTTAGGACTTTTACCCTCTTTACATTTTTTTATTTTTCTAATATGGGAAAACAATTTGCATAAAGCAAAGTATGCACATATTACAATACTAGTCAAAGTCAATTCAAAATTATGAATCCTATTATTATAGGACCCTAAAAGGTCACAAGAAGAAAATAAAGGGAGTCAAGCAAGTTAGGGAACATGGTAAGACATAAACATACTAAATAGTGAAATATCATGCATATTCAAACATAAAAATGAAACTAAAAGAAATAATACAAAAGCTCTAAATAGAGTCAATGAACTTCAATAATCCAAACGGTGGCGCTTACGTCCCTTCTTATTGAGTGCTCGTAGGAATGAAGGATGAAACTTTTACCCACTTGCCAAGGGGCCCTTAGAACTAGGGAGTTCTAAGTCCCGATGCAAGGATGTCTTTACTTCTGAACTACCTTGGTGCAAAGTCTCCCTCTCTCTACTCCGGTGGACTAGAGTTATTGGATGGCCAAAAACTAAGTGCCCTCTATCTCTGCTCTGCATCACACACTACTAGATTTCATGGTGCAATTCTGGCCCGGATAACAATGTGTTCTCATATTTTTCATCTCTTGGTGGCATTTTATAGGAGATTCAAACTCTCCTTTCCTCTCTTGGTACATTGATGGATGGTGACCCAAGAGAGGAGGGTGATTCCATTGTGTACCATGTTTATTCCATTGTGTGCTCCCTTGAGGTCTGAAGGAGGCTTGGGCAGTTATCCTTAGGCAGCATCAAGTGTGGGATCAATGTCCTAGAGTGTGCCTTGTGGTCCCCAAAAGTGACTTCTGCCACTCTCAGGACCACGCGGATTTTTGAGGGAAATTCACGCAAAGGCGCGCTTATCGAAGAAAAGTGCGCGTAAATGCACATTTTGTTGGTTCCTTCAGTGTGCAATTTTATTTTCCTCTTATACCTTAGAGATTTTTAAATACTTTAGATTCTCTAATGTGCCTCAGCCCCGTAAATCCTTCTGCCTGACATTTAATAATGTCATCTTTGCTTGTCCGATTTTCCAGTGATAACACCCGGGTTAATAAAGTAAATTAGGGTAGCAGCCCCTCGGAGTTGCAGCACTCTTGGTGCAATACCAGGGCTCACCACTTTTTGGCGTCGTTTCCATGGAGGTGTCTAGTAGATTCTTTGATTTTATTTTAGCATTCTTTTCTGCTTTCCTTTTTCATTTTGTTTCTAAAATATTGAAAAATACAATAAAATCTTATTTTCATGCCTCATAGGAGTAGCGATACTCAAAAAAAAATTAAAAATACTTCTCCAATAACAACCTCCCCACTTGACCACATGGTGTAGTAAGAACCACATCACCATACACTTTTAAAGGTAGAAGAGATGTATGGATATGATGACAATGAAGAAGATCTTATTGGGTTTCCCATTCAAGATATGGACATCAGTGTAAATATGAAGAACATCCATCCATATTTCCTTCCCAACTTCCATGGTATGAGGACAGAGGATCCAAAAACATTTCTCTTTGAATTTGAGATACTTTGTAGATCTTATGGCTACTTATCACACACTCAAAAGCTGATATTATTTCCTGCAACATTGAAGGATAAAGCTCTTAAATGGTTCATGAGTCTACGTACTAATTCAATAAGATCATGGAATTATATGCAAAACATATTTCTAGAAAAATATAAAAACCATGATATTAAAAAGAAATTTTTGAATGAATCAAAAAGAGGATGAGAGCCTCTTGCAGATCTCATATATAGGTTCATGCTTAATTTTAAGAGGGAAAAATTGCATCATTTAGGATTTGATACACTAAAAACCCTCTTACTTAGAACAATTAGGGATGAGTGGATTGATCTCCTTAATCTCATGAGTGGAGGAGATGTATACCAATTTTCATTTGAAGAAATTTGTGAAACATGCAAGCACATATCAAGATGAAGGGAAAGAGTAAGTAAATCCACCTCAACATTGGTAAGGCAAGATGAACTTGGAAATTTTCTTGACAACTTTAAAACAGAAATTCTTAGCAATCTAAGTGAACAAGTAGAAATGTTAAGAATGAAAAATGTGAAAAAAGAAGATGCTAATATTTTTTTTATCCATGCAGAATCATATGCTACTAAATGTTTTCCATCATTCCCCAGGTTTAAATAAGTTTACCAGGAATACAACGGAACAAAGAAAACACCAAAGAAGTTATGTTATGTAGCTCCAAGGAGAGCCTGGCAGCCTAGTCAACTTAATATGATGCAAGGACCCACTTCACAATTTCAAGCTTATTCACATCCATCTCAAACTAATTGGGACACACTCTCTCCTTGGCAACCTTGGCCATCTCAACCCCAAAACCAATCTTGGAAACATGGTTGGCAAGGACCTTATTGGGAAAATCCATAATATCCTAAATATTTCTCTCCATATCCTCCATACCCAACTCCATGATATCCCTACCATCCACCTCCACCACAACCACATCCATCTCATATATCTGCCCCCACTCACTACCTATACCACCATTTCCAAACCCATACAATGAAGTATCTCAGCTCACTTACAATGTTGAGTTAAAACATTTCCAAACATCTCCTCTTGATCTAGATGGTATTCATCTTAGTTCAAGAAAGGTATTGCAAAGAAGATATTTTCTTAATGTCATTGAAGGACAACATCAAGAAGAAGAAGATCCAAATGATGAGATCAAAATATCAAGGGTTGCACTTGATGAAGAGTCGGCATCAGAATCAGATGTTGAGAAATTTTCCTCATGTTTACCAGCAATTCCTCCATGTTTTCAAGAGAAAAATCAAAAAAAAGAGGAAGATTTGAATTGCATAATAGAATAGGACATCCAAGGTGATCCACCTCAACAAGTGGACCAGGGGCATCACAATGATATTGACATATGGTTCCAAACATTCATTAATTTGTAGCAACATGCTCTTCTCCAACAGTACTTGATACAATCCTAGTCAAAGCAATTCATCTCTCATGTTCAGGTACATGTCAAATCATGTATTCCAAGTGTGCACATGATTTTATCTGTCATATTGATGTGTACATGGCTCCATTGTAAGTATTCATATACTTGAAAAAGGTTTTGTTTTTTTAAGTAGAGTAGGAAAGTGAGAAAAAAAAAAGGAAAAAAAAAAATCTCAGGTGAAAACCTCTTTTGAGGCTTTTGAGATTAGCTCACTGATTGAAAACCTCCATGAGTTGGTCATTGGGTTGAAAAAAATAATAATAAGAAAAAAAATATCCTAGGTGGAAACCTCCTTTGAGGCGCTTAGGCAAACCTACCATTTGAAAACCTCATTAAGGAAGCTAGTAGGCCTTAAAAAAAATATTGCATTTCACCATGTATCTCTCCCTAATGAATGTAGGTGCTCTTCAACCTTTGCAATTCGAAAAATAGCAAGTTGGCACAAAAAAAAAGTTTAATCAATGCCCTGGTCAAAGGTAGTCAAACTTGGACTTCCTCCTCCTATGCTCAGGAGCTCCTGTTGAAGCTGCAGATTATCACATGCAGCTTCAGAGCAGCTTCGGAACCACCGAAGATAGCTTCAACAGCCATATCAGCAGCTTCAATATCACCTGCAAAAACAAATCAATGGTAAGGCTCAAATATGCAATCATCTAACCCTTTCTTCGAATCTATTTTAGCTTAGGAAACATTAAAAAGTGTGATAAGGAAATTTTTTTACAGCCAAAATCAGTAGCAGGGAAACCTCAGCCTTATCTAGCAACTAGCCTCACTTTTTCCACCAAGAAGAGGAACAAGACAAAATTAAAAAGGACTTGAGAAAGGGGGTAGTAATAATTTCATGTTATGGAAGACAAGGAGTGCCAAAGGGGTAACCAAGGGTGAACTCCGTTCACAAAAAAAGAACTGTGATTTTATTTTGCATGCAATTAAAAAATAAAAATAAAAATAAAAAAAAGGTGGATCCACCACCTCTTGGCATGCAAAACAGATTTTTCTTAAGGCATATGAGGACCTCCATGAAGCACCTATGAGAAGAAATGCAAGAACAATAGTAATAATATTATCAATAGGAGCAGCGCATGGGCCAATAAAAAGAAAAAGAAATAAGCTAGCATGCTGGAAGAACCATAAGGCAGGGAGGATGAATATGTTGATCAGAGGATGAGCAATAGTTTTAGTAGGGGGTGATGATGGGCCTCTAAATTAGACATAAATTCAGGCCCATCTAACCTTTATTAGGCCCATCTACCTTCCTTATGCACATGAAAATATATATTAAATCTCTCCTTCTGCACTTAATAATTTTTTCTTATGCTTTAATATGTTCTTAGGAAGGTTTAAAGGTAATTGTATATTTGTGCCTAATATTGGTTATTTTTGTAGAATATTGTGAGAATATTGGGCAGATTATGCAGATTTGGAGAAGGATATAATTTAGGGACTTGCTCCTTCCCTCTATAAGATCAAGATTGAAGAATAAATGAGCACAATATCAGGAAATTATTGAGAAATCTTGGAGAGATTCAAGGAGGTTGTCCACCCTCCTTAACTATCAAAGGCAGCCAAGCAACTCGAAGACCAAAGTACACTCAATCTATGGTTTTCCTGGAGTCAAAGTGGACTCAAACACTATTTTCTAGGGAGTTTTTGGCAGCTTCCCTATAGAATAAATAGAGCAGAGCTAGAGCTAGGAAGGATTCAATTCCATTCATAACTTTTTCAGCAAGCTATTAATATTTTTATTATTGTACTCAGTGAGTAAACTTTCAGAAATGTAACGAGGCTATTCTCTTCTTGAAATGAGCAGAAAGACTCCATTTTACTGATTTAGTTCCAGAGAGCTGGGCTTGTGTGTTAGGGCCCAACCCATGTGCCTCGACTTCTCTGTTGTTTTCATTCTTTTCTTTCTATCATTTAGCTATTTTTTATTTTTTTCATTTAGTTATATCCACTTCTGATAGTGATAAGAATCTCCCAATAGAAACCAACGTAACCAAGCTTGCTGGCCTATGTCATAAATCTACAAGTGGTCATGCAACCCCTTGCTTATCATCCTCACCCACTCACCCCAACATGGAATATGAGTGATGTACTTCATAATCATGGTATCCTCCCTTTCTAGAATACCATCTTTCCCAAACTGATGAAGAACTTTGCATGTAATATCCCAAAATAGGGAATTTCTACAACAATAACAACACCTTAAGATGTTCCAAAGTTGGAGATCCAGAAATAATTGAACACAATAATGTAAGTTGTGTCAATTTACTTATTAAATGTGTATTAAACACATTTACATTAGATTAGGAGCATATCAGCAAAATTATATCTCCATATGTTATCTCCAAGTGGGGAAAAGCAATGATCTGGACTATAAAAACACTATTTCCAGAAAATAACGCTATAACTGTAAGAAATGGGACTTGGATCCCTTATTTCATGCAATATACATCTCACATATAGAATGGGAGCTGAAACAAATCATTCTAGCCAAGTTAAACAGATCTCTCGGTTCTTATATGGCTTAAAAACATTGAAAGCCCATGACTTAACCCATACAGAAAACTTTGAAGCAAGCATGGCATGATTATAAGAGGTTTTATGTAGAAATATGTTGTAGAAAATATATCTAGAGTTTATTTAGCCAAATCACAGAGAAAAACAAAGATCTATCCTCTTTTATACAATGTAAAGATAACTCGGCAAGGGTTTATTGGAAGCTTAAGCACAAAAAGAGTAGATATGAATATTCATCTGCAAAATAACACAGTCCCCTAAAAAATTACATGAATATAGCTGAATAAATTACAATAGGGATGAAAATCCCTTTTCCTAGCTCTCTGGGACAAGGGTTGGCCCTTTCCCTAGGAAACTAGCACAAAATCAAGGTATTAAACCTTGTTGTAGCATCTCTTTGAAAAATGACACAGTTCCTGCAAGGGACTACGCTATAGAAGTGTAAATATTCTTTGGCCAAGTTCCAAGATGTGAAAATATGCCTGGGAGTCCTTCTTGCTGATCCTCCAATGGGTAGACAAGCTCTCCACTGAAAAACAAGCCCAGAAATGACTCAAAGAGATCCTCCTTTGCTGCACGCTACAACACAACCCAGCTCTCAATAGAAACTGTGATGTAGCTGAAGGAGGTAGCTTGGCCAAAATGTCAAAATGAGGAAATGTAGCGCAAAGAAAGTCTCCTTCCCTGAGGATGAGGTAGGGATTCCCGACCACGAACACCCTTTTGCTAAACAACACTGCAACCCTACTAAACAGCAAGAGGAAGCAAAGTCTCAACAGACCAAAGCAAATAATAATAAAAAACATCCCTATCAATGGCTTCCCTCCTCTTCATATATAGCAATTTCACCTCTCCACAATGGGTCCCATCCATATGTGCCACCAAGCTCATGCAAGTTGTCCTCCATTAAAACTGCGCAATCCATCAAGGAGATACAATGTATCTAGACAGTGCATGTGGACTTGGTCAAATATGACTGAATCAATATGATCCAATCATGTTCACACCTATAGGTGCTTAATCCAACTGCTTATTCTTCCTCTTTTCACATGAGGAATGTTGTTATTCCTTCTAAAGAGGTTAATGGGCCTCCCTACCCATTTTATTCATCTACCTAGAGATAATGCTAACTATAATGTTCCTTTTAGCTTGAGGCTAAAATTTGGGAAAATTACAGTCCTCCCCTCCAAAATGTTGCTTGTCCTCAAGCAACTATATAGGGAGAGAAAAAATCTTCCCCTTCTCCTCTTGTGGCCTCCTCATCAATAGTCCCCACCAGTGCTCAAGATAATCTGCAACAAATCTGCCCTCCAATGTCTCCTCCCAAAGATGCATAACCCCATGGCTCACATCCTGAAAAGGTAGAAGGTGTAAGTGGAAACCTTCTTGATGTCCCATGGCCTCCTCAAGGTAGGAGTGATGATACACATGGGAAATCTCATTCCCAATGAGTGACCCTCTCACCCATGCTATCATCCAAATGAAATGAGCCATTCTAGGTAGCTCATCAAAAAAATCTACAACCCCGGGTTTATGCAATGTGTTGGGGTTGAATGGAGATTTTATATTTTCCCATCCAAGTAGTTTCTCTCTCCATTTATGGTAAGTATGGGGGGGTTGTTGATATTGGGTTGAAATTTCATGGCCTTCAAAAATGGCCCAAGCTACCCCACAAGATAAGTCAACCATGAAGGGCCTCCTCCAAGAGCGCAAGTTCTCCCAATGGCTCCTCCTATATGAAGGACAGAGGTGTGATGTGGCAATCATGGTGTGCCCATTGTTTCTCCTGAAACATAAAAAATGTAAAATAGGGAGAATCATACTCCCAATGGGCATCTCCAACTCATATCCCACTCTCCAAACAAAGCTTCCCATGAACATAAAATTATTAGCAATACATGGAAGCAAAAACCAATAAAAACAAGTTTCCATGTGACAACCGGAAAGTGGATCATAGTTCCTCACATGGAACCAGCACAGTGCATCCAATGCCTGCCTCAAAACAAAGTATAGCAAGTTCTTTCCCAGCCACTTGTTTGCTGCCACAGTCATCTCATAAAATGGAATCATGAATATACAATTTGGTGCCAATGGTGCACACCAAGAATCATGTGGCTTCCCCCACAAACCACCAAATAAATAGTCAATCTCAATGCCACAAGTGGCTCTAAGTACATCATCATATAATATGCAAGAAGGGACAATCCTTCTTGGTACAACATGTTGCTCATATGAAGAAAAGAAGTACAAAAAATAAAGTGAAATTGTACATCCTCCGTCATTTACTTGAGACCTTGAGCTGAAATGGCTCAACCGGAAATTTTCCCTCACCTCCAAAGAGTAGGGAAGTGGTTGTGACCTCCTCTCTATCACCATCCAGGATATGCATCTCTCCATATGCTGAAATATTTTATGTTGTATGCCCTCCCAAGTGAACTCCTCTTCCAAATAAAGATATGCATCATAATGCATGGAAAGGAAGTCCTCATGTGTTGCATGAAGCAACTTCTCCTTGAGCTTATAAGCTCCAGTCAAGAAGACTCTCCCATAATAATAGATGACCACATCATCCAACATATACTCATCATCTCTATCCGGGTCATCAAGAATCATACATGCACCTAGATCCTTGGATTACTCTACCAAGAGTTGAGATCTCCAATATGGATCAATCCTCCCAAGAGACAATGTTGGTGATCTGGCAGGGGAAGCTCTCCTCATGTTGCTGCCTACTAATTTGACATCCCCCATGCCAAATTATTCCTCCAAACTCTTCACCTCTCCAAAATCCAAGAGTGGTGAACCCAAAGACAAGATGTCTCTCATCAACTCTAGATCTGGTGGCCTCCCATGTGGAATGCCTCTGTGTAGTGAGACATCAAAATATGAAGTGGACTGTATGTATGAGTGGACTGAGTTGTCCCTCTCTTCACTGCACAGTGCAGTGACCTCCTTATGTGCAGAAACCTCCTGAAATAGATAAGGGTGAATGCTTATCATCCCTTGATGTTGATCCTTCTCCTCTTCTCCCATATATTAGAATGCCTCATCCTCAATGAGAGACCCTTGATCTTGGTCATCTCTTGAAGGAGAAGACTCCATGTCTCCACAAATAGAAGAGGGCTCTTCAAGAAGTGGGGATCTTGCCCTTGGAAAACTATCATGTATGTTTTTATCCCCTTTAAAAATATGGAGTGGAGTTGGTTTCATAGGTCTCTCCAACTCATGCAAAGTGTTTGAGTTTTTTTTTTTAACAAATGATGGTTCACAATGTTTTCTATCAAATCTTCTCACCAGTTCCTTAGTGAACCCGCAAAATTTTTTACATTTGCATGACAAAATGAAGTAGAATCATTAAACCACCAATCATGGGCCATACCTTTAAGGTGCAGCGCTACTACTCTGATGGCTTCCTTCTCTGAAACTTGGTGTATATGGAAATAGGAATCTAGCTCTTCTACCCAAGCTTTGGTTGTGCACTCTGCTGATCCATCAAAGTGAGATAGGAAGATTCTACTTCTCTTGCTTCTTTTGTGGCTGCTGGATCTTGCTTCCTTGAGTTTGCAAAACCCTTGGAAGTCCAAGTGCTCCTTGAATCTTCATGATTGAGATTCATACTCTTGAAGATATTCACTCAAGGTCTCCTCCCTTGGTGCATCTTCCTTCATCCTTCTTGCAGTAAATGTGGGCAATAGAATGCGTTGTGGATCTGCATGTGTGGCTGACTTCTCACACCCATCATGTGAATAGCTAGGGCTTGCTTCAAACCCTCTCAGAAATCTTCTACACTCCTCCCCTTTCATCTCTTTGAGATATTCTTTGATATTCTCCATAGCTTGGAAAAGAAGCAGGTAGATCCTCTCTTCCTTCATTCCTCCAAATAATGGAGTCATGCTTTTGTTTCTTCTGCATAACTTCTCTTTTCTATGAGAAGCTTCTCCTCCTAATGGCATAATGTCTTGGATGCACAGGCTAAGCCAAGATTATGCTCTTATACCACTGTAATATCCCAAAATAGGGAATTTCTACAACAATAAGAACACCTTAAGATGTTCCAAAGTTGGAGATCCATAAATACTTGAACACAATAATGTAAGTTGTGTCAATTTACTTAATAAATTTGTATTAAACACATTTCCATCATATTAGGAGCATATCAACAAAATTATATCTCCATATGTTATCTCCAAGTGGGGAAAAGCAGTGATATGGACCATAAAAATGCTATTTCCAGAAAATAACACTATAACTGTGATAAATGGGACTTGGATCCCTTATTTCATGCAATATAAATCTCACATATAGAATGGGAGCTGAAACAAATCATTCTAGCCAAGTTAAACAGATCTCTTGGTTCTTATATGGCTTAAAAACACTGAAAGCCCATGACTTTACCCATACAGAAAACTCTGAAGCAAGCACGGCGTGATTATAAGAGGTTTTCTGTAGTAATATGTTGTATGCAACAGATCTGTAGTTTATTTAGCCAAAGCACAGAGAAAAATAGAGATCTATCCTCTTTTATACAATGTAAAGATAACCCGGGAAGGGTTTATTGGAAGCTTAAGCACAAAAAGAGTAGATCTGAATATTCAGCTGAAAAATAATGCATTCCCCTACAACATTACATGAATATATCTGAATAAATTACAATAGGGATGAGAATCCCTTTTCCTAGCTCTCGAGGAGAAGGGTTGGCCCTTTCCCTAGGAAACTAGCCCAAAATCAAGGTGTTAAACCTTGTTGTAGCAGCTCTTTGAAAAATGACGCAGTTCCTACAAGGGACTACATTGTAGAAGTGCAGATATGCTTTGGCCAAGTGCCAAGATGTGAAAATATGCCTGAGAGTCCTTCTTGCTGATCCTCCAATCGGTAGACAAGCTCTCCACTGAAAAACAAGCCCAGAAATGACTCAAAGAGATCCTCCTTTGCTGCACCCTACAACACAACCCAGCTCTCAATAGAAACTACGCTATAGCTGAAGGAGGTAGCTTGACCAAAATTTCAGAATGAGGAAATGTATCCCAAAGAACCTCTCCTTCCCTAAGGATGAGGTAGGGATTCCCGACTAGGAACACCCTTGTGCTAAACAGCACTGCAACCCTGCTAAACAGCAAGAGGAAGAAAAGTCTCAACAGACCAAAAAAAATAATAATAAAAAACATCCATATCAATGGCTTCCATCCTCTTAATATATATCAAGTGTACCTCTCCACAACAGGCCCCATCCATATGTGCCACCAAGCTCATGCAAGTTGTCCTCCATTAAAACTATGCAGTCCATCAAGGAGATACAATGTATCTAGACAGTGCATGTGGACTTGGTCAAATATGACTGAATCAATATGATCAAATCATGTTCACACCTATAGGTGCTTAATCCAGCTGCTTATTCTTCCTCTTTTCACATGAGGAATGTTATTTTTCCTTCTAAATATGTTAATGGGCCTCCCTACCCATTTTATTCATCTACCTAGAGATAATGCTAACTATAATGTTCCTTTTAGCTTGAGGCTAAAATTTGGGAACATTACATTGCACCTCATGAAATGTTGAAGTGCACCTCCAATGAGATCTCTTAATGAGACCTTCTTCTCATCCATGGCCTTCCAAAACCAATGAGGTTCTAGATCTGTTGTAGGTAGAAGTCTCTCTTTGTGTTGTGAGATGCTCATTAAGAAAGTGTCATCAAGAAAGGAGAAAAATTTTCTCATATCTAGTTGTCTACCATGTATCATATTTACCTCCATTTCTTCATGAGTCACAGCTACCTTTAGAATGCTCCAAGAATAATGGTGCCCCTTCTTTAACACAGCTACTAAGTGACAACGTTGTAGACCTACATGGTAATACATGAGCTGTCTCAAAGCAAGGCACAATACTGATCTCATAACGAGTCATTTTACATAGGATCATGTTACTCCCACTTTCTGAAACTATACACTTCAACTCAAAGGGTTGAATTTAGTTCAACAATCATGAACTGGGATAGATTTTCATATCCTCTTTGATTAGATCAAGGATCCTTTGTGTTGTGACATGTTGCTGCTTCAAATTAGCACTATGTTCTAACCCTTGGTTATGTATTGCCCTAATGGCATGTCCTCATAAGTTTCAATAAGATCTACTAAAACAATAGGTGATGAATGTGTATGCATACCTTGGTTCAACTGATATGTGGGAACCTCTTGACAGAACACAAGAGTTCCTCCAACTGGGACAATAGTGCCTCCAACTGCTAGTAAGTGTGATGGTTGCTCTTCTCCAAGTGTACCAGCGTTGGAATATTCCTCCTTTCCCTCATACATATCTTGAATCATGCATGGGACTCTATATGTCAAGAGCTCAAAATTATCTTGCAAAGATGCAAGTGTCTCTTCTCTGGATGCAAGTACTTCTGCAGTTGGTGGTGAATGTAGTGACTTCTTGTCCAGAGTGACAAGATTGGCATCCTCCTCCTTAGGAAGTTTCACTTTGTGGCACATCTCTGGTTTTCTCACATCAAATTCCTCCCTCAACTTGTGAAAGAAATCTGAATATTTAGTCACCTTTGCATGCTCCATGTGACCAAACCACCAATCATTGGCTTCACCTAAAAGATGAAGTGCTGCAATTTGAACAACCTCTCCTTCAACTACAAGATGTAGCCTGAAAAATGCATCTAACTCTCTCCTATAAGCTCTAACAGTGCTTGAGGAAGTTCCATCAAATGTAGGCAAATAGAATCTATTATGACTCTTTCTTCTATTGCTGCTATACGATCCTCTTTCTTCTTTGATTTTGAAGAATTGTTGGACAATTAGCTTCTCCTTGAATGCTCTAGACTGTGTTCTGTACTCTTCAAGTTATAGACTGAGAGTCTCATGAGTCTCAGGTGTTCTTCTTTCTTCATTTCTACACCTCTCACCTTCTTCAGAGAAAGTGGGCATAGTGGATCTATGAGGAGATCTATGATTCTCTTGTTTTCTTCTTTGCTGATAAGAAGTGCTTGGATCTTTCTCATCAAGGCTTCTTCTTGGATCTTCTTTCTGCCTTTCCTCCTTCATTTGATTGACCTCCTTGGGGAGATCTTGCATAGATCTACAGAAATGAGTGGCAGAATTTTCTCCCTCCATGATAGATCTCATCTATTTGCTTCTTCTTTAGATGCAAAAGATGAAGTGTCCACAAGCTGAGCCAAAGATCATGCTCTGATACCACTGTAATATCCCCAAAAGGGAGAATGCAGTAACACTTAAACACGATATAAGAACTGCAGCAAGATAAACAATAAATCTTAAGACAACATCAAAATTTACAAAGAAGCTGAGTCATTTTATTATATTGGAGAAGATTCAATTACACCATGTACAAAATATGAGTAGATCTAGCCAAAAATATGGTCTAGATTCACCCAGAAAACATGCTACAATAGGTACAGTGTAACTAGAGAGCCACTAAAGCAAATACTACGCTATCCCTTCAGCAGAATATGAATATATAACTTCAGGCTGAAAATGAAAATGCATATCTACTCAAATCTAGAGTTCAAATGATGCCAAGATTCAAGATCTGGCCAATGTGATGGATTCCCAAGATAACCCAAAAAGTATTTTCTAGATCTACAACTTTGGAAAATCACCCTCCTAGGATTTGATCCTTGATCTGCTGGGAAATATGGATCTGAAGCTAGATCTGATAGATAGATGGCTGAAATATGATGCAAGATCATATCTAAGCTTGAAGGTCTGATCCCTTCTTCAGATCTACAAGCTAGAAGCTCTAGAGCTAGCTTCTCAATCCTCCAATGATGATTACAGCTGCTACAACACAACTTCCAATAGAAACTGCACTGTGAGGGAAAGAGAGGCCTTCTGCCTACTGAAAAATGCTGCAATAAACTCCAGGCTGATGGTAAGACTGATGGAAATGTGAGGGAATGATCCCTCATAGGATTACAAGCTGAAATGCTAGCAACTTCCTTCCTCCTTTCGGATCTGCAAATTGGACAGTGTAATTCCTGAAGGAAATACTGCTGCTAGGAGGTTAATAAATTTTGGCCTGATGCCAGATCTGAAATGAAGCTCTGCGAATTCTGATCTATATGCCCAAGGTGATAGGAATAAACCCTCACCAGTTCTCCAGCTGAAGTACTGAAGACAACTTCCACCTCCCAAACTGATCTTCAGAAATCTGCAATTTCTGAATATGAATGTTCTGCAAAAAGTAGGAAAACAGATGTGGCACCAATGCCTAATGTAGAATGAAGTACAATACTCTTTCTAGAGCTACTCTAAGAAAGAGGTGGGATTCCCAACCAGGAACACCCCGTGCTAAACATCACTTGCAATCTCTGCTAAACAACCTGAGAAAGCAATGGAATGTCACATGACAATTCTAGATCTGAAAAGATCCTTACATCAAGAATAACCAGCATGCCTTCATCCTTGCCTTAATCTTCTTTATATAATGTTTGAGCCTTCCCATGCCTTGGCCCTCATCTAGACTGTGTTGTGCATGTGGACAAGATCCTCCAAGTTTGACTATGTTGTTTTACCAAATCAATCATCATGTCTAGGTGCAATGTACACCCTCTCCATCATGTGTGTTTTAATTGCACAACATCCTCCATCACTTTATCATGAATGTCCCATGATCTTCTGTTTGACATCTTCAAGATCTTAGTTGACTCTATCAACCTCCATGATCTATCTCAATTAATGAGACACAATCTCCAATTCCATTCACATTAATAGTTGCTCAACTACCTCATTATGTAGATCTAGGCTTAATTAATCCACATTCACACACAAAAAGTGGATATTTATTCATATTTAGGATTGTGGGTCCCTCCACCCTTTTATTTACTTCATTTATTAAGAAAATCAAGGACTCTAATATTCCAAAGATGATGTGGAAATTTTGGAATATTACAGTCTCCCCTGGAAAAATGTTGCTTGTCCTCAAGCAACTCCAAAAGTAGATGCAAAGCCATCTATTTCCCTCCAAATGGCATCCACATAAGGAAGGCTTCCTCCATTTGCTGTTGTTGGGTATGTGTTATATTATTTCCACGACTAGCACACGCGTTGTACGTTGCGCCGGGCACAGCAGGGGGGTCCGCCCCCCCTGTCAGGGTCCGGGGCAGCGCCCCGACAAAAACATTTTTGGTATGCAGTCCCACTCATAGGCGGACCCACCCATGTTTTGTGCATGAGTTTGCACATGGTTTTGGGGTACGATGGTTTTCGGCCCCTGGTATTTTGTAGATCAGGTCAAGGGAACTACGGTTATGATCTAATCCAGGGTTAATGGATTTCGGTTTATGTATGCTTCGGCATGTATATATATGTGTTGTAACACTAAAAGGAATATAATGAAATATCAAGCTGGTTGTCCCGATTTGGGATCCAGGGGAAAATTTCTGTGTTTATCTGTTTTATGTTTTATTCTCTCGCTGTTTTTTATTTTCTATTATAAGGTTCATGTGTAGATAATTTTTGTTCAGGGTTAAAACCTACATTTGGTATCAAAGCTATTTTAGCTTCAAGGGGACGCCTTTGCTGCTGAGGGTTTTTGCTCGAGCCTGAGGTAGACCCTGTTCAGTGGGAGATCTGCGGAATCGATTCTTGCGGTGAAAGAAGATGGCGAGCGGCAGAAAGATAGAGATCGAGAAATTTAATGGTCAGAGTTTTGAGTTGTGGAAGCTCAAGATGGAGGATTTTTTGGTGGATAAAGATCAGTGGACCACGGTAGATATAGGTACTAAACCAACGGCAATGTCAGATGAAGACTGGAAGAAACTGGATCGGAAGGCTAAGAGCACAATATGGTTGTGTGTCTCAGATTCAGTATTGTTGAATGTATCTGGGGAAGCTACAGTGAAGAATTTGTGGGAAAAACTTGGGACTTTGTACCAATCTAAGTCTCTGGTGAATAATTTGTTCATGCGGAAAAAGCTGTATAACCTGAGGATGAAGGATGGAGACTCGGTGAGTGAGCATCTAAACGCCTTCAATACTGTGGTAAGTCAGTTGTCATCTTTTGATATTAAAATCTCAGATGAAGATAAGTGCATCAGTTTTTTTTGTTCTCTACCAGACTCATGGGATAGTCTGGTTATTGCAATAGGTAGCAATACAACTACCTTGAATTTTGATGACATTGTCTCGGCCTTGCTTCCGGAGGAAATGAGACGGAGAAATATGGAGGGTCAAAATGGAGATGCCTTATATGTACGAGGAAGGTCCCAAAACAGAAACAAGAATAAGGTTTCGAGTGGGAGATCTAAATCTCCTGGAAAGTTTGTAAAGGTATGCTGGAAATGCGGAAAGGAAGGGCACTACAAAAAGGAGTACAGATCTAAAGCTCCTGAGAAAGGAAAGGGATCTGATGATGCTCCTTCTGCAGAGGCAAAAACCATCTCAGATGAAGGTGGGGATGTGTATTTGGCTTCTTCTTCAAGTACACATGTAGATCATGAGTCATGGATGATTGACTCAGGTGCATCCTTTCACTTCACTCCCCAGAGGGAGTGGTTCTGCGAGTATGAGAAATATGATGGTGGTGATGTTTTCCTAGGGGATGATAGGAAGGCCAGAATCGTCGGACGTGGAAAGGTAAAGCTAAAGCTACAAGGTGGAAGGATTAGAACACTTCCTGGTGTTCTTCATATTCCTACATTGGCCAGAAATCTGATTTCTGTAAGCAAGCTGGATGATGCAGGTGTAAAAACAGTGTTCGAGAAAGATGCCTGCAAGATGGTTCGGGTAGCACTGGTATTAATGCGGGGAGTTCAGATTGGAACTCTATAAAAGCTACAAGGTAGCACTATTATTGATGGGTGTAACAGTTCTGTGGTTCCTGAAAGTGGAGCGGAAAGCCTAGCTGTCTCTGGAGAAAAGACCATGCTATGGAATCAAAGGCTTGGACATATTGGAGAGAAGGGCCTTCGGATACTACATAGAAATGGTATGGTCGAAGGTATGTCTAATTTCTCTCTAGTTTTTTATTTTTGTGAACATTGTGTATATGGGAAGCAGAATCGGGTGAGTTTTCCTTCTGGTGCTAAGAGGGCGAACAAGATATTAGAACTTGTGCACAGTGATGTGTTTGGACTTGTGTCAGTTCCATCACTGGGAAATTATATGTACTATGTTTCATTCATAGATGACTTCTCAAGGAATACATGGATATATTTCTTGAGGAAGAAATCTGAAGTCTTTGACAAATTTAAAGATAAAGGCACTGAGGACAGATAATGGTGGGGAGTTCTGCAAGAAGGAATTTGAAGAGTTATGTAAGAAGTGTGGTATAGCACGGCAGAAGACTACTCCATACACACCTCAGAAAAATGGAGTTGTAGAAAGAATGAACAGAACGCTGATGGAAAAGGCAAGAATCATGCTCAGTGGTACCGGGCTAGGACAAGAATTCTGGGCAGAGGCAGTGGAGACTGCATGTTACTTAGTTAACAGATTTCCTTCATCAGCGTTGGAGGATAAGACTCCACATGAGATATGGACTGGTAAGAAACCCTCTCTTTCATATCTAAGGGTATTTGGATGTGATGCATATGTACATGTTCCAAAGGAGAAAAGGACCAAGTTGGTTAATAAATCTGAAAGGTGCATCTTTATTGGGTATAAGGATGGTTTAAAGGGTTATAAGCTTTGGAACCCAGAAACAAGGAAGGTTGTGTACAGCCGAGATGTGGTGTTTAGAGAGGTGAAATATGTTGTTACACATGAATTCCTACCAAAGGAACCTGAGAAGATAGAGTTTGAGCTAAAGGAGTATGAATCAGAATCTACAATAGAAGAAGATTCAGAAGAGGAAGAGCCACAAACCCCAGCTTTGAGAAGATCAGTTCGGGAAAGAAGGCAACCAGAAAGGTATAGTCCATCTTCTTTCTATTCAGGTTTTGCCTTAACTATAACTGATGATGATCCCAGAACTGTCAGGGAGGCAGTAGATTCAGAGGATGGAAAACTCTAGAAGGAGGCCATGGTTGATGAAATGGAATCCTTGCATAAAAATGAGGCATGGGATCTGGTGGAGTTGCCGGCTGGAAGGAAGCCCATCGGGAGAAAATGGGTGTTTAAGAAGAAGATGAATGTAGAAGGCAAGGTGGAGAAATACAAAGCTCGGTTGGTAGCCAAAGGTTATTCCCAGGTGCTGGGAATTGATTTTGGTGATATTTTTTCTCCTGTTGCCAAAGTTACTTCTATTAGATTACTTTTATCTGTTGCTGCTGCATTTGATTTTGAGATAGAACGGATGGATGTGAAGACAACATTTCTTCACGGGGATCTAGAAGAGGAGATCTACATGAAGCAACTTGAAGGCTTTATGGTGAAGGGTAAGAAAGAACTGGTATGCAGGTTGAAGAAGTCTCTGTATGGGTTAAAACAGTCACCAAGGATGTGGTATCAGAAATTTGATACCTATATACGGGGACTTGGCTTCACTAGAAGAAAGGAGGATCACTGTGTTTATTTTAAATTAATTGGTGACCATATTATTTATTTGGTCTTGCATGTGGATGATATGTTGTTGATTGGAAATGACAAAGAAATTATCCAAGATTTGAAGACCCAACTGTTCTCCAAATTCGGCATGAAGGATCTTGGTGCTGCAAACTATATTTTGGGCATGGAAATTAAGAGAGATCGGGCAAAGAGGAAGCTCTAGTTAAAATAGAGGAAGTATGTCGAGACTATATTTCAGAGGTTCAATATGCAGGATACTAAACCGGTGAGTGTTCCTATTCCTGTAGGTGCAAAGCTGTCTGCTGAACAGTGTCCCAAGACACAAGAAGAAGAGAAGGATATGTCCCGTGTTCCATATGCAAGTGCAGTGGGTAGCCTGATTTATGCAATGGTTTGTACTATACCATACATTGCACATGCAGTGGGAGTATTGAGCAGGTTTATGTCCAACCCAGGGAAGGAGCATTGGACAACAGTGAAGCGGGTTTTCAAATATTTACATGGCACTAGTGATTATGGCTTGTGCTACCAAGGAAGACCAGGATTAGAAAGAATGTTGGACATTCGTGGTTTTTTTTTTGCAGACTGGGCTGGAGATCTAGACCAAATAAGATCTACAACTGGGTATGTGTTTAGCCTATTTGGAGGTGCAGTCAGTTGGATGAGTAAAAGACAGTCTGTAGTGGCGCTTTCAACTACAGAGGCAGAATACATAGCAACCACTCATGCAAGAAAGGAAGCAGTTTGGTTGCAGAGATTGTGTTCAAGTATGGGGTTGGTACAACAAGCTATAAGGATAGAGTGTGATAGCCAAAGTGAAATTTTCTTGGCTAAGAACCTTGCTTATCATTCAAAGACAAAGCACATTGATGTTCAATATCACTTTGTTAGAGATATGGTTGAAGCTAAAAGGGTGTTGCTGGTAAAGGTGGACACTTTGAATAATGTTGCAGATGCATTAACGAAGTCTGTGAGCACTCATAATTTCTCTTGGTGTAGAGAAACAATGGGTGTTGAAGAATTGGCCCAATGACTAAGCTCTCCTGTGGCCCCTTGTGGAAAGAAAACAACAAGTGGGAGAATGTTGTGTATGTGTTATATTCTTTCCATGACTAGTCGTACGTGTTGTACGTTGCGCCGGACGCAGCAGGGGGGTCACAGGGGGGGCGGCAGCCCCCCCTGTCGAGGTCCGAGGCAGTGCCCCGGCAAAAAAAAATTTGGTATGCGATCCCAGTCATAGGCGGACCCACCCATGTTTTGTGCATGATTTTGCACATGGTTTTGGGGTACGATGGTTTTCAGCCCCTGGTATTTTGTAGATCCGGTCAAGGGAACTACGGTTATGTTCTAATCCAGGGTTAATTGATTTGGGTTTATGTATGCTTCGGCATGTATATATATGTGTTGTAACACTAAAAGGAATATAATGAAATATCAAGCTGGCCGTCCCGATTTGGAATCCAGGGGAAAATTTATGTGTTTATGTGTTTTATGTTTTATTCTCTCACTATTGTTTTTTTTTTTTTATAAGGTTTGTGTGTAGATAATTTATGTTCAGGGTTAAAACCTACAACTGCAATGTGTCATACATGTTTGGTTCCAAGGTTTTATCTCAAGAGAGCATAGAATGACCTCCAACTATGTAGTTAGATGCCCTCCTGCCATCATGAAGCACCAAGTGACAACCATATGATGTCCAACATCATCATCAATACATGAGATACATAAAATAAAGTGGCTCTTTCCACAAAGTAAAATCTCCATCTCACAATACATCACTCCATCCCACACTTTATGAATTTTATTGAGCATTGAAATGCTCTCATCCTTAGCCCTGTTAGCCTTGTTGGATGCAAGCATCATTCCAAAACTATGCAAAAGAATAAGGAAAGGAGTTATATGGGTAGGCAAATATTTCAAACCATATTCTCCTAATAGTAACCACCGAAGGCCCTTTGCCGCCATCCTCCATCTCCTCCATGTAAGATGGACAAGCCAAACTCCCCCAAAAGTAACCAAAGCAACAAGAGATCTTGATGTTTTCTCTCCTCCTCATGTGCATCATGGAGCAAAAACATACTAATGGAAATATGGAATGTCACATTAGCCCAATACAAAGAAACATCATCAATGCACATCATGAGAGCATCATGCCAAGCTTTACCCAATACAAAACACATAAACATAGGAGATGTCATGTGGTGGCCAATCTCTCTCAAGTGTAACAAAAATGAACATGCCTTCTTTTGCTGCATTCTAACATTGATACACAAGGCATGAATCAGAAAATTATGGGCTATTGGGTGGTAACCATACTCACCGAAGAGTAACCAGTGCAACCATGCCCCTTTATTTCATAAGTGTTCCTCAAGGCATGGATCAAAGACATAGGAGCCTTTGGGTAGTGATAAGAATCTCCCAAGGGCAACCAACGTAACCAAGCTTGTTGGCCTATGTCATGAATCTGCATGTGGTCATGCAACCCCTTGCTTATCATCCTCACCCACTCACCCCAACATGGAAGATGAGTGATGTGTTGCATAATCATGGTATCCTCCCTTTGTAGAATACCATCTTTCCCAAACTGATGAAGAACTTTGCACCTCATGAAATTTTGAAGTGAACCTCCAATGAGATCTCTTAATGAGACCTTCTTCTCATCCATGGCCTTCCAAAACCAATGAGGTTATGGATCTGATGTAGGTAGAAGTCCCCCTTTGAGCTGTGAGATGCTCATTGAGAAAGTGTCATCAAGAAAGGAGAAAATATTTCTCATATCTAGACATCTACCATGTATCATCTTTACCTCCATTGCTTCATGAGTGAAGCTACCTTCAGAATGCTCCAAGAATAATGGTGCCCCTTATTTAACACATCTACTAAGTTACAACTTTGTAGATTTGCATGGTAATACATGAGTTGTCTCAAAGCAAGGCACAATACTGATATCATAACCATTGTTGGCTTGAGGGGTCCTAACCCAGGTTCGGTGTGCAAGGTTTGCCAACAAACCCCTATACGACTGGCCCTTTCAGCAGTGACCTACTGGCGTAGGTCACAATCTCACCCGAAGTAATATGGGTGGGTGCTAGAACTAGGTTTCTGCACCCTGAGAAAGGAAGGGTAAGGCAAGCAGGGCTGCATTCTATTCAGATTACCTTGTCTCTGCGCAGGGTTAAATAAGTATCCAATTGCATCCACGTGCACTAGATCTACAATTATATGCTTTTCATAACATCAACACAACATTACACAACCCGAACAGAACAGATCTATATTTACTTCAATACACAGACTTTCGCAGCATGATATAATCAGAGCAGAATAGATCTAATCATTTGATATACAGACCTTCGTAATGCAAAGACAGAGAAATTCATAACATAGTAATTATCAGCAATCCATTCAATAGTACTCACAGATTTAGATCCAATAATCTTGCATATTCATTCATTCATTACCCTTACAATTCCCTTCCCAACCTGTGCACACAGCAGCAGGGTCCGCACACAGCTAGACTAGGATCTCCGTGCACACAGCCAGCAGGAGTCTGTTCCCCAAAAACCCCAACAGATCGCTTACACAAAAAATTGCATCAATAGCTCATCAAATCCTTACTCTTACAATCCAAAATGCCTCTCTATTTATAACAATCTAGCTTTATCATTCCTATGGTCCGCAACCCATGGTTTTTGGACCCCTAGTTTACCCTTTAACCCCATTACAATGCTTTTGGGGCTTTGACCCACCCAAAAACCCCTGAGTTATACTAAATATAACAAAAATAACCAAAAATAGACCGGTTTCGTAGCTTGTTAGGAGACCCCATTCCAATAACCAGTCATTGTACATAAGATCATGTTAATCCCACTTTCTGAAACTCTACACTTCGACTCAAAGGGTTGAATGTAGTTCAAAAATTATGAACTGGGATAGCTTTTCATCTCCTTCTTGATTAGATAAAGGGTCCTCTACGCTGTGACATGTTGTTGCTTCAAACCAGCACTATGTTCTAACCCTTGGCTATGCATTGGCCCTGATGGAATGTCCTCATAAGTTTCAATGAGATCTACTGAAACAATAGGTGATGAATGTGTATGCATACCTTGGATCAACTGATATGTGGAAACCTCTTGACAGAACACAAGAGTTCCTCCAACTGGGACAATAGTGCCATCATCTACTGGTAAGAGTGATGGCTGCTCTTCTCCAAGTGTACCAGCGCTGGAATCTTCCTCCTTTCCCTCATACATCTCTTGAATCATGCATGGGACTCTATATGTCAAGAGCTCAAGATTATCTTGCAAAGATGCAAGTGTCTCTTCTCTGGATGCAGGTACTTCTGCAGCTGGTGGTGAATGTAGTGACTTCTTGTCCAGAGTGACAAGATTGGCATCCTCCTCCTTAGGAAATGTCACTTTGTGGCACATCTCTGGTTTTCTCACATCAAATTCCTCCCTCAACTTGTGAAAGAAAT
The DNA here is from genome assembly GCA_034641835.2 of Pinus albicaulis. NCBI lineage: Eukaryota > Viridiplantae > Streptophyta > Pinopsida > Pinales > Pinaceae > Pinus > Pinus albicaulis. The sequence continues at coordinate 193,229,216 of CM076580.1, forward strand.
CTAAATATTTAGTCATCTTTTCATGCTCCATGTGACCAAACCACCAATCATTGGCTTCACCTAAAAGATGAAGTGCTGCAATTTGAACATCCTCTCCTTCAGCTACAGGATGTAGCCTGAAAAATGCATCTAACTCTCTCCTCCAAACTCTAACAGTGCTTGAGGAAGTTCCATCAAATGTAGGAAAATAGAATCTATTATGCCTCTTTCTTCTATTGCTGCTATAGGATCCTCTTTCCTCTTTGATTTTGAAGAATTGTTGGAGAGTTATCTTATCCTTGAATGCTCTAGACTGTGCTTTGTAGACTTCAAGATATAGACTGAGAGTCTCATATTCTTCATTTCTACACCTCTCACCTTCTTCAAAGAAAGTGGGCATAGTGGATCTATGAGGAGATCTATGATTCTCTGGTTTTCTTCTTTGCTGATAGGAAGTGCTTGGGTCTTCCTCATCAAGTCTTCTTCTTGGATCTTCTTTCTATCTTTCCTCCTTCATTTGATTGACCTCCTTGGGGAGATCTTGTATAGATCTACAGAAATGAGTGGCATAATTTTCTCCCTCCGTGATATATCTCATCTATCTGCTTCTTCTTTAGATGCAAAAGATGAAGTGTCCACAAGTTGAGCCAAATATCATGCTCTGATACCACTGTAATATCCCCAAAAGGGAGAATGCAGTAATACTTAAACACAATATAAGAAATGCAACAAGATAAAAATTAAATCTTAAGATAACATTATAATTTACAGAGAAGCTGAGCCATTTTATTATATTGGAGAAGATTCAGTTACACCATGTACAAAATAAGAGTAGGTCTAGCCAAAAATATGGTCTATATTCACCCAGAAAACATGCTACAATAGGTACAGTATAACTGGAGAGCCACTGAAGAAAATACTACGCTAAATATCACTTGCAATCTCTGCTAAATAGCCCGATAAAGCAATGGAATTCACATGACAATTCCAGATTTGAAAATATCCTTACATGAAGAATAACCAGCATGCCTTCATCTGTGCCTTAATATTCTTTATATAATGTTTGAGCCTTCTCATGCCTTGGCCCTCATCTAGACTGTGTTGTGCATGTGGACAAGATCCTCCAAGTTTGACTGCGTTGTTTGACCAAATCAACCATCATGTTTAGGTGCAATGTACACCCTCTCCATCATGTGTGCTTTAATTGCACAACATCCTCCATCACTTTATCATGAATGTCCCATGATCTTCTGTTTGACATCTTCAAGATCTCAGTTGACTGTATCAACCTCCATGATCTATCTCAATTAATGAGACACAATCTCCAATTCCATCCACATTAGTAGTTGCTCAACTACCTCATTATGTAGATCTAGGCTTAATTAATCCACATTCACACACAAAAAGTGGATATTTATTCATATTGAGGATTGTGGGTCCCTCCACCCTTTTATTTACTTAATTTATTAAGAAAATCAAGGACTCTAATATTCCAAAGATGATGAAGAAATTTTGGAATATTACATAATGGAGAAAACCACATATTATTGTTGTTGTGATGCAAAGGCAAGCTCCAACTCCCTCTCACAACTGATTTTATGTAGGCTCCAACCTACAAGAGGCTACAACCTCAATTTCTGCAAGCTACAACTTGCACGGAAGCTCCAACTTCCATCTAATTTCTATAGGCTCCAACACACAGGAGGCTTCTACCTCAACCAGCTACAACTGGACATATATCAAGCTACAACTTGATATGGAAGCTCCAATTCCCTCACACTACAATAAAATCATATGCTCATTTACCTGGATATCAGCTCTATTTTACTCCTTCACTGCTGCCTGTTCAGCCTTCATATTTGCTTCATATCAACTCTAGATGTGCACAGTATCTCTATCTTTTCACTCTCATTCTTCCACTCTCTAACCTCTCTATGAACATTGAAATAACATCATTTATAGAGATAAATACATGAATGTTTGTATTCTATATGGGAATATGAAGTGAACACGCATGACTCTTTGCCTTCCATCCACTCATTTTCTCACTCAGCATATTCAAAATGTTACAACAATATATACATTTATTTCAGTATCAAATGGAGTTTTGCTTTGCCTTGGAGACTTGCCTTTGCATCAAAAATAATGTAAAATATATCAAAAATTTTACATTCATACAAAACATTTCAACTCGGCCCTTTCAGCTTCTTAGCTTTGATGTGTATTTTTCCTCTTATGCTTGATGTCCATTTTTCTTTCATGTTCCTGTTGTTATATTCTAACTGTGCTGCATAACGGACTTTTTCCCGGCTCGACTCAGCTGGTACATTCACAGCAATGCCACCATATGCTCCTTTGCCTGACTCTGCCTATGTTCCTTCCTTCTCTTGCCCACAGTGTTCACCCTTATCTGCTCCTTTGCTCTATGTTGGGTCATCTACCCGAGTCTCCTTCTGCCTGCATTCATCCTTTTGTTATTAATCAGCCACAATACATCGTTACTCTATAGTCGGGTCACTGTTCTACACGCCTTTTTACTTACCCGAGTCTTTTCTTCCCGCGTTCAACCTTTTCCTTTGTTACCCGAGTCAACCTCCACTTCCAGGGTTTTCTTCATAAAACCAGTGCAAACACATCAAACGTGGACTTTAAATAAATTCATATTTATCTCTGAATAATGTATCGTGTCCACCTTTCCATCGCATTTGGACATTCCATTGGTTTTACGTTATATTCTCATGTTTCCTTCCGATGTGATTTCTTAACTAAAAAACCTTACTTCCCAATTTGAAATCCATTGCCTTTTAACTCTAGAGCTACATCGCATCCACCCCTTATTGCATGTCGCAAGATTTATCTCATAGAAATAACAACCTTCCTCTTATCATATGCAATATGCAATCGCATCGCAATGCAAACCGAACTTCTTATTACATCGCAACTTAAAAAAATTAACTTGCAATGCCTTAACACATAAATATAAGAATCATCGATAGCGATGTGTGGTATTTGAATGGGTCCCATTTGAACTTTAGCTTTGAAGTATATCGCATCTGATACTCTTATTGCATTTCACACTTCGAAATTTTAACATAATTCTTGTGTGCTTATCCTCCTGAGCTTTCGATGTGCGATATGCGGGCCAGGTCCATGTCATCTCTACATCATCATGCCACGTCACTTCCACTTCATCTCTACATCACTGCCACGTCATCTTTCGATGTCATCTTCCACACTTTGCATTTCACTATTTTTGTGTTTTATCGCATTGCAACTTCGCAAGTTTACATTTATGTCGTTAACATTTATACCATATCGCATGCGCTATGTGATATGCACAAGGACCTCCGCTCGACACATGGCTCCTCATCACATCGCAACTTAAACAATATAGCTTGCGATGTCTTCTCCCGCACTTCACATTTCACAATTCCAGTGTCTTATCGCATCACAACTTTGCAAGTTTACATTTATGTTGTTAATTGTTATACCATATCACATGCGCTATGCGATATGTGCAAGGACCTCCACCCAACACGTGGCTCCTCATCGCATCATAACTTAAACAATATAACTTGTGATGTCTTAACATGTAAAATATAAAATTCGCCGATTGTGATGTGTGATTCACCAACACTTTTCTGAACTTGTATTTGCATAACTTGACCGCTCATTCACTCCTTAACGCCTTTTCTTCTTTGGTTTCACCCGTTCATTTCTTCTTTGTTGTACGTAGAAAACCCAACTCGTTCACGATCTTTAGAATGAAAAACCATTGTTCTCTACGCGTTTTAAAACCAGCCCGACTTCGCCCGCTCGTTCATTACTTTTCTTTGTTGCACACATTCTGTGCGCATACACCCGACTTGACCTTTGCTACACACTATTATTTTTCTTATTGTTCTGAACGTGAATAGCCCATTTGGACCCTACACTGCACAATTTTCTTCTTTGATGCATGATGTTGTCTTTTGCCTCTTTTTCTTCTCCTTGCTTCTTTGTTTCTCCTTTTCCTTAAGTAATAATTCTAAAGCTGCTCCTTGCCTCTTTGTTTCTCCTCTACCTTAGATTATACTTCTAATGTTGCTCCTTTGCCTTGCTCCTTTTCCATCAATGACAATATTTCCAATAGTATTTCCCTTTGGCATTGATGGAAACACTTGATCCAACACTTCCTCCCCCTTTCATTCTAAGAAGTGTCTATCTTCCTTTGCTTGCTTTTCCTCCCCATTTGACATCAATGGAAAGGGGTTATAATTGTTTTAGTGTAGATTCCATTATAGCATTACTTCTCTCCGAGTTGTGTATAAGCATTCTTCATTCTGTTCTTTTGTTATGAAATGAATATAGACACTCCATCTATTCATTACACACTTGATGAATCCTTTTTTATTTGAATGAATACACCTAATCCACCATTGTATTAATACTTCTTGATTGTTCTGCATCAACCATGATTGTTTCTTTATGCTACACATAAGCACTGCTTTATATGGACTTCAAGTTACAAGAGCACTTAGAATGCATTGCAGACTTCATATGATATATGAGCATTGTTGGGGTAACACTTTGAAATTAAATGAGATTGCATGAATATACACAATAAATTGATGTTATCACAACTCATGAGAATTTTGGAAGGTATGTTTCCATAGAATTTTATGCCCGTTTGTCCCTTGCTGCTTGATGAAATTTTGTGCACTGGTGAAATATCAACAATTCCTTTCTTTCCATGCTTTGATAACGCAACTTGATATTCTCCGTAATGCATTCTTTCCATATCAACACCCTAACGTACGCTATCATACTTTGATACTAGGGACTTGTACCATAGTACTGCTCCAAAAAAAATAACATTTGGTATTCTACTGAGAGGAATACTACTCCAATGATGATATACTAATAATAAAATTTTTCTTATTCATCCTTATTAAAAGAATTTTGTTACATTATTAACACTTGCAGTGAGACACACAGTGTAATCATCCTCTTGGTTTCCAAGTTCATGACTGATGTTCCCTTACCACCATGGTCGCTTGCTGCTTTCTCTTCTTCCATCAACCTATTGGCTACTGAATGCTTCAGGTGTCCTTCTTCCCCTATAGTTCTCTTCCAGAGGAACTTTCCTTTCCCTTCCTGATATTTTAACTGTTCTTATTCCAAGAAGCTCTTCTCTGACAACTTTTATGGGCTACTCTCCCCCTCAAAAGTTGCTTCTTGTCTAACCCTGGCTGGATGTTTGTTATCGATATTGTAGCCTCTGCTGACACAAAGTATCATCTGCAGACACTATCCCCAGTTTGTCTCTTAGATACTCGAATGGTTCTCTAGCAAGAGGTTTTGTAAATATGTATGTTGTCTATTCTTTTGTTGGGACATATTTCATATTTACTATTTTCTCTGCTACTTGTTCTCTTAGGAAGTGGTACTTTATTGGGATGTGCATAGTTTTCGAATGAATCACAAGATTTTTTATATGCTTATTGCACTTGCATTGTCACATTTGATATAAATAGGTTCAGTGATGCTTACCTTCATGTCCTGAAGAGTTTGTTTCATCCACGTCACTTGTCTGCAACAAGGTGTTGCTGCTATGTATTTTTCTTCTGTTGTAGATAGAGATACATATGTTTGCTTCTTTCTTAACCAAACCACCAGACTTTCTCCCAAATAGAATGCACCTCCACTTGTGCTTTTCCTTTCATCCACACAGCTGGCCCAATCTGCATCTATATATGATGTCAATGTGAAATATTTACCTTTCAGATACCATAGGCCATAATTTGCAGTTCCTTATAGGTATCTAAATATCCTCTTGATTGTAAGCAAGTGATTTTTTTTTGGTGCTGATTGATATCTTGCCACAAGTCCTACTGCCAACATAATGTCTGTTCTAGAAGAACTTAGGTATAGCAGACTTCCTACCATATATCTGTAAAGTCTTTGATCTACATATGCAGATCCATCATCAGCACATAACTTGCATCCAGTGATCATGGGAGTTGACACATGTTTGCAGTCTTCCATTTGGAACCTTTTTAACATGTCTCTTTAAATATTTTTCTTGTGAAATGAATATGCCTTTGTTCTTCTATAGAATTTGAAGTCTGATGTAGAAGGATAGCTCTCCAATCATAGACATCTCAAATTCTGATTTCATCTCTTCTGCAAATCCTTTTACTAATTCATCCTTGTTGCTGCCAAACATGATGTCATCTACATATACCACTACAATTAAAAGTTCATTTTCATCAACCTTTATATACAGATTGTTGTCTACTCCTCCCTTCTTGAATCCTTGTTTTTGAAAGTACTTGTCCAGCTTAGAATACCATGCATGTGGTGCTTGTTTGAGACCATATAGGGCTTTCTTTAATCTGAAAACATACTTGTGCTTATCTGCTAAGGAAAAACCTTCAGGTTGTTCCATGTAGACTTATTCCTCTAGATCTCCATTTAAGAAGGCAGACTTCACATCCATTTGATATACCTTGAAATCATGATAGCATGCAAAAGCAAAAAACATTCTAATTTCTTCCATTCTTGCTACAGGGGCAAAAGTTTCATCATAGTCAAGTCCTTCGATTTGAGAGTATCCCTTACATACAAGTCTGGATTTATTTATGATTACTTGACCTTGTTCATTCATCTTATTCTTGAATATCCACTTTGTGCCAATGACAGTTTTCCCAATAGGTCTTGGTATTAACTCCCAGGTCTTGTTCTTCTCAATATGGTCTAATTCTTCTTTCATATAATTTATCCATTTTTTGTCTTTGTTGGCTTCATCGTAATTCTTCGATTCTATATGTGATAGCATGAATAAATACCCTTCCTCGGTCTTTTCAGATAGTTGTCTTCTAGTTTGGACTGTCTCCAATGATTTGATCTTCTGGATGGTTTTTCTGAGTGTGTCTCAAGGGTCCTTTTGAGGTTATTTTTGTATCTTCGTTTATCTCATTTTGTTCTTTATTTTCTTGATTCTCATATTGATGATCATTCGAAATATTGACACAATTTGTACTTCTGGTTTTGTCTGGTATTTCTTCATCGAATCTCACATCAATGCTTTCCACAATTTTATGCAGTCTTTTATTGTAGCACCTATAACCCTTACCCTTTGATGCATATCCCATAAATATTCCTTCATTAGCTCTTGCATCATACTTCCCCAATTTTTCTTCATTATTCTTTATGAAACATTTGTTGCCAAAGACTCTAAAGTGTTTAATTGATGTCGGTTTCCCATGCCACAGTTCATATGGAGTCAATTTGGTCTGAGATGAGCTTTGTTGAGAATATGAACAGTTGTGTGTACTGCTTCTACCCAGTAGGTTTGGGGAATATTTCTTTCTTGCATCATGGCTCTAGAAATATGTTGTATAGACCTATTTTTCCTCTCTACCACTCCATTCTGTTGAGGTGTATCTGCAACTATAAAATATTGCTTTATCCCACAATCATTGCATAGGTTTTAAAACTCATCACCTATGAATTCACTTCCTCTGTCTGATCTGATGAATTTTAGTTTACATCTAGTTTGATTTTCTACTAGTGCCTTGAACATTTTAAATTTCTCAAACGCTTCGGATTTATATATGGTAAATTTCACCCATGTTAATATAGAAATATCATCGATTATTAGCATGAAATACGATTCTCCACTTGGTGCATTTGTTCTTGAAGATCCACACAGGTCCATGTGTACAAGCTGAAGAGGCTTACTTGTAGATAGTTGGTATTTATCTTTGAACAATGTGTGATTTTGTTTACCTAGTTGGTAGGACTTACATATGGTATTTGGTGGCTTATTTATTGCAGGAAAATCTCTGAAACCTTTCTTTTTTCTCAGTTTGAGATGTGTTCAAAATTTAGATGTCCCAATCTTCTATGCCATAGCCAAGATTCATGAATTTTGCTGATGTGGCATGCTTCATTCTCCTCTTCCACTATATAAAAATTACTATATGTTCAAACACCTTTGACCAAGGTATTTCCTGTGGTGATTGACATTACTTCACAATCTTGGGCTCCGAAAAGGACCTCACAACCTTTATCACACATTTTACTAACACTTAGTAGATTGGCTTTTAAACCATCTACAAACAGTACATCATGAGCCTCTCCTCTTCCATTATTCAGGCTGACTGTGCCTTTTCCCTTGATTTTCCATGCTCTATCATTACCGAATGTTACATTCCCAAATTTCTTTTCATCAAAATTTATAAAATTGCTTTAGTCTCTAGTCATATGTTTTGAGCACCCATTGTCCACATACCATTGATTGTTCTGATCTTGAGAAATTAGAACCATATCAAATTTATTTAGCTTCCTTTTCCATTGCATGCAGCCATTTGTTCTATAAATTTTCTGAGGAGATGGATAAAAATATTTGAGAGGGAATTCGCTAGACTTGTGCTGGCAACAAAAGCATTTGATTGTATTTCAGAATGGATTATGTACACAAGTGAATCCACCATTGTTCTTAATTCCCTTTGAATTTCCATACTCCAGTCTACTTCTATACGCTTTACACTCCATGGCTTTATGAACGAACCTTTTACAGTAAAAGCAATACCCATGGAAGTTGTATTTGTATCTGGCGGAGAAGGTTGTTTGGGGATATATCCATCTGGTCATGAAAATTATGTCTTTGAAATCCATTTGATCTGTGCTGGAATGTTGCTTGGTTGTTTACTCCTTTTGTTTCCAGGGCTTTACTTGCGGTGGATTTTTGCTGCAACTCATGAGGGTTTGAAGGGTTTCCCACAGTTTTGTTCTTAGATTGATGGGAGTCAATGTTTTCTTTTAGGACAACTTTCACAAATGTAATATCTTTATTATCCTCTGCCTTTGACTTGTTGGGTTCTCCTTCATATCCTATCCCAGCCTTTACAAGAGGAGATATTTGTGCATTTAAAATCCATTCCAATTGTTCATCACCTTTTAACTCTTGAATGTTCATTGTTAAATTAGTTTGAGCCTTTTCCAATTTCTTCCTCAGACTCACCACCTCTTCTTCCAATCTTCCACATTCCTAAATTTTCTCTCATATTTGCTACAGAAGAATGTCTTCTACTTTCCTTGATTCTTCTAGTTCAATTTTCAACTTCATAAAATCTTCAGAGTTTGGTTCTTCCTTTACATGTTTCAGAAGGATTGCCTTTTATTTCTAGTATTGAGCTTGAGTATATCTATTTCCTTTAGGGCACTCACCAACTCCCCCTCAAGATCTACCTCACCTTCTTCTTTAAATTCCACGAGATCTTTCTCAAGCCCTTCCTTGGCCATCAAAATGAATTATGATGTTCCTTCTTCATTGGGGGATTCATTTAAGCTCTCAAATGCACTGCTATCTTGTTGAGCATAGAATGTTCTTCTATTAAATCTGTTCCCTTTCTTCTTATTGCTGAAATTTATTTTCTCTTTCCCTTTTGACTGATTCTCTATTTTCTTATGAGGAAATTTTGAAGCATATTTCCCCACTCTTCCACAATTAAAGCACTTGAATGGAAGTTTACCTTTATGCTTACCTGTGCCTCTATCCAATATTCTGACAAATTTGGCTTCTTCTTCATTAGAGAATGAGAATGTACCTTCCTTTTATTCTATGCACTTGTCTTCCTTAAAGGCAACCTCCCTTGTGTTTGACTTCCCTTTGGAGAGTCTCATCTCATATGCTATTAGGTTTCCAAGTAATTGATTTATGGTTAAGGTTTCCCAATTTGTTGTTTCTTCTATGGTGGAAACCTTAGGATTAAACCTGGGTGGTAGAGATCTCAATAATTTTTGCACTACAACACTTTCTTTAATTTCTTCTCCTATGCCTATCATGATATTCACATCTTCTGCAACTCTTAAGAAGAATACAACTATATCCTCATCTTAATTCATTTTTAAGTTTTCAAACTAAGTTCTATGTGCTTGTAGTTTAGCCATCTTCACCTTTGTATCTCCCTCATGAATGTTTCCTAAAGTTTCCCAGCTATATTTGGTAGTCTTATTGTGCATTACTTTGATAAATTCTGACTCACTTACTTTTGCATTAGCTCTGAAATTTTATTTAGCTTCTTCCTCAGTGTCTATATGCATTGGTGCATATTTTCTTCCACAGCAACCCAAACTTCTATTCCTAGAGACATTAAGTATGTCCTCATTCTTATTTTCCATAAAGCATATTTTGTGCCAGTAAAAAATGGGCCTTTATTTGTTGAGCATCCTTCTAGGCTAACCATTTTGTGGACCTAGGACCTCCTTCAAATTGTTAAACTGATACATAAGGAACTGACTCTGATACCAATTGATGAACCCTTAGCTAGACTAAGATGGGGGCAGGGGGAATCATTTTAGTACATTCATGGACATTTAAAAAACTTTCCTTTAAACTTATATACACCTCCATTTCATAAGCAACTTAATATATAATGAATCAACAAACTTAATATGTGGGCAGCAAGTGATAAGTAGATTAAATACAATACATCAACACATAATCATCATGCATATAGACAACAGATATAAGTGGAAACCCATAAGGGAGAAAACCACACCTTATTACTGTTTTGATGCAAAGGCAAGCTCCAACTCCCTCGCACAACTGATTTTTTGTAGGCTCCAACCTACAGGAGTTTACTACCTCTATTTCTACAAGCTACAACTTGCACGGAAGCTCCAACTCCCATCTAATTTCTGTAGGCTCCAACCCATAGGAGGCTCCTACCTCAACCAGCTACAATTGGACATCTATCAAGCTACAACTTGATATGGAAGCTACAATTCCCTCACACTACAATAAAATCATATGTTGATTTACCTGGATATCAGCTCTATTTTACTCCTTCTTCACTGCTACCTTTTCATCCTTCATATTTGCTTCATATCAGCTCTGGATGTGCACAGCATCTCTATCTATTCACTCTCATTCTTCCACTCTCTAACCTCTCTATGAACATTGAAATAAAATCATTTATAGAGATAAATTGATGGTTGTTTGCATTCTATATGGGAATATGAAGTGAACAGGCATGACCCTTTGCCTTCCACCCACTCATTTCCTCACTCAGCATATTCAGAATGTTACAACAATATATACATTTATTTCAGTATCAAATGGAATTTTTCTTTGCCTTGGAGACTTGCCTTTTCACCACAAAAAATGTAAAATATATCAATAAATTTACATTAATACAAAAAATTTCAACTCAGCCCTTTCAGCTTCTTAGCTTTGCTATGCATTTGTCCTCTTCTGCGTGTTGTCCCTTTGTCATTCATGTTTTTGTTGTTATATTCTAACTATGCTACATAATGGCCTTTTTCCCGACTCGGATCAGCTGGTACATTCACAACAATGCCACCATATTCTCCTTTTCCCGACTCTACCTATATACCTTCCTTCTCTTGCCCATAGCGTTTAGCCTTCTGCTCCTTTTCTCTATGTTGGGTCATCTACCCGAGTCTCCTTCTACCCGCGTTCAGCCTTTTGTTATTAATCGGCTGCAATACACCATTACTCTATTGTCGGGTCACTGTTTTGCATGCTTTTTTACTTACCTGAGTATTTTCTTCCCGTGTTCAGCCTTTTCCTTTGTTACCCGAATTTACCTCCACTAATAGGGTTTTCTTCATAAAACCAGCGCAAACACAATAAATGTGGACTTTAAATAAATTCATATTACCTATGAATAATGTATCGTGTCCGCATTTCCATTGCATCTCAACATTCCATTGGTTTTACATTATATTCTCCTTTTTCCTTCTGATGTGATTTCTTAACTAAAAAACCTTACTTTTGGATTTAAAATCCTTTGCAATTTAACTCTGGAGCTACATTACATCCACCCCTTATCGCATGTCACAATATTTAGCCAATAGTAATAATAGGTTTCCTCTTATCATATGTGATATGCAATCACATCGCATCGCAAACCGAACTTCTTATCACATCACAACTTAAAACAATTAACTTGCAATGCCTTAACATATAAATATAAGAATCGCTGATAGCGATGTGCAATATGCGAATGGCTCCCACGCCTAACTTTAAATCCTCTAGACTTTAGCTTTGAAGTATATCGCATCTGATACTCTTATCGCATTTCGCACTTCAGCATTTTAACATGATTCTTGTGTGTTTATCCTCCTCAGCTTGTGATGTACGATATGTGGGCTAGGTCCACATCATCTCTACGTCATCGTTCCACAGCACTACCACGTCATCGCCATGTCACTGCCACATCATCTTGCCATATCATCTTCCCCACTTCACATTTTGCAATTTATGTTTCTTATCACATCGTAACTTCTCAAGTTTACATTTATGTTGTTAACAGTTATACCATATCGCATGCGCTATGTGATATGTGCAAGGACCTCTGCCCAACACGTGGATCCTCATCACATCGCAATTTAAAAAATATAACTTGTGATGTCTTCTCTCGCACTTTGCATTTTACAATTTATGTGTCTTATCGCATCGCAACTTTGCAAGTTTACATTTTTTTCATTAACTGTTATACCATATCGCATGCACTATGCGATATGCGCAAGGACCTCTGCCCGAAACATGGCTCCTCCTTGCCTCTTTTCTGCTCCTCTACCTTATATTATAATTTTAATGTTGCTCCTTTGCCTTGCTCCTTTCCCATCCATGACAATATTTCCAACACCCTTTTGTAGAGAGGAAGAGGACGACATGAGTTGAATGCATCTGCTGTGTATATATCACTGTCACCTCCAAGTTTATACAAACCCCGGTTTGATAGACTAAAGTAGCGCAACAGCCCTTAGGATTTGTAGCACTCTTGGTGCAATAACAGGGTTCACCAGAGGTATTGGGGGTCCTGGTGGCATATGACACAGCGGTCATCATGAGTAAGATTTGGTTTGAAATTTTGGTTTTGTAAGAATAAGAGAATATCTTCGTACCAAGGGTCGTCGGTCGTCACTAGGAAGAGATGTTCGTCTGGTAGTGAATCGTTGACTGGTGATCCTTTGGTCTGACTTGGGAGGTTAGTAATTAACTCAGTTGGAATTAAAGACTTCTTTCTTTCAGGGGGGCTAAACTGTAAGTCGAACTCTTACAGTATAACTATCCAGCAAGAGTATTTATGGTTCATCAAACGTCAGGTGATAAGATATCTCATGGGGTTGATATCTATGACGACTGTGGTAGTCCTTAAGATAATGTAGTGGCAAAGTTTCTGGACTGCGTGTATTAATTCTAGGGCAGTCTTCTCTTAGGGTTCATTTTTTAATGTGGGGCCTGATAAGTTTTTACTAACGTAATAAATTACGTGCTCTTAACCATCAGGGCCCTCCTGGATTAACACTCTGGCCAAATTTGTTTCAGACGCTGATAGATACAGGGTGTAATCTTTGTCATAGTTTGGTGTATTGATCAATGGTGCTGAAGATAATGTGTCTCTCAGCACCTCAGATGATTGTTGGGCTTGATCTTCCCATTTTAATGGGATGTCCTGACGAAGAAGGTATAGGAATCCCTTAGTGCAAGTGGCATATTCCGGGACAAATCATCTCAGAAAATTGGCCTTTACCTGCAAACTTTGGATTTTCTTGAGGGTTCGAGGTGGTGGTACCTCTTTGATAGCTTGGACCTTGAGGGGGTCCACTCTAATCCCTTTTTGAGACACAGTAAAACCAAGAAGTCGTCCTGCAGTGACACAGAAGATGCACTTGAGGGGATTCAAGTGTAGGTTGTATTTTCGGCATCGTTGGAATACCAGTTGCAGATCCTCGAGATGATTAGATCGCTTCTTGGATCAGACAGTGAGGTTGTCCATGTAGGTGGGGATGAGGTGTGCAATGTCATGAAATATATAATTCATGGCCCGTTGGAAGTTTCTCCTGCATTTTTAAGGCCAAATGGCATAACCTGATATGCGAATGTGCCCCATGGGGTGGTAAATGCGGTCTTGTACCAGTCGATGTGTTGTATTTGTATTTTATTATACCCATAGAAACCATCCATGAAGGAGAGGGCCTCATGTCATTCACAAGCATCAATAACCTGGTCGATGAATTGGGTAGGGTACTTGTCCTTTGGACAAGCTTTGTTCAAATCGTGAAAATCAGTATAGACACGAATGGTGCCCTGTTTTTTCAAGATGGGAATAGGGTTGGAAACCCATGATGTGTACGTGATGGGGTAGATAAACCCAGATTTTTGAAGCTTATCGATTTCTCGTTTAATTGCTTCTGCCTTGGATGGGTGTTGTTGATGATGTTTCTGGCGTACTGGTTGTATGTTAGGCCAAGTGTCAATGTGGTGCTCTACTATAGTAGGACTAAGCCCTAGCATTTATGAGTAGTCCCATGCAAAGATATCTCTATACTCTTACAATAAATGGGTGTAAGAGGTTACTTATTTTCGGGAACATGCTGCCCCCAGCAAGATTTCTTCGACTTTCTCAGGATTTTGAGAGATATTCATCTTGATGGTAGGAGAAATGTTTGACATGTTCCCTTCTTCGAATGCATCGGGCGCCGGAATGGTATTTTTAAACCAATCGACTTTCCCAAATGGAAGGAAATCTTTTGATTTGATTTCATAAATCTCTTGAGTTCTTGGATTGTTAGGGCTGAATGTTTTTTCAAGAACAAAAAATGAGTTGTGATGCATTGCATCCCATGGATAATCTGGTTCCATCATGGCCTCAAGGATATCCTCATCTGAGTGCAATAAGGATCCTATGGGGGGTTGAGCCTGCATAAGGCCATGAGGAGGTGGTTCGGTCCCAACAGATTTGGTCGACATATATGAATAAGATTCCATCGTCGATGTGATGGAACGAAACGCGGTCGACAAGGTGCATATGGATTGGGTTTGCATCCTCGTTGGTACAACTACTTGGCATAGTTGTAGCGGTCTCAACACCTATGACTGATGAGAAGATAGCATGAGGCATGGTTCTGATACATGACGATATGAATTGTATATGATGTATTGTGTTGTCAATGTTTGGTTGGGGAGTAATTTCCATCATGGTGGCTTGCGTTAGATCAAGTTCAGTTTCCTCACGAGGCATACCAAGAGTACTTGTACTTTCCTGGATTTGGAAATTATGCTTGGTGCAGAGACGCCTGAATGTTTCCATTAAGGGGCATGCCTCTGTCTAGTGGTTATGGCCGGTGAAAATGGTACACGGTACCACAGTTCCTATCGAGTAAATGGTGTGAGAACCAATGCTACACTTTTTCCCTAAGGTGGATGCTTGTAAAGGATTAGGCATGGGGGAATATTCTGTTGTTTCCATCTCTGAGTTTTTGGTTTTGGGAGGTCCATATCCTTTGTGGGGACTAGACTCAACGTTGCTCTTGCTGCTCTTAGCCTTGGGAGGTGCTCACAATTCATTGTATGCTGAAAATTTGAGCAGATCATGCAATAGCAGTGTGTGATTTTCTCTTGATTGGAGAGCTGCTTTTGCAGGATAGGGGAGACCATGTGAAAGTTGTTTGTGAGGTGATTCAGTTCCTTACACTGATTGAACTGGTGGTCAATTATGTTGCACAACCTGCATGCCACCCTAAACTAGACATGGGTCCCATTAGGTCAGGGCATCTTTTTGACTCGCCCAATGTTTTGGTATTGAGACGGGGTAGGCTGCCTAAGGGCAGTCCACCTTACATTAGATTCTCTAAACTCAGGTCTGACTATATCCTGGCGGTGCGTTTATAATGAACGTATGATTTCAATTAGCAGGCACACTCTATGGATATAAGTACAGTGTTGAGCATGCTGGTTTCCCTAACATACTAAACAAGAATGTATTTCTTGGGTATCCCCTTCCCTCAGAGCTAGCAAGACGATTGGAGACCATCTGCAAAGCGATTCTAGGTATGGGAATTTGGTGACCAAGTGGTTGCATGTGTTGATTAATGCACAGGTTGGTCTTCTCCATGGAGGGTGGTTGGAGGTGACTATGTGCCCCCCCAACTAGATTCTTTTTTGTTGATAGAAAGAGGATGGATCTTCTTGTCACCTCTTCTTGTGTTGTCGAGATTTCCATGGATTTTGTATCTAATTTTTCTTCTAGGGAGAGGTGAATTATGGCCGTGCGTAAACTGGTTAACACTAAATGAAATCGAGGGATGTAATGGCAATGATGTAATGGGTGATCGCCAGAACATATATGACATGAATATTGGGCTACTCGTAGGCCAACATAGTATACACGGTTAACCGGACACCATATTTGAAATAGTTCCAGGGCTGTAGATTCAGCGATGAAATGATCTTGTTCGTCGCAAAGTGCACAACATTGGACACGTGGAGGGGGGACAAATGGGAGTCCTTTTGGTGACTGCCCCTGCCTCCTGAAGGTATAATATGACCCGAGGTTCTTCCCCATTTATATGTATGGGGGGATCCTCTTGATATGATTTTTCTAGGGCATGTAAGGCATCCCTATATCGCAGTATTTTTGGACAATGATGCGTGTAATGCCCATAATTGTGACATATAGCGTATGTGTGGTTGGTACGCAATGCTTTGCCTTTGTTTTTTGTGGTTGGTTCCTCTATAAGGGAACTTGTGGCTACAGTGTTTCTTCTGGAGCTTAGGAGAGGTTTTAATTCGTCCAAATCCGGGAAGATATTGGTAGGGTGGCCTATAATATCGCACAATGCACAAGGTTTCAGTTCCCTTGGCATGATGGGGTTTTCTATCTTTTTCCATTTTTTGTTGGTTTTCCTGGTCACTTTAACCGGCGTTACTATGGGAATCTCTTTAACCGGTGTCATCTCTTGAGGAGGGATGGGGTTTATTCTTGTAGATGTAATGCCAGGAACTCCCAGCATGGTTGGTGGGACCAAGTACTAGACATGTATCGCGAATGACATGTTTGGAAATGTTACCATTGCCAAGATTTATTGTAACACAAAGCCACGTGAAGGGTATATAAATGGGGTTTGGGAGATGGCGTAGGGTAGAAAATTTGTGCCTGTGGCCTCAGTTTTGTTACTACTAGTCTCTATCTCCTGGCTGGTTTTGGTGTTTGATGATGACAACATGCACAGCAGGGCCCCTATGGTATCATTGAATGATTCTGGTATGACAAGGGGATCTCCTAGGAATGATCCAAGGACAGATGATGGTTTGAATTGGTCAAGGCCATATTCCTGCTACCGCGTGAGTGATTCCGTAATTTTTTCTACATAGGGTAGCACGTCATTGACGTTCATCATGGGTCGCTTGTCATGGTACATCAATTGGTCGAAGATTATGATACAATCCTCGTGGGGGAACATCATGATACGAAATACAAAGGATGTTATGGTAGACATGGCGTACATATAACTCGCCCAAGGATTATATTGTAGCCCAGCTAAGCATCCAAGACCTCAATGTATATAAGAACCTTCTTATCGATCAAGAAGACTGGGACATTTTGATAGAGACCGACAAGAGCAGAAGGGCGCCTGTCATATGCTCTAAGTGTGATGTATGATGGCTTCAGTTCGGGAGATCCTAACTTTTTCCAAATGATTTTTGACATGATGCATGTGGATGCACCCTTGTCAATGATACATCGATGGATAGTGATGTTCTGGATTGACACCGGTATCTGGAAGGCAACTAATGAAGGAAGCCTGGGGTGGCTTTATCTAAGTCAAAAGCCATTAGGCACGAATCGCCAAGGTCGATTGCTCCTAATGCGGAAAGTAAGGCTTTCCTTTTCTTTGGGAAATATTGCGGGACCTTTAAAGCTGACATGGTAGTGGGAGATTGTGCTAAATCCTCCACAATGTTATAATTATAGGCCACTTTGGAGTGGTGTCCTTCTCTCCTTGTTGGACACTTAGCCATTTTTGGCAGGGGTTCAATAGGCATTGTTGATATAGTCAACTGTGTGGTAAGTGCACTCATGCTAGCCCCTGACGAACTGGTATCTGGTGGGGTATCATAACTTCGATTCTATGTCTGAAATAAAATTTCCTCTCCAGTCATATAGATTTTGTGGTTATTGTTTCCAGAATCGTCGGGAGGTGGTTTTTTTTATTGGGAACTAACCGCCCCTTGGTGGGGGAAGGGCTCTTGCATTATAGTTATTTTTTGTGT
The DNA here is from genome assembly GCA_034641835.2 of Pinus albicaulis. Lineage (NCBI taxonomy): Eukaryota > Viridiplantae > Streptophyta > Pinopsida > Pinales > Pinaceae > Pinus > Pinus albicaulis. The sequence goes on from CM076580.1 coordinate 193,247,271, forward strand.
AGTTCCCCTTTATCCTTGGTTACCCTGAAGCTTTTTTACCTCGGGGAGTTCAAGACAGTGATGAGTATAATGGCCATACTCACCACAAATCGCACAAGAGTTATTGGTCCAAAGATTAGCTCTCACGTTCTACCCTTGGGAGTTATTTGGCTCTTGGGTTTGATTTCAGTTGGGGTTTCCCCCAGCATGGGATCGAGGAGGTCATTGTTGGTTATTTCCCCCATGTCCAGGATCTCCCTTTTGTTTAAGTTTTTACTTATTCCTTTCTACGTTAGGAGGATGACTATGATTCTCCTATTCATATGACTAACACAGTTGGGCCTGGGAAGGTTGCACGAATTTCACTGGTGCATTATTTTTCATCTATGGGTTTTCTATTAGGGAGTGGGAATATTGAGGTCCCTGTTCCTAGTTTTTATATGGTTACTAGGGGGGAGCTCTTCCACCAGTGTTCCTATCTGCGTACTGGGTCCCCTGTGTGGGAGGGTATAAGCCTCCTTGTTGATGATGGTACGATGGCACCCTATTGGCCATGTTCTGCAGAGGTGCATGATGACTCTGATGGTAGCCTAGTTGCGGGATGTTCTGGTTAGGATCATATGCATAACCAGGGTATGTGATACTGCTTCCTATGTGACTTTGGGTCAGTGACCCTATCAATCTGTCTGTATTATTTGACGCACCTGGAAATTCTTTATAATTTTGCAGGCATGGGGCGTTAGGTAGGATTTTATAGATGTATCATGACTCAGTGTATATTAGCTCGAGTTGTTTGGCTTTTCTAATGGCATTATCTTCGGAAGTAGCTCCTTGAGTTTCCACGTCCTTTGAAAACTCTGCTATGAAAGTTTTCAGGAATAGGTCCAGTAGAACTCAATCATCGATTTTGGATTTACACAAACTTCGACGTTGTCATTATGCATGGACATGGTCCGAGATATGGACGGTTGGCATTTGCCTAAAATTATTAAATAAATCCATTCTAGAATCGTTGTGGATGGGTAACAAAAAATACGTGAGGAATGCAGTAGGGAGGGGGCTAAAGGTTCCATGTGAAGCAGAAGGCTTCTCCACATACCATTTCATCGCTAGTCTGGTTAAGGTGTGTTTAAATAGTCGTAATCAAATAGTATCATCAATAATATTGTTTGATGAACACCATAGGTGGAAAGTCATTACATGGTTTCCAAGGTCTTCCGCTTGCTTCCCTTCAAATTTTGGAATGTCCGAAGGGAGCTTCGTGGGCATGGGGGGGCAAATGGGATTATGTGCAATGGGATCATTTGTTAACTTTGATAGATCAAGTAAGTTTAAATATGCTAGGAAAGGTAACTAAGTGTTGAGCTTCATTGTAGACTACGAAAACATAGGGTTCTGGTTGTGTATTGGGTTTGTGTGTGACGTACCTGGCTATGTTTTTTGTTACCTCCCTGAAGGAGTAGCGCTCCTCTGCCCTCTGGGGTTGTGGGAGGAGCCATGTGTGGTGACCCTGAGGGGGTTTCCACCAGTGTGGTGTTGGGTGACACTTGGGGGTTCCCAACTAAAGATGCACCGATAAAGGATGAACCAATAAGGGTGGCTACGTGTCGTCTTGACGCCTGAATGGAAAAAAACCTGGCACTCCTCCCTCTAATGGGGGGAGGTCCAAAAAACGTCTAGATCAACGAGGTCCCGTTGGGTCTATTATGGTGTCGAATCGGTTTAATTTTAGAAATATTGTTCAGTTTTCTGAGAGGAGAGAGATTATTTATCATAAAAAATGTGATCACATACATAAAAAAAAGTGAAAAATAAAAGGTTAATTTCCCTTTAGATTAATCCTATATGATGAGTCAATCAAAAAATGGTTTTGGTTGTTTTGAGTATGATACTCAAAAATCCCAGAAGACCTAATCATCCTCACTCTCAATTATAATTGGGCCTTGCGAAGGCATCTGCTGGTGGGTACTCGTGCCAACATCTCGAAAGAACTGGTGATGCTTTCTAGTAGCCGAAGAATTGACCAAGGTAATGGAAAGAGGATCTAGTGTTGCCTACATCGTCACCTATAGGGAAGGATGCCCTAGATTTGGCCACTAAGTACCATCATCCCATGTGAGTATTCAAGTCTTGAGCTTCTTGGTATTCAGTTACTGGTACCGAGCACTAGATGGGTCAAGTAGCCCCAAATAGTACCGCATGCACTGGGCCTAATCTTAACCCCCTCTGAATCAGGTCTTTGTGGCGCTCGGGAATTATTTTCCGTGGGCAGATAGATAGGTTTAAAGCTCCCTACAAATTCAACTTCTATTTTTCAAGAATTTAAACTGACCATGGTGGCTTATTGGATGCCTACCCCCAATGGTCCTAACCTGAACTATTAATTAATGGGGAGATTTTAATGAGTTCAATTAATGGTTAGTTTTAAGGAGTATTACTTCACTTATGGTGTGGAAATGTGTGTGAGAAAGTGTACAATCACAATGTTTGTAGGATTCGGATATGTGATGATCCTTTACACTCCCTCCTAATTAAACTATGTTTTGATTGTTCCTTTCAAAAAGTAAATTATACAGGGATAATGGGCCGCTTACAATTTTTCCTATTTAGACTAAATGTTGCACTATAGGGAAATGGAAAAGTATCAAAAGAGAGTTTTCATCTACATTCCCATGGTCACCAAGAGGTGGAAGGGCAGCAAATATTACTTGCCTTCTTAGATAATTTGATCCTAGTCTCAAATCCTAATGCAAAATTTAAACTAAACTTAATGCAAAAATTTGGAAAATTTGGAAACTGGCTAAGCATGCGTGGATATGGGCCACTTACTTCTTGCTAATTACCTATTTTTTGGTGTCTATTATCACTAATAATTTCACTCAGATAGCATGGGTGGATTTTAACCACTTACTTGCCTCCTAATTAAACTATGTGAACTCATGGTAATAAACTAAAAATTAGAACTATGCAACAGCTAAGCTAAAGTTCAGCTAAAAAAATTTCCTAATAGTCAAGAGACACCATAACACAGTGTTGGTAGATTTATTCTGGGCTTCCATTCACTTTACACTTGCAAAAAATGGATAAAATCAGTGAAAAAATGGCTCAATGGTTTCAGCGCGGAATATTTATACACAGGCACGCGACTCTGCATGTCTGTCTGAGCTAAACGTGCATGGACTTGCACGTCTATCTATGTTGAATGTGTGTGGTTTTCCTACACATGGAAATTTCACTTCTCCTGAACTGAATCTTTTCACATAGGGTGAATGAGAGAAGTTGAGGAAGAGGATAGTTGGTCTTGCAGCAATCCTAAGCAGAAAATACGTTCTACAAAACCAGAACCACTTAGCTTAAGAGGAAAAATAAGTGGAGTCACCAATCCTGTGTTGGTGTGTTTGGTACACGAGTGTACGGAAAAAATCAGTTCTTTGTAGGAGTGATTGCTAGCCTACAAGCAATGTCACAGGGAAAAAAATGGGTTGTTAGATGGTTAGTGAAGCATCATAACATGTAGAAAACTAGTTATAAAACATAGAATACTACAAAAAGAGGAGGAAACAAGAAACAAAAAATACACATATAACACAAGCTCAATATCGAGTAAACGAACTAATAATACCAACGGAGATTGAATCCCCTTTTATTAGCCACTAGTGGTAAAAAGAGGTAGAACGCTAAAACACTCGCAATGATTCCTTAGAGCTATGGAGCTCTAATTCTCAAATAAAGGAGGGCTCTCCCATTAAATTTCCTGTGGACCTCTCTCTTCTCCTCGAATGAGTGATTGGATATCGAACAACTGATGCACTTCTCCTTTGGGATTGAGAAGTTGGATGGCCAACAAATGAATCCCTTCACTCTCTTGCTGCTTGGACAACACACTGCTGGTTTTCTCATGGGAAATTTGGCCAGCATAACAATGTGTTCTAAATTTTTCTTCTCATGGTGGGCTTTTAGAGGAAAAATTAAAATCTTCTTCCCTCTCTTGGTAAAATTGTGGATAGTGACCTAAGAGTGGTGGTTGATTCCATTGTGTGCTCACTTGATGTCTCAAGGTGGCTCTAGGAGGCTATTCTTGGGTGGCCTCAAATGGAGAATATTCTTATTGAAGTGTGCAAAGTGGTCTCGGATAGTGACCTTCTGCCATACCCAGGACCGCGCGGCTTATTGAGGGAAAGTTATGGAGACTTGCGCTGCTATCGAAGAAAAGGGCCCACGGAGCGCATTTTTCTAGTGTCTTCCATGCGCAATTTGATCAGTATTCCTCTTGACCTTAGAGAAAGTTAAATTTTCCAGATTCCCTAATGTTTTTCAACCCTGTAAATCCTTCTGCTTGACATTTCTTGATGTCTTTTTCTTGTCCAATTTTCCAGCGGTAACACCCTCCAATTGGACACATTGCACATTCAAATTGGATGCATTGTGCCCATTCAATACCTCTGTCAACCACTTGAGCTCAGCCATGTGCCACTTGCTCACTTGGCCACATCAATTCCTACCACATCACCATATATACCATTTCAGTTGTACGGTTTTCCATGTGGCACTTCCTAGTGCTACCACATGGCAACCCTATGAACCATTTTTCCTGTTTCATGCGAACTTAAAACTGTGATATCTTTGTCATGTGAGCTTTATTTTACATGATTCATTTTTTGATGGAATTGTCTCGTCGAGCTCTTTAACATGTCATTTTTTCCATCAAATTTTGAATAATTTTATTTTATAGGTTTCCTAGAGCCTCTTGGATCACGTAGCCACCGTCGATGAGGTCGAGTAATATGTTGCAACGACATCCATGAATCTTTATGTGTATAAGTACGAGTAAATCATAGCTCTATGGGTTTGAACGTTCATGAATGAGGGTGATTCCAGTATAGCCACGTGGACCATGGAAATTAAAATTAATCCATGGAGGATTGGAAAGTTTATGGGGCTCTATTGAATACGATAACACCATAAGAATTAAATTATAATCACGTAGTGGTCCAAGTCACACAGTGTTTTATACCCATTTCATCACAGTGCTTAAAATTGTTAGAAATGATCTCACTACTGAGAGGGGGGGTGAATAAGTAGTGATGGGATTTATTTATATTTTTTTTTAAATCATTAAAATGAAAAAATAAATAGCCCATCAACTAATATATGAACTTGGTATAAAATAAACGCATATAAACACCATGAACAATCATCAAAAATGCACAGAAAAGAACACAAATGTTTTCTGGTGGAAAAACCTCTCCATAGAAAAAAATCACCTATTGTTGTTGCTACCTAAAATTCTATTATGATGAAAAAAAAAATTACATAGACGAGCTACCCCCGAGTAGCTGGAATACTCAACTACAAACACAATATGCTAGCAACATCAGTTGTAAAGACTTTTCTCTCATGACTCTACAAACAATCATTCACTAGAAGCCGCCACTACCAACGAGCCTCACCTAACAATACTATAATTTGGATAAATATTCTTCCTGTACATATCTATCTGCTATAAGGCCCCCACATTATCTACACATTACATTTTATGAAGCCTCAATGCCTTCAACACCTCCATGTGAACCATGTTTCATGCATTTTTGAATTGGGCTCTCAAACCTACTCAATAAGCAACCTAGCAGCCTCACTGTTATGAATCTAAAAATGATAAATTGATGTACACACACAACTCAACACATCTACAGATGTATAATTTTTTATGAAAAGGTATTTTATCACTCACTCACTCCATCCATACACTCACACAATCAATCCATGCCCTCACTCAAAAATACTCACAAGAATATATGTCAAAATATCCTCAACAATATCCAATAAATACCTTGGGAAAATATGATGGTTATCCCAACACCATGGACACCTGTACCGTAGCAAACTCCAATTCAATACCATGAGTCAATACCATGGTTATGTCAATACCGAGGGCACCTGTACCATAGTAAACTCCATATTAATACCATGGGTCAATACCATGGTAATCTCTAGGTTAATACCACGGGTAAATACCATGGTTATGAAAATACCACATATTCCTGTACCATGGTCATATCAAAGCCAATACCATAAGTAGATATCATGGTGATACCAATACTTATAATTCCAATACCAAGTGTCGACCTGGACCACACACGCAAACCAATACCAAGGTAATGGCAATGCCAAGAATACATTTACCATGGTAATGTTTACTTCAACCACCTGCACAACTGTCATCGGCTATATGCATAAACTCATCAACCATACATAACATCTTCCATAGCAACCATACATAACATCTACATAAGCCAAACCACCTCAATACAAACATCTACCATAGTATATGTAAGCCCATCCATTAAGGATTCCATATGTCTCTCAAGAAAACAACAATATAATCATCTACAATACATGCCCAAGTTGACATCAATGCCATGGCATCAAACATTGCCATCAAAAACTGCACCGACAACTACATCATCAATGAAAACAAAAACTTTCAATGACCTATGCCAAAATATGGTGACCTATTGTAAAGTGCCCAAAAATGGGTAGTCTATAGAATATTTAATTTGGCATATGGTTCATTACGGTTATTTTTTATTTTTGGGAGCATTATTTATCCAAATTTATATTCTAAAGAATTTGGGTGTTCAGAAATTAGACATGGACATAACCATAAGTGTTTGACATTTTTTTGACTCATATATGATAACCAGAAACTCTTGTGTGTGTTTGGTAAATCTATGAACATATTGTACGTGTTTTGGATACATGAAGTAAAAAGGTGTCAAGAAAGTGTGTGAGTGAACATATTGTAGATATGGTTGGTGTAGTGTTCTGGGACATCAATATGATAGCCAATTGCATAGATTAACATGAATTTTGTGACAGTAATTATAGTTGAGATTATGATTGCAGGTTGTATGGCAGTGGTTGCAGGTTGCATGGAAGTGTATTTGTTGCATATTTTATGGCAAAGATAGTGGTAGTAGCATCATGCATTCATTGTATATCAGGGCATTACTTATGATTCAGTGATATATTATGATCATGGATCTAGTTTGAAAATGTGATGAAATAGAGGTCCACAAAGAAGCAGATGAAGGATGTTGGAGCCTCAATCAGGTTGGGGCCTAGAGTAGATTGAAGCCTACTCATTTCTAATTTTGTAGCCTCAATCAGGTTGGAGCCTCAATCAAGTTGTATCCTACTGTGAGCACTCGCTTGCATCTTTCGAGGTTGGTGCCTCATTCAAGTTGTAGCCTACTGCAAGTGGAAACTTGCATATTTTGGGGGTAGTTGATTCTTGCAGGTTGGAGCCTACATATTAATGTAAAATAATTGAAGACTAAAAATAAAAAGAGTTGTTGGTTTTCTCCCATTTGGGTTTCCACTTAAAAATTTGTGACTCCTTGTGATGTGTTGCTTTCTTTTGTTGTTTTTGTTTATGTTGCTTTTTTTATTATGCATTGTGATAACTGATGAGATGATGTTTATAATCACTACTACATTAATGAATGGTTATTTAAGATTGTGGAATTATGGAATTTAACTCACGCTGATTCACACCCCCCGCCCTCTCTCTCAGTGCGACTTTTGGAGAAACAAGTGGTATCAGAGCAAGTCATATTCAAGAACATATAATTACAAGAAGATAGACCAAAGCAGTATGGATGCAACATAAGTTATTATTTTGGAATTTGAGTTAGAGGAGGTCAAAATAAATAATGAAATCCTGATAAAGAAGCTTGATGAAGTCAAGAAGTAGCTATGAGAAACTAGAAAATCAGTTGGAAGAGAAAAATGTCATAATTTCTAGTCTCAAGAAAGGGGAAAATGTAGAAAGGAAATCAGCCAAGGAATTTCAAAACTAATTTCATCCCAAAATAGGAAGTAAGAGGAAAACATATAGGTACCATATATCATTTTATGTTTATTGTTTCAATGTCATTGATTCTGTTGTTGAGCCCCAAAGATGTCCTTCTCTTTCACCAAATTTCACTTCATTTCCTTTGTCTTTTAACAGTTGCAGGCTTAAAAGATCAATAGGATTGATTAAAGTTACTTTAAGAATGTATATAATGATTGACTTGCTACACTTTTATGGTTTTGTTGTTGTAGTAATTTTTGAACTAGACTGAGCTACAGAATGCATCCATTCTGTAGCTAGTCGCCTATTCCGCAGCTATCTTCATGTTCACACAGGTTACAGGTGTCACTTTAAGAAAAAACGCATATGGTTGAATTCCAGACCTCATCTACATCCTTCCTTGTCCTCTACGAAGTCTGAGCAAAAATCTCCAAGTGGTTATGCACGTGGAAGAAATCAAAACTAAGAGGTAGACTTCTACCGGGACAAGAACTCTACAGATGTCTTCAGCAAAAGTACGAGGCCTCCACAAGAGTTCTAATTTGATTTTAATTTGGAAAGACACTTATCCCTATTTCTTCTCAAGGGTAGTTATTTATTTCTCTTATAAGAATGACTCAGGAGACCGAAAGACAGTTAGCTAGATTGATTTTTTATTGTTAAGTTGTCCAAGACCGTAATACTCTGTTTTTGGAAGAATTTTCCTGTAATGAAAGAAGAACCACTTTAATACATGATCTGAGGAAATATTGAGGAGATTTGTATGCTAATCCGGTGGTAGAGGGCCCCTACTACCCGAGAAGCTCTGTGCATATTGTTTAGATAAGTAACTTCAGCTCTGTTTCATTCCTAATTTAAGTAGTTTTCTAAACTTCATGTTTTATGCCTACTTACACCGAATGTTACAGCCAGTCTTTTCCTTATGAATTTTTCCAAAATATCACTAACACTGAATGAGATGAAGTTGTAGTATTTCAATTCTAGTTCAGCTATAATATTTTGGAATTGCATATTAGTTCAGGTTCTGTTTAATGTATTTTAAGTCTTATTAGCTAGTTGTATGCTAGTTCTGTTAGATTAGACTTAAAGGCCTTCATTATTTACAAACTGTTCTTGTTCTTAATCTCTACTAATACATCATTATCATAGGAACAAGAATTGGCAATGTCATTTTGAAGTCTTGACTATTCTGCAATTTCTCATAATTTTACAAACTGCCTTTTTTCCAAAATTGTTCCAAAAGATTTCTAACACTTGAATGAGGCTTAACAGTGATATTTTGAGTTGCAGAATAGATTAATTTTAGTTTCATAAGTTAATTTAGAGTAGGGTTTCTTACTATGTTGCAGATACTCTCTTCTAAATGTGTTCCAACAATTTCTAACCAAGGATGAGATTTTCTCTGTGATTTTGTAAGTTTTTGTTTTCTTAGAAGAACCTCACTGCATTAAACTTATCCTTTTCTCTAGTTGTGCCAACATACTTCTAATGAAATGAACTGGATTGAGTCTATGTTATGATTTATTTTTCTTGTCAAGTTTTGCAATTTGTAAGTTAGCATTCTCTGTTCTTAGGTGTCATACATAGTCTAGATTTTACTCTGTTTTTAGAGTGACTAATAACTTCTCTTTGCCAACAACTTACTTTCCTCTTAGCATAAAAACACAAAACCCTAAAACACTAGAAAACACTAAACACAACGAAGTAGGAAGAAGATACCTAGGCACATATAGTGCACTTCACTTCAACAATTTACTAGCCCTGGTTGACAATTTATGACATCAACTTAGGAACACTAGGTTGAGCAGACATTTTGGCGCCGTTGCCGGGGAAGTGTAACTAGGTAGCCTTGTTTCTTACCTCCCAAAAACAATGATATGCGTAGAGAAAGAGACTCAAGGGGTAGATACATAAGAAGCAGAAGCTTGATTCCTAGAATACCACTTATTCCACCAAGACCAAGAGGCAGCACACCTCCAACTCAAATCTACATTCCATCCTATATTGATCACAGACTTCTAGAAGGCTTAAGATCAGATATTCCATCAGAAAGACCTTCCACTTCACCCACTGAACCTATCTTAGAAGAAGATTCAAGGACCCCTACTAGAGACACAAACTTTTCCACTTCCATAGAAGAATCAACTATGGCAAAAGAAGGGGGAGGAGGAGTCTTTAATGGAGGTAGAGGTGCAGAAGGAGAAGGAGGTAGAGGTGTAGAAGGAGGAAGAATAAGAGGTAGAAGGGAAATGGGAAGCTCTTTTGGGTTTCCTATAGTAGATGAAGAAACCAATGCAACTATGAAAAAAATTTCACCCTCTGTCCTTCCAAACTTTTATGGACTCAAAACTGAAGATCCTGAAACCTTCCTATTTGAATTTGAAGTCCTATGTAGAAACTATGACTACCTACAAGATGCTCAAAAACTTAAGCTATTCCCTTCAACATTGAAAGGAGCAGCATTAAAATGGTTTATGAGTTTGATCAACAGTTCTATTAGGACATGGGAAGACATGAAACAGGAATTTTTAGAGAGGTATTTGGATTACTGTATGCCAGTCAACCATAAGGAGGAAGTGTTTAAAATGTTACAAAAAGAGGATGAAAATCTGAAATATTTTTTGGAGAGGTTTAACTATAACATCAAGAGGGAAAAAATGGAAAAATTAGACCAAGATACTTTGAAAGCTCTCTTTCTAAAGACAATTAGGGATGAATGGTTAGATATCCTTAACATGATGGGAAAAGGGGATATATCTCATCTCACATTACCTTAAATAGATGAATTGTGTATCAACCTTTCAAGAGGGAAATCTAAAACTGTAAAAGGACCAAGAGACCCTGCTCTTGCAAGGGCAAGTGAGTCTGCTTCTAGGACAATGAGTAGGGCAGAAATAAGACATATGCTTGATGAATTCAAATCTGACATTTTAGGGAGTCTTAGTGAACAAATAGAAACCCTTAAATTACAAAACAAGAAAAAAGTTGAATCTGATGCCTTAGCAATCTTTTGTCCCAAATGTAGAAAGAAGCATGCCTTGAGAGAGTGCCCTTTGGATGTAAAAGTAGTAGAGACTTGTGTATTTTTTTCAGAAAAACATGAGACCAAGAGTTGTCCTTCACTTCCTGGTCTTAAAGCTGTCTTTCAAGAAGAAACTCCTACAAATTCCACAGAATCTCTCAATTTTGTTTCTAGAAGGCCTTGGCAAGGACCTCAAACACAAGGATTCCATGATCAGCTGTATAATCAAACCCCACCAAATTGGAATTCTTGGCAGCAACCTTGGCCCCAATTTCAAAATCAATCTCAAACTTGGGCACAAGGAGCACAAAATCCCTATGGATGATACTCTCAGTACTATCAATACCCACCATCCTATCCACCATATCCACATTTCCGTCCTCAACAAAATCTTCAACAAAATCCTCAAAATCCACAACATCAAAATCAACCACTTCCATTACCATTTCCTTAGAAAACAAATCAGTTACCTGCCCAACCCATACCAAACCCCAACAATAAAAATCCTCAGAACACATATATGATAGAAGGCCAACAGTTTCCAACTTATTTGATTACTCCTTTAGACCTTAATGATGTTCAACTTAGGTCTGGAAGAATACTTGAAAAGAAGAAACCTTCTGTAATCATACAAGAACAAAACAACTCTAAGGAAGATTCTCTACAGGTAAATAAAAGTCTTGAAAAGAACACACTTTTCCAAGACCTAAATATTGAAAAATAAAAACAAAAAGAGCCAATAATTTCAACTCCTATATTAGAGCAGCCATCAACATCCACCTCTACACCTCCCTTTCTAGAAAGATTACAAATTGATAGGGGTGTAGAAAAACAAATTATGGTGCCTAATTATGATTTCCTAGATGAGCTGAGAAATATTTGTATTAATATCCCATTATTACAAGCTATCAAGGAAATTCCAATCTTAGCAAAGACAATAAAGGAGTTGAGCATGAAGAAAATAGGAAAAAGAATAAGAGAGACAAAGAAAATTCAACTGGCAGGAAAAATAGCAGATATCATGATGGGTAAGATTGCCATTCCAAAGTATCTAGACCTAGGAAATCCAGTTTTTAAAATACACATCAATGGAACTGAGATCCAAAACACACTTATTCATTTAGGAGCAGCAATCAATATCATGAGTAGACAAATCATGGATAAACTGAAACTTCCTAATCCTCTTTTTACACCCACATTATTACAATTAGCAGAAAGATCTGTGATCAAACCTGATGGGGTGATAGAAGACATTCTAGTGTCCCTAGATTCTTGGGAGTATCCTGTGGATTTTATGATCCTAACCCCTAAGAATAACCTAGGAGAGCATCCTATTATATTAGGAATACCTTGGTTAGCTACAGCTGATGCTTTCATTAGTTGTAGATCTGGTGATATGTACATCTCTAATGGTAGTTCAACCAAGAAATTTACCTTGTATCCTCCAGCAAATACAATTACAGAATTAGATGATACTCAATGGATAGAGGATGAAGAAGACTTACAACCTCTCTTCACAATTTTAGAAATTAGTGAAGATAGCCAGATTCTAAATACCTTAGAAAATTTTGAATCCTCTTCGGAATACAAACATGAACAATTTCAAGAAGAATCCAACATTGAGTTTTTATCATCAAGACAGATGTCTCTTTATTCCATGGATAAATTTGGCAGCTCTACAATTGAGATATTTCTAGGCAAAACTTTAAACATAAACAAGAACCTAGAGAAATCTCAACAAGAAGAGCTAGTCAAGATATTACAGAGACATTCTTCCGCATATGCATGGGAGTACACTGATATGAAAGGGATAAGCCCTAAGACTTGCACTCATCACATCTACATAGAGGAAAATTGTAAACCAATCAGACAACCTCAGAGATGGATGAATCCAAATCTTAGGGAGATTGTTAAAGAAGAATTGCAGAAATTGTTAAATGTCAACTTTATCTATCCCATTTCAGATAGTCAGTGGATTTCTCCTTTGGTAATTGTGCCAAAGAAAAATGGTAAATGGAGGGTATGTATTGACTACCGAGAATTAAACAAAGCTACTCTTAAAGATAATTTTCCCCTACCTTTGATAGATCAGGTGTTATAGCATCATCTTTCACCCTCAGGTGATCCATGATTGTATTTATGGCTTTGGGCACCCATTCCCATAGACTTGAACAAAATTCATAAAAAACAATGTTAAAATTCCCATATGCGGGTATGCCCAGACTTTTCCGCATGTATACGCAAGTCCACATGTACTTTTCCGCGTATGACATTAAAATCATTAAAAATATATATATAAATTCCCTATTTTCGGGTTGGGTTGATGGTTACTCTAGTAGTTCAACCACCCCAGTACATGGCCAACTGTTTCCAACTGATTGAAACTACCTTGAGGGAGTATAAAAGCCCCTCATGTGTATGGCCTAAGGGAGAGAGAAATTTATAGATATTATACTCTGTTGGAATCCCAATTCAAGTCTGAATTCTCGTGCCTCCTACACTTTCCCAGATTTATACCGTAAACCCTTGTTTCCTGGAGATGTTCATCCATTTATATGCCATCTCGAGTGCACAAGTCTTGAAAGTATCTTAGCGAGGCAAGGGCGGGACGGATCTGGACGACGGTCTGTTCGAAGATCGTGGAAGGATTCAGGTGATCTCTCCACTTTTACTACTGTACATGATGTTCATAATAATGAAGAACCATCTTGTTCCTGAACTTATGTGTTAATGTCTATTTGCATATGTGAAAAGATTGATTAATAAGCATTTATTATGGTTTATATAATGTTTCACATGGATTTCACTAATGTTTAGGAGAAATATATGTTGCACAACTAGGTTTCCGTGCACATTCTTTCTTGTTTTCTAGGTTAAGGAGGAAGAAGGGCTGCTGGGGGTTTGGACCCCGTGGGATCTACATCGAACGTAGGACTATGGGTGAGTTCTGTTATCGTTTTTATCTAGTTTTTAGCATTTAAGTATGGTTGTGTGTGAGTCCTTCTAAATAGCATGCCTTGATCTGTGGAGGTTTTGACCCAACAAACCTCTAGGGTTTTTTTCCCCGAAATGGAACTGGCGACTCCGCTGGGGACCACATTCTTGTGAATCCCCTGTTGGGTGGTTTCAGCTATTTGAAAGGTTTCCAACAGTTTTAACTTTTATTTCCAGTCCAGTTAACTCTTTCTCAGTCAGACTAAAGACCTGGTTCCTTATCCAGGCTTGATATTTTTTATTTTTTATTATTTACCTTTTCATACGCGGGTTTGTTTGTACACAGACGCGTATACATGCAGTTTTTGTTAAAGGGAGCCGCGTATACGCGGGTTTCCTTCAACACAGTTGCATATGCACGCTTGTTTCAAAACTGTCAAGTAGCGTATGCCTGGGTGAATTTTGAAATTTTTAATTTCTTGGCTTTTTAGTCTTGTCTGCATGTGGAGACCTGTTCCTAGAGTATCTTTGTATCCTCTAGATTTTGTTGAAAGTGGTCTTTGCTTTTTTCTCTCTCTGTTTTGGTTGAAAACTAGCTTATCTGGAAAATCTTGTTTCTTGTGCTTGCATTTCTGGTTCGAGTACCAAGATCTCTTCCTGGGGATTCTTGGTTGTTCTGCTTCATCAGGACAGAGAGCTTTTTCTCATTTACTCTTTCCTACCCTTGTGTCTTGCTTTGCACTTCGATTTTTGCCTATTTTGTGGTTGGTTTTCTTGAGTTCAGTTGACTAGGTCTTGTTGCAACTTTTGAAGAGTCTTTCTTGGTTCTTTGAAGTTTTTGTTTGCTGCAAGGTTGTACTATTCTTCTAGGCTGAGTTACTGAGTTTCTTGTCTTCTTTTGCTCATATAAATCTTGCTACTAAGTAGCCCTATAAGACTTGGATCATTTTTTAAGTTTTTGCTTGAAATTCAGAGTTGTTTGGCTTATGATTTGATAGTTTTCTTGGTCTCTTCGAGCTCTTCTTTTTTATAAAATTCAAAAGCTCAAAAAACATTTTGTTTTGTCATTTTCTTTTGTTTTGCATTTTTGTTTTCATTTCATTATATCTTTTGAAGCTTTGTTGATATTTCTTCCGTTTGGTTTTTGACTTGATTTTGGAAAGGAATTATCATTGGTTTCTTCCTCTTGTTTCAAGCGTTTTTGATGTCTTTATACTGAGAGTTCATGACTTCGGGAACTAGCTTTGTGGACAATCAATAAGTGATAAAACTGAAGGATCTTTGGGAAATTTCTCTCTGCTTTAGTATATTTTTCATCTTAGAATTTACATGCGCTTAGTTATTTGCATCAGATGCACTTAAGCATTTAGTCATTTTCATAGTTTTTGTGAGTGTGAAGTTTGTTATCTGAAAAGAAAAATTTTAGTCTCGTAGAACCTTTGTAGAAATTTATTTTCATCGAAAGGCAGTTACTGCATTTGCATGTAGTTTGGTTTTTATTAATTTCTTTTCTGCGTCAAAACACCACAAGTTTCATTTCCGTATCCCTTTGACTTAACATAACAGTCGATTAAAATAAGCGCTATAATTTAAAAGCAACTAGCAAGTTTTATTAAGTGTCATACACCAACTAGCTAGGTTGTAGGGCCTTGGATTAGGTGAGTGGAGAGTTAACTCTCCAAGGCCGCTCAAACAAAACATAGAAGTTGATTAATTGAGCGAAATCCAACTCCGTTAGGTGGATCGGGAAAGCTCTCCTCCAGAGAGTCAAGCACGAGGGGAAGTGAAGGCTGAGAAGAGAGATACCCCCTCTCTGATTTGCTGAATCTAACCTCAAGACCATTCCGCCTGGCTTCTGACATGGATTGGTGCCCATAGTTGCCACTCCTAGGTTCCACATAGGTGACTGTGGGGGGGAATACCCGTGGTACCTGAGGCAGACGTCGTATCACTTCCAGCAGTACTTATGGGGGGTGCCCTTGCGAAGCTTGGGTACTTGTGCCGGAAAAGGCTGTTGTTAGGAGGTCGGCGTAACTATTTTTGTTACCTTAGCTAGTAGGCCTGGGCCGTAATTATCCCAGACTACTTTCGGGAGGTCTTATATTTCTCTTTCTTGTATTTTGGTGTCCGGTCCTAATCACCCGGAGAAGAAATACCTGAAGGTTGTTTGCTTGATTGTATCTCAGGGATTTTTTGTAGTGAGTGCTCTTTTCTCCTAGCTTGCCTAGCTTTACACTTTTTTTAGTCTAATTAAATTTTTTTAAAGTGGCTGATCAAGCGCCTCGTCGATCAAGGAGAATCTGGGGGTTATCTCCCGAGAGTCCTGAGCCTTCTTCAAGAAGGCGTAGGAGAAATTTAGCAGGTGAGTATCACCCTGTGACGTCTGATGCAATGGAGAGATATCCTCCACAAGGGTTTGAAGGTTTCGTAGCTGGTTCTGGTGTTGGTTCCAAGAGGAGCGCTCCGCTCACCTCGAGAGTCTTATTTCCGCAGGAAGAAGAAGTACAAGTAGAGGAAGTGTCTCAACCCTCTGAGTCACTTCCATCTCCTCTTCCTCCTGATTATCTGTTCGTTGTTGAATACATCGGACCTGAGTCAAAGAGACCGGAAGATCCTCCATATTATACATACCTTTCGATGGCCACGACTGGGAACACGGCTTCTGCTGTGAGTGCTGCAGGCATTCAGACTCCTGCTTCTGTAGAAGGAGGAGGCACTATTGCTATATCTTCGATTACTTCTAGTACTGCTGTGTTTGGCTCTGGTTTCACCCAAGCACATGCTTCTTAATCTGGTCCGTTCTGTTTTGGAATGCCCACTAGTGGGATTCCTTCTTTTTCCTTTTCCGTTGCTGCAGCTAGATCTACACCCATGTCTTCCATGGCTAGTGGATCAGCTTCTTTTCAAGGGTTCCCTTTTGGAACTGGACATATTCCTAGTTCGAATCCTTCTTTAGGGTCCTTTCCATTCACTTCTCAGACTCAGAGTTTCAACCCTTGGTCTGGAGGTCAGAATTCGACCACTTTTACAGGTTGGAACCCTGTATTCACTACAGCGGGGACAGGGAATCATTTTTACGCTAGTCACCAAGGGAATGCTTCTTTCCCTTCGTCGAGTGCTTATCAGACTTTTTCCCCTCTTTCTAATGCCTGGAACCCTTATCAGGGGCTTTCCTCTTCATTTAATACTTCGGGGGGGGACTGGTCTGGTCTTTGGTAACTCTGCATTGGGAGGAGGTTCTTCTCCTTTTTCTATGAGTTCTTTTTGGCAACCTGGTGCCTCATCAAATCCAGGGTATTTTTTTCAGAATGTCGGGAATCCATCCCATCAAGGATGGAATCCTCAGGCTCCACCTCGTTTACCTTTTCTGGCAACGTTAAACTTGCCAGATCTGTCGAAATTGATGAATGATCCGATCCGGTACAGTCCGGGGTGGCCTCCGGTTCCGACCAAACTTCCTTCAAACATTCCAAAGTTTGAAGGTAAGAATGGAGAAGATCCAGCTGATCACATCACCACCTTCCATTTATGGTGTTCTTCTAACTCCCTGATCGATGATTTGATTAGGTTGAGATTGTTTCAACGCACCTTAACTGGAAACGCTGCCAAATTGTATATTGAGCTAACTGGGGGCAGTTTTGCTACATTTGGAGAGCTGGCTGTTACATTTCTAAACAATTTCTAGTTTCCCGTCCGTTATGACGCCGGGACTGAACTCCTAGCTAATTTTAAACAGGATGACGCAACCCACATTTCTGACCATATTCAGGAATGGAGGAGAAGGAAGAGGCTTATTAAAGCTCATATTCTAGGAGAATTCCTTTTGGAATGGTTTCTGAAATCTCTGCAGTCAGATATTTCGAAAGATGTCTCCCTCTCCAGGCTATTTTCCAAGGAGCAGGCCATTTTTAGGGCCCAGCAGTTGGAACTGATATATTCTCAGTCTGGGGTCCTCCATAAATATTTTCCCAATGCTCCTCGCTCCAAATTAGATTTATCCAAAACTAAGCCTGGTCCTCATGGTGATGGACTTATTGGGTCGATCAATAGTGGTGCAGCCAGCCTGCTTACACAATTGCAGCAGTTGTCTATACAATCTGCTCCTTCTGGTCAGGTTGTGCCTATTGAGTCATCACCTTCCCAATCTTTGTCGGTAAATTCCATCCAAGCTTCTGATCCCAAAGGAAATCAACAATCTGAAGGGAAGAAGAAGGGACGGAATAATAAGAAAAAGGGCAAGAATGGGAAGGGAAATGTGAATAAAACCAACGAGCATGTTGGTGAGGGTCCAAAGGAGAAAAAGAAAGTGAAGTTTCCATGAAAATTGTGTGCTGGAGACCATCTTACACACCTTTGCCCTAAAATTCAGGATGCGCAGCGCTTGCTAGCTCAGCAGGGTTCTTCTATTTCCCAGGCTGTGCTGACAAACCCTTTTCCCCAAGGGCAACAACTAGTTTTTGGCACAAACAAAAATTCTGGGGCTTCCTCTGGGGGCATCCAGGAAGGGGAAATACCATCAAACATATACATGATGAGTGCTCACGTGGATGTCACTACGAGATCCCGTGATTATGGCGAAGAAGAGTCTTCGAAAGCTAAGGATTCTTCTGATGCTACTGAGCCGCTTCGTATTACGAGGCCTACTGTTGATCCTATACCTCGGATGCCCAAAGCATCTACCAAGTGTTCGACGATTAATCCAAATGCTAGCACTGCCTAGAACTACTCTATTGTGGAAGATCTGGCGCAGAGTCCTTGTGCCATGTCAGCTTTAGAGGTGCTCCAGTCTTGTCCGGCTCAGCGCAGTGCTCTGCTCACTGTTCTTGGGGCTGTAGATCCAAAGAATTCTCTTATGATTACCTTCGATATGAATAATTTTAAGAAGAGACTCCCCCATCATATGGCTTTTCATATTAAATCATCGTACCGGAAATGCAATATTTTCCGGACGGTTGTTGATGAGGGTGCTTCCACATGTGTGATGTCTCTCGCATGCTGAAAGGGAATTGGATCTCCCGCAGCTACTCCATTTGCTACTCTTCTGACTACGTTTGATGGTCATTCTCATAGGCCACATGGTATTGTCCCAGCTTTGCCTATCTGTGTTGGGGGAAAAACTGTAAATATAGAGGTTGAGATAGTGGATGCAAGCTTGGACTACAACCTTCTGTTGGGGAGAAACTGGATTTATGAGATGGATGCCATTGCATCTTCATTTTTTCGGCTTATTTGTTTCCCTCGCGAAGGGAGGATTGTTACAGTGGACCAACTGGACTATCCTCCTGTAGACCCGAATGCATCTACTGACTCAACTATTCCAAAGTTGGATAATACCAAGTCACCTACTGAGAATTTAGGAGTTGGAATGTATTCTTCCTTGATGGGTACTTTTGATATTCCTCCTCCTACGGTGCATATAAATGCAATTTCATCCTCCAAGGCTCCTCTTCAAAGAGAGTTCTTCAGAACTCATTATTTTTCGGACCCTTGGACCTTACCTTCCCCTACCACCACATTAGCGGAAGGTCAAGTGGGTGGAATGGAATTTCCAATGTCTACAGCTGAGATTTCTTATCAGTGTATTGTTGACTCTGCAGAGTCCATTCCAGCTCCTCTCTCTCCGGAAGAGTTGGATGGAGATGTGGCTCTGGCTTGGACACTTAGTTCTTCTTTTGCCCAGGATTGCCTTGATACCACTCTTCCATTTGAAGAGGCCATCCTGGAAGCTATGACTGGTATAGATAGACCGTGGGATGATTTGCATCATCAGTCTTACTTTTTACCTGATTTGAGCGAATTTGAAATGAGTTTTCCAAGTCCTCCGTCTCCTAGTCCTGTTCACCTAGTCCTGAACCCTTTAGCACCAACACAGGTTTATGCTGAAGGGAACATGGCTGTGATTTCTCCGACTATCCCGGTGAACATTTCCAGGGATCCCAATATTATTGAGAATGTCTTCATCGGAGCTGAATGTTCCTCTGAAGAGATTCAGATTTATACCGAACTCTTTAAAGAGTATAGGGATGTATTCACTTGGTCTTATGAGGAAATGCCTGGTATAGATCCATCTATTGTCCAGCATGAGATCAAGACTTACAAAAACGCTAAGCTTGTGAGGAAAAAACTTCATCCGGTCAATCCTAGGAAGGCAGCAGCTATCAAAGCTGAGGTGGAGAAGCTGCTTAAGGTGGGATTCATTTTCCCTGTTCCTTTGACTGAATGGGTTTCAAACCCTGTTCCCGTAGATAAAAAATAAGGAACAATTCGAGTTTGCATTGATTTCAGAGACCTAAATAAAGCATGTCCTAAAGATAATTACCCCACACCATTTATAGATCATATCATTGACGAGTGTGCCGGTAATGAGATTTTCTCCTTCATGGACAGTTTCTCCGGATATAATCAGATTACTATCCGTCCTAAAGATCAGCATAAGACTGCCTTTATTTGTCCCTGGGGTACTTTTGCATACAAGAAGATGCCTTTTGGTCTTAAAAATGCTGGGGCTACGTTTCAGCGGGCCATGTCATATGCCTTCCACGACATCAAAAAGATTATCGAGGCGTATTTGGATGATTTAGTTGCTCATTCTCGAAAGAGGATGGATCATCCTGCTCACCTCCGTCAAATATTTGAACGGTGTCGTTTCTATAATATTAGGTTGAATCCGAACAAGTGCGTTTTCACGGTTACATCCGGTCGGTTATTGGGATTCATTGTGTCTAGAGAAGGGATTAGGATAGATCCCTTCAAGGTTGAGGCAATACTTCGGTTGCCTCCCCCGTCCTCTATTCGTCAACTTCAAAGTCTACAAGGAAAGTCTAATTTTCTTCGGAGATTTATCGTAAATTATGCTGAAGTTACCAAGGGATTTATGAGATTGTTGAAGAAGGGAGTTCCATTTCTTTGGGATGACTTCTCTCAACGCTCATTCGATGCTTTGAAAAAAGCATTGACCTCTGCTCCTTTATTGAGTCCACCTGATTATAGCAGGGATTTCCTTTTGTATCTTGCAGTAGCAGAATCTACTATTGGTATGGTTCTGGTTCAGGAAGATGATGCTCTTGCAGAGCATGTTATTTACTATCTTAGTCGAGGCTTGGTAAGACCTGAACTCCGGTATACTCCGATAGAAAAGTTAGCTTTGGCACCTGTTCATGCTGTGCAGCGACTCCGACATTACATTATTCTACGAAAAAATTATGTTTTGGCAGCAGCCAATCCATTTCAGTTTGTCCTCAGTAGGCGAGTGATTGGGGGCAAATACAATAGATGGATTGTGATTTTGCAGGAATTTGATCTTGATTTTATGTCTGCCAAGTCCAAGAAATCATTGGTTTTCGCGGAATTGATCTCCGAGTTGCCCTGTGGGGAAGAAATGATCTATGATGAATCCTTCCCGGATGAACATTTGTTTCTTATCTCTCCACAGGATCCTTGGTATGGAGATATAATTGTGTATCTTCAGACTGCGAAGTTTCCCTCTACTTTTTCGAAAGATGAGTGCCGTAAGTTGTGTCACTTGGCTAAGAATTACTTAATTATTGGTGATGCTTTATACCGTCGAGGGGTTGATTCAATCCTGAGACGTTGCTTAACTCTCGAAGAAGCTGAGGCTGTGCTGAATGATTGCCACAGTGGAGCTTCTGGTGGTCATTTATCTGGGCTTGCTACAGCCCAAAAGATCTTGCGTGATGGGTAATTTTTGCCTTCGATTCTCAAAGATTGTATGGAGTCGGTCAAAAAGTGTCATCCGTTTCAAGTTTATACTCGAAAAATGCGTGCTCATCCAGCTCCGCTTTTTCCAGTCATTACTATCGGTCCCTTTACAAAGTGGGGTATTGATTATACTACTTGTAACCGGCCTTCGGCTAAAGGTCACAAGTACATTATTGTAGCAGTAGACTACTTTACGAAGTGGGTCGAGGCTATGCCTACTTTTGGGAATGATGGTGAGACTGCAGCTCTTTTTCTTTTCAACCAGGTTATCACTCGTTTTGGTATTCCTAGAGATATTGTCATTGATCATGGCAGTCATTTTCAGAATAGCATGATGGCTGCGTTGGCTCTAAAATTAGGTTTCCGGCAGGAGCATTCATCTCTGTATTATCCTCAAGCCAATGGGAAAGTGGAAGCCGTGAATAAATCCTTGAAGACAATTCTTCACAGGAAAATTGATAAATCTAGATCCAACTGGCATATTATGCTATATCCTGCACTTTGGGCATACAGGATGTCAGTAAAAACTGCAACTGGCTTTACTCCGTTTCAGCTGGTGCACGGGTTGGAATCCATATTTCCCATTGAATGTGAGATTCCTTCCCTTAAGTTAGCTGTTGAACTTCTCCTGACACTTCTAGTCTTGAAGAACGCCTCCTTCATCTGGAACACCTCGATGAGCAGCGTCGGGATGCTGCCACGATGAATGAAGTGCATAAAAACCGAGGTAAATTTCAGTATGATAAGGCGGTCAAGCCTAGGGTTTTTTCGGAAGGTGACCTTGTTTTGGCCTATGCCCAAGAAAAAGATGCCCTGGGGGCAGGAAAGTTTAAGTCTATGTGGTATGGCCCCTTTATCGTTAAAAAATTCCTTAAGAAAGGAGCATATACCTTGGTTGATTTTGAAGGGAACAAGTTGCTGGAACCCAGAAATGGGCTCTATTTGAAAAATTATTATGCCTAGGCTTTGGCCTGACATGTTGCTTTTGTATATAGTAGTTTTGCTTTGTACATATCTGGTTGTTTTTCACTCTTTGATGGGATGGTGATGTTTTTGATCTGCTTTGGCAGGTTGTGTCGAATGTCATGAGTCATTTTGGTTTCGCCGATGGTGCTAGTAGACACACCCGGAATTTGGCTTCCGCGGCTTGGGTGCTTCATCATCCATCCGGTCAGCTGTTAGTATCAAGAGGGGTCTGCATTGGTATTGCTTCCAATAATATAGCAGAATACACTGCAGTTGTTTATCTACTCTCGGATGCAATATCTTTGGGTGTTGATTCGTTGGTAGTTTTCTTGGACTCTCAGCTGGTGGTGTCGCAGTTGAACAATACTTATCGGGTTCGAGATCCATTTTTACTCCAGTTTTTTTTGAGGGTACGTTTGTTACAAAGATCATTTCAATTTTTAACTTTCATTCATATTCCTCGAGCTGACAATTGGATGGCAGACTCATTAGCTAATCAAGCAATTGATTGGCATATTAATCATTCCATACAATAAGATTTAATCATCAAAAACATCACACATTTTGATACATTTGTCACATCACATCAAACATCACTGTATATATATCATCAGAGTGTTCAAAACTATACAAAAATTTAAATCCATAAGTCATACAAAAAATTGGGCTTATGCCCGATCATGTTCAGTCTCAAAAAAAATATACAGTCATATGATACATCATATCTATCTACTCCTGTGGTCCCTGCCCAGAAGTTGTGTTCCTATAGAACACAATCGCAGTGGCAACGCGGCGGAATAATCGTACCCAGTCACGAGGTACTCCTACCACCTGTCTCTGGATGGCTTCAGGCAGATCTTCCACTACAGCCATAGGTACTTGGCGGGTTAATCCCTCCAAGTTCCTCTGTACAGCGTGGAGGGTCCTGTTCGATGAAGCAGTCTTCTTCCGGTTCCCAATAATTCACAAGCATTTCGAACAACCGGACATTACTCTTCATATTTGGCATTTTGAAAAACTTGAGCAATCCGTAGTTTCGAAGAATATTGAGTGATACTCGGTCCTGCATGACTTCTTGATCAATAGCACTGTGTTCATGCTCTCTCCATGATATGGTCATCCTGCAAAATTTCAAGAATTCGTTCATTAGCTACGCATTTTTTCATTTTGGGTTGCGCATACGCGACTTTCTTTCTGTACAGTTGCGTATATACGCGACTTGGTCATTATAAACCCGCGTATGCGCAAACCCGTGATTTTTAGCAAATGATTCAACGGTGAAAATTCCTAATTCTTAACTTATGAATGGACAAAATGGATAGCAAGGATGAATTAAGAGCTTACCTGACAGATTCGGTGAAGATTGACGGTCGGTTGCTCCTGTTTTGTCGAAAGAGGCTTTTTTCTCCAGAGCACTTTTTCCCAAATCAGCAATGTAACAATGAACCAAATATGAGGTGACTTGTCTATTTATGCCCAAAAAGTTGAAAATTTTTGCAAAAATTTGTTATGCTTATTTTTTCAATCTATCTTAAGCTTCATAACTCGGATGCTTGGAAGTGCCCAGATTGGTATGTTTTCAAGTACATTTTGACGAATTTGAGATTTTTCCCGGTTTTTGATCCATGACTGTTGACCCATCATGGTAGGTATATGATCTTTATTGGGATATAGGTTAGGGAATCCACTTTCCATTGCATTTTGCATAACTAGCCTCCATTCTGATCACTCGCCATAGGGTCGATCCCATCAGGTCATGAGTATTACACCCATTTCACTCGCCAATTATTTAATCATGACTTAGTGGTAGAGCCTTCCTTTACATGGGCTTCCTAGTTAGTTCCTCGCTATCACTTGTTGCCCATGCTACTTTTTATGTAGGCTCGGGAGTCCTCTTTAGTCCCGTCATGTCTTATGTGTTGAAGTTTCATTCTTCTTCTTCATCACTATCATTTTTTCTGGCTTTTACCCTAGAGGCTCCCTGGTGTCGTTAAGTTGTATTACTGCATTGCATATTGGCTACTTGTTTATCCTGGCCTTTAGCCGGCTTCATTTGGACTCGATGTTTAAGCCAACTTTCGACCTTGACTATTTGTACAAGTTAACCATTGCATGCACTTAGCTATCATGACTTGACACCCTTTACATCCTGATGAAACATTCTTCCAGGTCGCTTACCAAGCCGCCACCTTGCATTGAGCATAGGATTGTTCCAATCCCAGGAACTACATTTGTTTTCACTGCTTTATCCATTTTTACTATATAGCATTTTTTATTTTTTTCAGTTTGTTATATGAAAAAATACAAAAATCTAAATATAATAAAAGGATGGAACTGAGTGGTAACTTCATAATTTCATAAAGATGTTGTCGCCTTTGTCGTCTTCTATCATACATATGTATAATTTATATATTTCTTCTGTTTGGGATGGTTTTTTAGTTTTTGACTTAGGTTAGCCTTTACCTTGCTTCACCGATCCTCCCCCTGCTGGTTATCTCTTCCAATTAAGGGAGATGCTGAGTTCGCTTCATGAGAACAGACTATATGTTGTCACTTACCTGCCATGGTCATCACGCGTCATGCTTTTGTCCAAGGGAAGTCTAACCAGAGTCGGCCATTCTGCGGTGTCTCTTGACTCATTATTCAGTCGGCCTTCCCAGTCTTGTCAGTATCTTGTTCTATCACATCAGATGTTTTGGTCCTCTGCTCGTGCTGGTTTGAGAAGGTCTCCATTGACTTCTTGCTGGCGGGTTTGTCTCTTATCGACTACGACACATTGCTCTGAGAGCAAACCTAGAGCCGCACCCTAGCCCTATTTCCATCATTGATAGGTGACCTTGTGCTCAGCATTTGATCATCATTATGGGTCTTTGACTGAGTGGTTTTCCTTGTGTTCGACGTCAGCATACATTATCACACTTGGGATTCATGCAGTACCTTGATTTCCATTTGACCCTATTGGTGGATATCTCGCCTCTGTGTCATCTTTCATTATTGGTTGGTTCAGAGGGTTTCTTCCATGCGCTAGCTTCATCTTATGCATGTCGGAAACATACTTCGGTTTGGTTCCGTCACTCTACTTCGTCCGATTCCTTCCAAATCTTGGCCTGTGGGTTACACTCGCGCTGGACTGATGTGGGATGCCTTAATGCCTTCCTTCCAGCAGATCTTTTCCCATCCACTCTGACTCATTGCTCTGGGAATAAGGTCTAGAGTCTTTTTGTCAGTACCTTAGGGTTTGCAGTCATCAGTGGCAGACTCTTCGCTATCGACAGTGGGGATTCATCATTTCCTCTTGATTGGTACATTCTTTCAAGTGTTCGACTTCAACTCATTTATTCGCACTTGTTAGATTGTACTGGGGCACCTTGACACTCATTTTCATTATTGGTGGGTTGTCTCGCGTTGGTTAACGGTATACATCATTGACCGATAATCCAACGATTTCACACATGGTCGACTTCAGCTCATTTATTCCCATTGTGTAGAATTGTGCCATAGTGATCGGTGAAAACCTCGGGTTGCATCAGCATTTCTCGGTTCACTTTTGACAGTCCATTCAGTTTCTGCCAGTGATGTCGTTCACCCTTATATGTTGCAGTGTCAGTACAGCAGCATCCTATATGTTGGCTCCCGAGTTGTGTGATTGTACTGTTTATTCCACCTCTTATGATTTGGTACTTGGAGATTCAGTTACTTATATGATCAGACATCCAGTTTCAGCATCATTGATCAGCTTTTTATATGTGATATTTCGACATTGATTCTAACTTGTACTTCCGGGCCATGCTCAGATGATTCATTGTGTACTTTCAGTTCAGCTATACTTGTATACATGTTGGATCTATTCTATACTTTCTATATGATGTATTTTTTGACTGAGCATGGGTATGCCCACCTCAGCATGAGTTGACTCTCTGTTTCCTTTCATTGGTTTTTGGCAGGCTGAAATCTGGTGAAGTCCTCTCTTGTCCTTGCAAAGTTCTTTCTATGTGCATAATACATTTCGGCCATCATGTGCCCCTTCTGACCTCATATATTAGGGGGCATCTGTTATAGCATAATTTTTCACCCTCAGGTGATCCATGATTGTCTTTATGGCTTTGGGCACCCATTCCCACAAACTTGAACAAAATTCATATGCCCAGAGTTTTCCGTGTGTATACACGATTCCACATGTACTTTTCGTGTATGACATTAAAATCATTAAAAATATATATAAAAATTCCCTATTTTCGGGCTGGGTTGATGGTTACTCCAGTAGTTCAACCACCCCAGTACGTGGCCAACTGTTTCCAACTGATTGAAACTACTTTGAGGGAGTATAAAAGCCCCTCATGTGTATGGCCTAAGGGGGAGAGAAATTTATAGATATTATACTCTGTTGGAATCCCAATTCAAGTATGAATTCCCGTGCCTCCTGCACTTTCCCAGATTTATACAGGAAACCCTTGTTTCCTGGAGATGTTCATCCATTTATATGCCACCTCGAGTGCACAAGTCTTGAAAGTATCTTAGCGAGGCAAGGGCGGGACGAATCCGGACGTCGGTCTGTTCGAAGATCGTGGAAGGATTCAGGTGATCTCTCCACTTTTACTACTGTACATGCTGTTCATAATAATGAAAAACCATCTTGTTCCTGAACTTATGTGTTAATGTCTATTTTCATATGTGAAAATATTGATTAATAAGCATTTATTATGGTTTATATAATGTTTCACATGGATTGCACTAACGTTTAGGAGAAATATATGCTGTAAAACTAGGTTTCCGTGCACACTCTTTCTTGTTTTCCAGGTTAAGGAGGAAGAAGGGCTACTGGGGGTTTGGACCCCGTGGGATCTACATCGAACGTAGGACTACGGGTGAGTTCTTCTATCGTTGTTATCTAGTTTTTAGCATTTAAGTATGGTTGTGTGTGAGTCCTTCTGAATAGCATGCCTTCATCTGTGGAGGTTTTGACCCAACAAACCTCTAGGGTGTTTTTCCCCGAAACATCAGGTATTAGATACATCAGCTGGAAAAAATTACTTCTCAGTTTTAGATGGGTTTAGTGGTTATAACCAAATTCAAGTAGCACTTGAAGATCAAGACAAAACCATTACTGTCCTTTGTGTCGGCGTTTATCGAGTATTTCCATTTGGACTATGCAATGCACCTGCAACATTTCAAAGGGCAGTACTAGGAATATTTTCAAATCTAATACATGATTGTGTAGAGGTATATATGGATGATTTCACAGTCTATGGAAACACATTTGAAGAAGCCTTAGAAAACTTGGAAAAAGTTTTAAAGAGACGTAAAGAAGAAAATCTTTCACTAAGTCATGAGAAGTGTTTTATGATGTTTACTGAAGGAATTTTTTTGGGGCATCACATTTCAGGGGATGGGATTAGAGTTGATGAGTCAAAAGTTGAAGTCATCTCTAACTTATCTGTTCCAAGCTGTCAAAAAGATCTTAGGATTTTTCTAGGATTTACAGGATATTATCGAAGGTTTATAGAAAATTTCACCAAGATAACATCTCCACTTTTCAAATTACTTACCAAGGACCGTGAATTCAAGTGGAATCTTACCAAGCGGTTAGCTTTTGAGACCCCGAAAACAAAATCTCTCAAGCACCTATTTTATGAATTCAGCTCAAGCACTTTTCTATATTTCAATGTATGCCTATGATAGTCAGGAGTGCATTGGGGTAGCTACCCAAAATTCCTTATGCCATCTACTGTACCAGTAAAAATTTGACTCCTATAGAGTTAAACTATACTGTAACTGAAAAAGAGTTTTTAGCCGTTGTTCATGCCATAAACAAATTCAGACACTATATAATAGGCTATGAAACTTTTATTCACACAGATCATTCTGAGATTAGATATCTAATGAATAAATCAATCACTAATGGCAGAGTCATAAGATGGTTATTGCTTTTACAAGAATTCAACATTACCATTCTAGATAGGCTTGGAAAACAAAACAAAGTAGCTGATTTCCTATAGACGAAACATCAAAGACAATACTCCAGTTGAAGATCAATTCCCCGATGAATATCTTTTTGCAATTTCTACTCAGACTCCTTGGTTTGCTGACATTGCTAATTATTTAGTTTTAGGGAAATTTCCTTCAATAATGAATGCAAGAAACAAAAGAAAGATCATTTATGACAGTGAAAAATATTCATGGATTGCTAATGAATTATACAAAACAGGTCCAGATTTTATCATTAGGAGATGTGTTCGAGAAGATGAGATGCCTGAGATCCTCAAAGCATGTCATGATGAACCTTGTGGCAGACACTTTGTTGATAAGAGGAAAGCTTATAAGATCCTTCATTTAGGATATTATTGGCCATCCCTTTTTAAATATGCTAAAGAGTATGTCAAAAGGTGTGACAGTTTCCAAAGGGTAGGGAAACCTTCTCCTTCAGGTAAGATGCCATTGCAGCCTCAGGTAGATATTGAACCTTTTAAAAAATTGGCTTTAGATTTTGTAGGACCCATTAGTCCTCCATCAAGGAAAAAGAAATATATATTAGTTTGCACTGATTATGTTACCAAATGGGTAGAGGCCAAGCCATTACTTTCTCATCAATTATTCGTAGTTAATTTTTGAGGATATTTTTACCATTTTTGGTGTCCCAAGAGAAATTGTTACAGCATCATGAGCTCAATTCACTGGTGTCAGTGGAAACAAATGATGGAGAGGCACAAATCAGATACGAAAATCTATCCCTATCATCCACAAATGGTCAAGTGGAATCTACTAATAAGGTTATTGAAGGGATCCTAACAAAGACTGTCCATTTACATAGAAGAGATTGGGTAGACAGGCTTCCTGAAGCCTTGTGGGCCTATAGAACTACATGGAGAAGCACAACAGGTCATACTCCTTATGAACTTGTTTATGGAAAATAAGTTTTGTTTCCCATAGAACTTCAGATTCAAACTTTTAAAATGGCAGTTCAGCTAGGACTTAATCTAACAGAGGCACAAAAGCACAGATTGGAACAGATTAATGAATTGGATGAGATCTGATAGGATGCAGTCCAGAGAACAATTATAGTCCAGCAGCAAAGGACTAGATGGTATGATAAGTACATAAAGGAAAATAAATTCAAAGAAGGTGACTGGGCCCTCTTGTTTGATTCAAAGTTCAAAGATTTTAGAGGTAAATTCCAAACACATTGGCTTGGACAATATGATATTGTGAAATTTTTTTATAATGGAGCAATAAAAATCAGGACAATAGATGAAGAAGAGGTTACTTTACTTGTAAATGGTCATAGATTGAAACTGTATCACAAGCCACTTTCAAGAGAAGAATTTGTCAAGAGATTCCAAGAGAACAGTGATGTGAAGTTAATGAAGAAGAATCCTTCTTCTTCATCAACTTAATTGTATTTTCTGAAATCAGATGATGAAATAATAATAATAATAATAATAAATAATAAATAAAAAAATAAAGTATAAACATGAAAACTAATCTTCGATTAGCATGTTTATACAGAAAAGATAAAGTGAAAATCAGAATCCTTCTGACACTTTACATTTTCAAAATTGTTCTTTTTCCTACAAGCAGCTATCATAAAATCATAAGTGATCACATTCCACTTATGATCCATTTCACTCTATTCATTCATATCTCATTCACCCCATTCATTCATATCTCGTTCACTCCATTTCATGGTCCATCTCATTTCCATCTCAGATTTCTAAATTTGATCTCTTTCTGCAAATTGAGTATTACAAATCATAAGTTGCAGACCACTTTTTATGCCACTTCACATTTGTGATTCATTCCATTCCATTATATTCCACTTCATTCATGATCCATTCCACCATATTTCATGATCCATGATTAATTCATTTCATACTATACTCCATCCATGTTTCAAATCATTTCATTTCATGTTTCAAAGCTCCTACAGGTATATTCTGCAGCTATATATTCTGTAGTCAGACATTCTGCAGCTAGCCAGACATTCTACAGCCAGATACCCTGTAGGCAACTATCCAGCAACCACTTGTTCAGCAGCAAATTGACCCTGCACACCTATATCAACAAGAAAAATCAAAGGGATTATGAAAACTGAAGAACTAATGATTTTCAAAGGAGGACAAAGAATTTTAAAACCACAAAAATTAAAGGAAAGGCTAAGGTAAAGTTGTGAAATTATTATGATGACAGATTATGAAAGTTATAGTATAGTTAAGTCATGTATGATTCATAAAGTTATTTTGATTATTCGTGTTGATCAAGCCTATTAAACCTATCATAAAAACCTTAGACAAAATCCCTTCCATTCCGCCATACCAAACCATCATTTATTAAAAATTAACGGTTAGTACTGAAGTGACCTATTCGGTCACGTCACTAACCCGAAGTATTCAGTGATGATTTTGAATTTATCACGAGATTTTTCCGCGGTCTTTTCTTTCATGATAGCTCTCAAACTCATTAATTCGTGTGAATCACCTTCACTGTATTTCACTCATCCCATAACCACTTCATATCATATTTCCGTAGCTAATTCCTGTTGCATAAACAGAGAAGGCATCTTTGGGGTAAAAACAACTCTCTACAGCCATTTTTACCGTGAATAGAAGAGAATCAAATTGAAGGTTGAGAAAAGAAGCCATGAGTCTCATTGTAAGGTCCAAACCCGTCATAGCCAAATACTTAGAGGGTTACCCACAGATTAGAGAAATGTTACAGCAGGTTGGGTGGTTACAGTTTTTGGAAAAGTTCAATGGTTTTCATAAGGAGGTAACTAAGACATTTGCACAGTCCTTCAATGGAGCAGAGGTTGAAATAGGAGATGTCAAGTTCACTATTACAGAATCCTTCATTGCAGAAGCAGCAGAATTACCAAGGCAAGGTGAACGATGTCTCAAAAACAAGGAATTTCATAATGAGTCATGGAGGCAGATGCTCAAAACACCAGGTATGGATATTTCATTTTTTAAGAAGGGCATTCCTAGCTCAGCACTGAAGAATAAATGGCGAAATATGTTGCTCATTTTGCAAAAGTTTATAACTTGTGAGGGAAGGTTTGGTACCCTATATTTTTATCATATTCATCTTATGATGCATTTCTTAGATGAAGAAATAAATTTACCCTTTTTCTTACTTCATAGCCTAAAGAGAATGGCCTCTAATGTCCAAAAGAGGGTTCAATTCTTGGAAACCACTTTGTATCACCATAGCCTAGTTAAAATCCTAATTGAACATCATTTGAGAAAGGTGGGAGACAATTGGGATGAGTTCCTAGTGAGGAATCACTTTGAAGAACCCAAGGAATCTCCATCTGAAGGCAAACTTGCAAGAAGAAGCAGGAGAGGGAAAATTTCCAAATTTGTTGAAATTAAAACTGGTAAGTCTATACAAGAGGACAGTGAGGAGATTATTTCTGAGAAATTAGCTGAAATTAAGAAGCAGCTTAAAAAGGAGAAGATAATAAGAAAGTATGCCAAGGAGAGAGGTGAGGGACCATCTAAACTAAGACGAAGCCATAGGCTTAGAGGCATATTGAAGAAGACAGGAGTTAAGCAAACATGCATCATAAACATTGAATATGAAGAGACACCAGCTAATAAATCTCCTGAATACCAGTACGATGACGATCTTGATAAAGAAACTCTGGAGGTAGACCCAGCACAACAAAAAATCTATAATTATGTTGAGTCATTGGAAAAAAGAGCCTCAGAAAGCAGAGGAAGAACTCCTAGCCCACAAGGATCTACAATTGAAGTACTAAGAAGAGATAAATATGAACTGGAAGTACTTAATAGGCACATAAAAAATGAAAATGAAATTCTCAAGTAACAAGTCAAGCTGAAGAGTAACATGAACACAACTCTCTCTCTGCAAATGGAAAAACTGTACAAGGCTAATGAGAAGCTGAAGAAGAAAAAAAAAAGTTGAGTAGGGCACTTATAAACCTGAAATTCAAATTGTTCATAAGGAAGCCTAGGAGGCCATTGAACATCAGGCAAAGCAGAAAAATTAAGTTCGATGTCCTAGCAGAAGTTTCAAAATACATGGATTAATTGCATGAGGACATGCAAAAGCTTTGCAGTGGGGGTATGTTGAGCCTCAAAGATGTCCTTCTCTTTCACCAAATTTCACTTAATTTCTTTTGTCCTTTATCAGTTGCAGGCTTAAAATATCAATAGGATTTATTAAAGTTACTTTAAGAATGTATATAATGACTGACTTGCTACACTTTTATGCTTTTGTTGTTGTAGTAATTTTTGAACTAGACTGAGCTACAGAATGCAGCCATTCTGTAGCTAGTCGCCTATTCCGCAGTTATCTTCATGTTCACACAGGTTACAGGTGTCACTTTAAGAAAAAAATCATATGGTTGAATTCCAGACCTCATCTACATCCTTCCTTGTCCTCTACGAAGTCTGAGCAAAAATCTCCAAGTGGTTATGCACGTGGAAGAAATCAAAACTAAGAGGTAGACTTCTACCGAGACAAGAACTCTACAGATGTCTTCAGCAAGAGTACGAGGCCTCCACAAGAGTTCTAATTTGATTTTAATTGGGAAAGACACTTATCCCTATTTCTTCTTAAGGGTAGTTATGTATTTCTCTTATAAGAATGACTCGGGAGACCGAAAGACAGTTAGCTAGATTGATGTTTTATTGTTAAGTTGTCCAAGACCGTAATACTCTGTTTTTGAAAGCATTTTCCTGTAATGAAAGAAGAACCACTTTAATACATGATCTGAGGAAATATTGAGGAGATTCGTATGCTAATCCAGTGTTAGAGGGCCCCTACTGCCCGAGAAGCTCTGTGCATATTGTTTAGATAAGTAACTTCAGCTCTGTTTCGTTCCTAATTTAAGTAGTTTTTTGAACTTCATGTTTTATGCCTACTTACACCGAATGTTACAGCCAGTATTTTCCTTATGAATTGTTCCAAAATATCACTAACACTGAATGAGATGAAGCTGTAGTATTTCAATTCTAGTTCAGTTGTAGTATTTCAGAATTGCATATTAGTTCAGGTTCTGTTTAATGTATTTTAATTCTTATTAGCTAGTTGTATGCTAGTTCTGTTAGATTAGACTTAAAGGCCTTCATTATTTACAAATTGTTCTTGTTCTTAATCTCTACTTATACATCATTATCATAGGAACAAGAATTGGCAATGTCATTTTGAAGTCTTGACTATTCTGCAATTTCTCATAATTTTACAAACTGCCTTTTTTCCAAAATTGTTCCAAAAGATTTCTAACACTTGAATGAGGCTTAACAGTGATATTTTGAGTTGCAGAATAGATTAATTTTAGTGTCATAAGTTAATTTAGAGTAGGGTTTCTTACTATGTTTCAGATACTCTCTTCTAAATGTGTTCCAACAAATTTCTAACCAAGGATGAGATTTTCTCTGTGATTTTGTAAGTTTTTGTTTGCTTAGAAGAACCTCATTGCATTAAACTTATCCTTTTCTCTAGTTGTGCCAACATACTTCTAATGAAATGAATTGGATTTAGTCTATGTTATGAGTTATTTTTCTTGTCAAGTTTTTCAATTTGTAAGTTAGCATTCTCTGTTCTTAGGTGTCATACATAGTCTAGATTTTACTCTGTTTTTAGAGTGACTAATAACTTCTCTTTGCCAACAAATTACTTTCCTCTTAGCATAAAAACACAAAACCAAAAAACACTAGAAAACACTAAACACAACGAAGTAGGAAGAAGATACCTAGGCAAATATAGTGCACTTCACTTCAACAGTTTACTAGCCCTGGTTGACAATTTATGACATCAACTTAGGAACACTAGGTTGAGCAGACATCTGTCATAAGGAAATTTTATCATAAAGAAAGGTGTTGATCTAAGATATAGAGGAAATAAAGTTGTAGTATTATATTATATGCTCATAAGAAAAAGGATAAATGGTATGTCAATAGATTTTTTTCAAGACACATGACATGGGATGAAATTAATTGCACTGGCATCAAATCGATAGATCAAGGTAAAGTGACTTTTGGAAACAATGCATCTGCAAAAATCATTGTAAAAGGCAGTATTTGCATTGATGATGGAGTAACTAAATCACAACATGTATTGTACATAGAATTTCTAAAGAATAATCTCTAAGTGTTAATCAAATATGTGACCAAGGTGTTAATTTCATCTTCAACTCCAAAAATTGTGAAATTTGAAAGTCAAACACTGGAAAATTGATAGCTAAAGATATCAGGACTGAAAATAATATATACATACTTGATTAATTAAGGACCAAGAAAGGCCATGATAATTACATATAAGAAGACAACATTTCCTCCCACTACATTCAAATAGAATAAAACAAATCAAGAGAGAAAAAAGAAATTTTGACTAGTCTTATTAAAGAAGAAATCATCACCTTGAAGTCTCAATTTAAAGAATTTGTTTCGACAAACTCAACAAAATATTGAGGATTTCGCTGGTATTGGACGAAATTATTAGTGGTAAAATATCTCCAAGTGATAGAATAAGTACTGACTGTACAAGTAAGTCTTCTTGCAAATAAGGCTCAGGAAATGAATATGAAGAATATTTTGAAGGCAAAAATGAAGGCCAAATCAAAAGAGTTTTTACTCTAGATTGTTAAACCAAAATTCCCCCTTAGGAAGAAGAAATCAAGTTAATGAAAAATGATCCTCATCAAACTCCTCCTCCAAGGAAGAATGACTTAAAAATATCATCAAGGGAATATTTCCCATATAGGTATCAAAGTAAATTTTTGGGCTATTGCTTTCTATGTACAAATTTTGAACATAAGGCTAAGAAATGCAGAGAATGTGAAAGAGATGGTTATAATTTGTTTAGAAGTTTGTAGATATATTGGATTCATATGGTTTCAATGGAAGAAAGTATGCATCAATTTTTCCCTCATTTAAGTATTATACAATATGTCTTAGATGCCACGATTTTGGTCACATTGCACGAGAATGCAGCATAAGGTTCCCTAAGCAATTCAGGAAAGGAGAAGTACATACTACGCAAAGAAAATTCACATCAATATTTGGAGGTAGAAAATAGTGTGATCCACAAGTTGAACCTTCCTTGAGTATTCAAGGCCCCAAAATTAGTTTTTGATTATATTATGTTCCCTAAGGCGGAACCTATGATTGTTCCATTTAAATTTATGCCTAATAAAAGGAGTTTTTTTTTTCAAATATTTTTATGATGGGCATCCTTTGATTGCAGCAATAACAATAATGGGCAAAGTAAAAGGAAGAAGGTATGGAGGATGAAACTATTTTTTTTCCACATAAGTAGCTATTGTAAAAGAGACCAAGATGTTTTAGGATGTTGATCATTTCACATAGTGGACATATTTGATCTCTCATCATTTATGGAGTGTATGATATTTGGCATGACCAAGGTCAAAGGAGATAATACATCATCAATCAAACAAGAAGATTAACATAAGAAAATTTTGATGCAGATATTGATACAAAACTAGCACTCATTGAGCAGGTAGATTCAAGGAGAGAAATAAGGAAGGAATCATCCTTGCGGTTAGACAGGGGGGGACTTCATGACAGGAAACATTAGGTCCCTGGGATAATTTATAGGAAAGATCATGATATCAAGGGGAGTATAGAAAAAGTGTAAGTGTGATCTCAAGGGGATAAATGGCATGCAGCAGAAGCAGGGTCTCAT
Source organism: Pinus albicaulis (assembly GCA_034641835.2). Lineage (NCBI taxonomy): Eukaryota > Viridiplantae > Streptophyta > Pinopsida > Pinales > Pinaceae > Pinus > Pinus albicaulis. The sequence goes on from CM076580.1 coordinate 193,283,414, forward strand.
GGAGAGACTATGTGGAGCATGGTTCATGATAGGTCCATAGGATCATCCAGGAATAGGTAGTCATATAGGATCATAAGCATGGAAATTTTTATACGGATATCCATGACCCTTTGTCATTTATGTCAAAGGGGGATATTTTACAGAAATTCATGTAATAGGGAGACATTATAGGTATTACATTTTAGCATAGGAAGATTGTAGCACTTCACTTAGAAGGATCCCTTGATTTTCTTTGACATGCAATGACCATTAATGTCTAGGGGTGTTGCCATCACTGAAAAAGGGGGAGATTGTTTCACATAGTGATGTAATTGATTACAACAAGATGGCATTGATGTAAAAGGAAATGTATATACAACATAAGTAGCATACATTCATTATATATATCCAACGGTGACCAAGCCACCATTTTGGTATTGGATGGAAGCCCCTTCCGACGTCACATTCGTATATCTATATATATATATATATATAGGAAAGTCATCGTGGCCCTGAGTCATTTACGATGAGGTTGAGTATTGTGTAAAGCCATTTTGGCCCTGATACATTACATGGATGAGGTCAAAGGCCGAGCACTTTGTAGCCACCATGGATAAGGTAAATTAATATGTGGCCAACATGGATGAAGTTGAGTACTTTGTAGCCATCGTGGATGAGGTTGAGTACTATCTAGGTATTGTATCCCTAGTTCTTTATGTGGATAAGGTCAAGTATAAAGTAGCTTTGCGGGCTTGAGCCCTCACGAATGAGTGCAAGTTTAGTATAGCCATGTGGACCACAACAATGACAGTTGATCCATGAAGGAATAAAGATTTGATGGGGCTACGTTGAATACGATAACATCACAATAAATAAATGAGAATCGCCTAGTGGTCCAAGGCACATTGAGAGCACAGTTGGTAAGTCATTAGTATTGTGTATTGGTTATCGAGAGTTCAACCCATTGTGAAACATATTGGTAATATATATATATATATATATATATATATATATATGCCCATTTTTTCACATTGATTACAATTTTTTGTGACCTGTACCAGAATCTAGAAACCTATTGAAAAGCACCTGAAAAGGGGTAGTTTATAGAATATCTAATTTAGTATATGGTTAATTATGGTTATTTTTTATTTATGGGAGCCTTATTTATCCAAATTCAGATTTGGAAGAAGTTGGGTGTTCAAAACTTGGAGATGGACACAACCATAAGGGTTTGAAATTGTTTTGACTCACATTTGATAATCAAATGCTCTTTTGTGTGTTTGGTAAATTCATGAGAATATTGCAAATGTTTTGGATACATTACGTAAAAAGGTGTCCAGGAAGTGTTTGAGTGACCAGTTGTAGATATGGTTGGTGTAGTGTTTTGGGATATTAGTATGATAACCAACAGCAAATATTGACATGAATTTTGTGACGGTAATTACATTTGCAATGATTATTATATGTCATATGGTAGTGGTTGTAGGTTATATGGCATTGGTTGATGGTTGCATGGCAGTTTAGTGGTCGCAGGTTATATGGAAAATAAAGTGATTATTGCAATGGAACAGATAGTGGAAGTAACTATGTGTATTGGTTACAGATTAGGACAGTACTTATAATTCAGTGATATATTATAATTGTGGATTTAGTTTGAAAGTGTGATGAAATAGAGGTCCACAAAGAATTAGAGGAAGGATGTTGGAGCCTCAATTAAGTTGGATCCTACTCAGGGAAAATTTTAGGGGCTAATATTCGCAGGTGGGCTAATTTTCTATACTTTTTCCAAAACAAATATTCACCAATTTCCATTTTTTCCTAAAAATAATTCGCCCAAATTCTATAGTATGAAATTATTTTACCTTAAAAATCGCCAATATATTATATATACTAATGTAATATAATCATAATTTTAGGTATTTCTACAAAAATATCATCAAACATTTTATAATTTTTCTATTATAGATTATTAAGATTCGCAAACGTTTCTAAACTTTCAAATAGATATCCATTCTTAAAATTTTCCCTGATCCTACTCATTATTGAGGTTGGAGCCTCAATCAGGTTGTAGCCTACATTGTGCATTTTCTTGCATCTTTCCAGGTTGGTGCATCAATCAATTTGCAGCCTACCGCAAGGGTCATCTTACATATTTTAGGGGTAGTTGACTCCCACAGGTTAGGGCATGAAAATTGATCTAAAAGAATTGAATACTTGGTAGAAGAATATTTTTTGGTTTTCTCCCATTTGGGTTTCCCCCTAAAAAAGTTTGTCTCCTTGTGATTATTGATTTTTCATAATATATTCTAACTGATAATTACTTCTCATAATTTCTCACGTTAATATTTCCTTGCATTAAAATTCATCATAAAGAAATTACACAAAATATATCAACAGTAGAAACTAAATTCCAATAAAATCATAAAGAGACAGCCAAACAAGAGACACAAGCATTTACCCTGGGAAAACCCATATGAGGAAAAACCCAGCAACCTTTTCCTTAGAGAAATTATTCAATTCAACAGAGATACATCTAAATCTTCTAGAGAAGAACAAGGTCAACCTGACCAGCAGTATCACTATGGTCAAACTTGGTCAAACTGCTCAGAGATATATCTTCCCATAATTCGACCCTCTGCCTAAAATATAGGTCTACTCAGATTCAGTCCTCTGCGCAAGAAATGAGTCTTCTCATATTCGGTCCTCTACCCAAGGACTTGTTTGCCTCATATATTAGGTCTTCCCATGAAATTAGTAAGTTTCTTCCTCAAACATTTTGATCTTCCCTATATTTTATCCCTCTATTTAGCCTCAAATTTCATCCTTCTTCTTTGCCTCAAATGATTAAAAATTCCCTATATAGATGATGATCAAATTTCCCTATTGGAGGAGGTTGGAGCCTTTATTTATGATCTACTAAGAGGCTAAATGGGTTTTAATAAAGGGGAAATCCAACCTAACTTCTTGGAGGGATGACTTTATGATTTGGAGCCAAGAATTTAATATTTAGAAATATAAAATTTCTCTTTTCAAATTGAAATGAAGAACATATTAATCTTCTCAATGGTTAATCAATAAAATGACATGAAGAACATGTCTTACATATTCATTATATATTTCAAGGGCTAAAATATTAAATATGAAGACTGGCCATAGCAACAAAATTCAACAGTGATGTTATTCTTTCTTGTGTTGTTTATGTTTATGTTTCTTATGTGATGATGCATTGTGATAGTTGATGATATTATGTTTATAATCACTGCTAAATGAATGAATGGTTATTTATGATTTTTTAAATTTTGAAATTGACCTCACATTGATTCATCCCCCTCTTAGTGTGAATTTTGGGCCAACACAGTGAAGGTTATTTAAAATTGCAAGTGGATGGTGACTCTCAGTTGGTCATATCAACTATCCAACAAATCACCAATGGGACACATATAAGAAAATTATTCAAGAGCTGGAAATTTAAAAATATTATTCCTCATATTTTATAGTTGCTCCATTCAATTAATTATGTTACAACTTCACATTCTCCTTGAACGGGAAACAAAGTGGTCAATTTTTATCCAACTTGTGTTGCCAAGATCATGGCCTATTTCTAATAAAAGCATGGTCTAAAGGGGTATTTTCTAGCTTGAAGGAACATTTGTAACTCATTCTAGATGTTGATAACAGGCCCCTGATCAAGGTGTTGGTTGATGTGACATTGGACTTCGAGGGGGTGCCTGTCACCATATTGCCTCCTGTAGCATTTAAGAGGGGGGGTTTTTGTGTGTCCAATCCTCCCCATGCAACACACATACAAACCACATACGCTATCCCCATCCCAATGTCAAGCCTTCCTCCATTCAATTTTTATTCTAGGGGATAGATTAATCCCTATATTTTCTTGTATGCCCATACATTTCCCTTTTCGTAGGTGGGAATTTTCCCTTAGGTGTTTGATAGAGGAATGTTTGTGTGCAGTGGAAAATTCTCATAGTCATGGCATAATCTGCGGGTTTTTAACTGGGAATATATGTTAGACTCTGAAATGGACTAGAATTAATGTGTGTTTGCATGCAATATATACCAGTATATGAGTCTAAAGGTTTGTGACTCAAACTTTGGAAATCAAGAAATGATCGGGAATCAAGATTTGGATAGAGAGAGATTTCAAATCCTGAGACTTTGATGGTTGCATCAGAGCCAGTAGTTATAGGAACCTTTGAAACTTGTCTTCCTTCAAAGCACATGTATTTTATATTTTAGATTCGGTGGGCTCGAAAATTAATGGCATCGTCTTATCCCTCTAGTTATGATTAACCTTATTCTCTATTTTATTTTTCTCGTTGGTATATGATTGGCTCGGTTTAGAGTTCAATTGGGTTAGTTTGTGCCCAAAATTTTGATTTCTCATATTGTGTTCTAGACCCTTCCACAAGAATTTCATCTATCAATTCTTTTTTTTTCTCTTCTTTATATATTATCCTTACCCACCCTGGTTTCATAGACTCAGTTTTCATGTATTGAAGGTATTCTTAGGCTTATTCCTCTATGTCCTGGGTAGTTTTGGTTAAGTTATCTAGCCTAGATATTTCTCTTCTAGTGCATTATGCTCCAACATTGAATGCACAACTATTGGGGGGTTAGGGGCAAAGGCCCTCAAGGAAGGTGTTGATCCCAAGCCCATGCCTAGAGAGTTGCAGTTATCTTCCATTTTTCCACACCCCTTGAAATTTGTGAATAAATTTGTCAACTAGAAGAACTCACAACTAATGATTGAAAAGCTTATTAAGATTTGGGAATATAAGAGGTAGCTAATTAGGTTCTCAGCCCTGGTCATACCAAGGGAATATGGAGTCATTATTTGAACTCCATACACTCCATTAGAAGATGAAAAATCTTCTAGGCAGGGTCTTGAAGGAAAATCTTGAAGACCGCAATGATATCATCTCCTATTTGAACAAAATCAAGTGGGTACAAGAATATCAACGCTCTTGTCTCGCTAGTTTGGATGGTTGGCTAGATTATATTGAAAGACATCTTTAGTGTGACATAAAACCTCCTACTCAAGCATGTACTAGTGCTCAGGACCAAGTGATAGTTACCTCTTAAGACTCTTGGTATCATTTTATTCCATATGGAAACTATTTTGTTTATTTTTGTAGTCCAATATATGGTAATTTTACTATTTTCTAAGTATCATATTTTTTTTCATGACACCTGTTGGCTTTAGGGGTCCTCACCCAGGTTCGGAGTTAAGGTTTTCCAGCAAACCCCTATACTATTGGCCCTTGTGGCAATCACCTACTTTCACAGGCCAAGGTCTCACCCGAAGTAGTATGGGTGGGTGTTGGAACTAGGTTTCTGCACCCTAAGAAAGAGTAGGTAATTGAGGAAGATCTTGCTGAGTTCTATCAAGTTCACACAGAAAACAATCCTATTATCAAGCTTTTAATAGTATAATCAGCATGTAACCATAACAGAGCTACTTATCATTAATAGATCTTATCAACACATTCACATCCACGTGCGTATCAGCAATTATCACCACAGAACATTATAATAGCAGCTAAATCATATATCGCAGGTACATTCGCAGTTTATTCAAATAACACAGAGGCACTTCAGTAATCAATAGATATCATAAATATACTTCAAATATATTATACATTCATTAATATCCAAAAACCCAATTACAAACCCAAGACACAGCCTGCGCACACAGCCAGCAGGAGTCCTTACCCAAAACAACCCAAGACAGATCTCAACAGTTCATTCGCCGCATCAATCTTACTTCTTCTAACTTACTAGACCCAACTATCTATCTATTTATATCATTGTAGCCTTTTCTATCCTATGGTCCACAAACCGTGGTTTGTGGACTCTAGGTCTACCCTTTGACCCATTACAAAACATTGGGGGCTTTGACCCACCCCAAATCCCCTACACAAGACCAATTACTACAAAATTATATAAAAAACACAACTTAGGGATCCCTGTTCCAACATGCCCCCAACACAATCTTGTGACTCGTCCCGAGTCACAGCGGCCATGGGGTTTGCATCTTCACCTTAAGCTTCTTGATTGCATCGACCAGAGGGGGCAGAACTCCTTCACTCTGTGCAACAGCGTTCTGTGCAATGTCTACCAACTTCTACAAATTTGGGCCTTCAGTGGCAGCAGTGACACTTTCCAGGGTCTAATTCAGTTGTTTTACTGCAACATCGATGTCCTGAGATAGCTTGAGGGCTTCATCAGCCCATGGCTTGAGGTGGTCACTCAGAACTTTATTTTTGTGGCGGAGCTCTTCTATTTCTTCTCTAAGTGCATGGCTGGTACACAGTCATACTAGGCGTTGAGCAGGGATCAGAGTGGTCATTTTAGCTTCTAGTTGCTCAAATTCTTCTTCCTTCTGCCACATCTCTTAAGTAAATTTGCTCAGGAGAGGATTGTGATGTACCTTAGACCATAGCTGCATAGCTATCTTAATAAATTTTGTGCCATGAGAGATCTAGTCTATAATGGTATTCATGGCTTCCCTGACCAACACAACACGCTGGGCTCATACCTCAAGCAGAGTTTCTGGCTACAATTTGGCCTGCAATGCAACAATCTGCTACTCCATCTCAGTCTTGACATTTTGAATCTTGGTAATAGAAGTCTTCAAGGAAGAAACGAGTCCCTCGAGCTTGGCCTGGGGGGTGGCAAAGGCTGGGATATCTTCAGTCACATTTGCGTAGAGCCTACTGATTAGATGTTCCAACTAGGTCTGTTGTGTGGCGGCAAGGGCACATGCGGCTTGCGCCTAGGACACCTCAGCGGTTTTTTCAACAATTTTCTACTCGGCTGCACTGAGTTGTTGATGCACCCGGAGGTCTCTATGTTGGGTCTCCTCAAAGAGGGATGTATGGAGGACCTGCAGCGGTTCGTGTGGAAATCGGGCCAAATCCAATTGCACTTCTGCACAGGCCTGGACTTGCGCACATAAGGCAAGTTGGCTTAGGGTGACTGTTGCACCTAGCAGGGGGCAGAGGCGGCTCTCAGTCATGATGATCAACTCAGTGTTGGTTTTTGGGGTGGCCTTGCTTGAACCATGCTCGTCTGCAAGGTATCGGCCTTGAGCTGTAGAGCTTGGATCTCAGACTATAAGGCGGTGACTGCAGCCTTCTGTTGCTCTTCCAAAGCAAGCCATCTATCTTCTAAGGCGAGGATGACCGCATCTTAAATTTGCTCCAAGTCTTCCTCTATCAAGGTAACTTCAGTCTCCCTACCAAACCTTGTAGCCCGTCGTTTATTTTGTTGGCCCTTAAGAGGGTCAGCTCTCTATTTCGTACCATGCGGGGAATCAGCACCCTAAACATCCAGACCCTCTGTGTCCATGTCTTGTTGTGATTCTTGCTGCGATTCTTACTCCACGCCCTACACTGCATCCTTTTTCTTGGTGGAGCCCTATGGGCCACGTCCTTATGCATCTAGATACCACGCAGTGGGGATTGACCCCAAGGCATGAATGAACAGATGGACCCACTCATCCTTGGTCATTTCACTCCACACCTCCATCCATGCGGCCATGTGCATGCGCAGGTCTCCTTGGCCAAGGAAAGTCTCCATGCGTAGGTGAAACAGGGGTTCAAAACGTAGGATCATCATCTCATGACATTCCTCCCAATCCTAGAACGTCCCCTTATGAGTTTCCCACCACCGTACACGGGTTGCACGCATGGCTAGGTTAAGTGCCCACATTCTTCACTCCCTTGGGACTTCTGCTTCAAATGTTCTCAAAAAATCCCTAATACTACCAGAACCATCAAAGTGGGAAGTTCTCTTACCTTTGAGAAGATACACCAGAAGCTCTTTGTAATCCTAAGACATCGTAGCACAGATACATCATGTAACTAATTCTGCCAATTTTCGATCTCCCCGTCGGAGTCAGAGAGGCATTCACTGTCTTTTTCCCAGGAAATCACACCATCGGCTGTAGGATTAATCTAATCCTTGTCCTAGGCTGTTAGTTTATAAATATGGTCCACATCGTCTTCTTCGCGTATAGTTTCTCTATATCGCTCTCCTTCTGCAGGGTCTAGAGGGACTATCACTCTCGTACCCTCATTTTTAAAAACCATGCTCCTTTTCTTCAAGTTGATAATGCCTCCCATGTCTATCACACAATCTCGTCCCAAGAGTGCAGGATAAGGGTCTTGTTGACGGGAAAAAATGTACTACCAATAACAAGGGGGGTCTCCCCGGTGAAAGGTCCCAATTAGACCTCACACCATTTGGGGTAGGAGCCCCATCCGGTATGTGGGCCCGGTTGTCGCCATAATTGTTTCCACTCTTAGTTGTTGGATGAGAAGATAATGGAGCAGAGGCAAAGGTGAAATTACTAATCAACGAAGCAAAATCACCCAAGATTAATGAACCATAAACAAAGATACCAGCAAGTCTAAGAAGAAAAAATAAAAGGGGGTATACCGTGACTGGGATCAGTGAGCCGAAAACCAGTCAAACATACATGAAAGAAAACACACTGGAAGTTAACTACAAATTAGTTCACAATAGATCATCGTTGTGGCAAGGAAAAATAAACACTAATCCAAAAGCAAACATACATACAACCACTAAGAAATAGTTCATAACCGATGGCATGCATGAAAGCAGACATACAACATAATGAAGTATTAGACAGCTAGTACTATCACCACAAACAAGCATGTGAATCAGTGTCGAGAAGGAGAATATATTATTAATGTTGTTTCAACGTCAAATACATGTTTACAACTCGTCAAAACCCAATAGTGGAACATGGGCTACTCATCTCAATGCATGATACAAAACCCTAGCCTCGCCACCTCTCTTTCTACTTGATATCAAAAGCTGAGTGCCTTTAGCTCTCTAGCAACAATTCCTCTATCATACTAGCTTTTGTTATCGAGCTAAAATTCATTGTATGCTTTCCCGAAGTTGTACATATAGGCTAAGATGACCCTTGAGTTGCCCTTAACTCTTGGTCTTCCCGACTGTTGGGCTAGCTTGTGACTTGGGCCATTTGCGACCTGCGACCCAAGGTTATATGCAACTTGCGACCTTTGGACAAATGTGCGACTTGCGACTTTGAGCAAATCTGCGACCTGCAACCTTGGGAAAATCTGCGACTTGCGCCCTTGGGAAAATCTGTGACTTGCGACCATGGGAACATCTGCGACTTGTGACCTTGAGCAATCTGCAACTTGCGACCTTGGGCAAATCTGTGACTTGTGACCTTGGGAAAATCTATGACTTGCAACCTTGGGAAAATTTGCGACTTGCGACCTTGAGCAATCTGCGACTTGCGACCTTCAACAATCTGCGGCTTGCGACCTTGAGCAATCTGCGACCTGCGACCTTGGGAAAATCTGCGACTTGCGACCTTGGGCAAATCTGCGACTTGCGACCTGTGACCTCGAGAAATCCGCGACTTGCGACCTCGAGCAAATCTGCGACCTGCAGCCTCGAGAAATCCACGACTTGCGACCTCGAGCAATCCGTGACTTGCGACCTCGAGAAAATCTGTGACTTGCGACCTTGAACAAACCTGCGACCTGCGACCTTGGGCAATCTGTGACTTGTGTTCTTCTTTCGGTGATCTCTGGGCTTCGCAGCAAGATTCTTTTTCCTGCATCTCTGTCTCGTGAACGTGACCAGGTGCCGTTGAGCTTAGAGTGAGTTTCTTGGGGATTCATGAGAATCCACTTTCTTTGAAAAGGTCCCCTTGCTTGCTGGGGAAAACCTTGGTTCTTTGTGCAAACCGAAAGCTTCTACCTAAAGTAAAATAGCATAGGTCACATGTCTTCATGATCGAATAATAATACTGCTAGGGGCGTATTTAATTAATTGCAAGAGTGAAAATGATAAATTTAGACCCCTTTGTGGTCAAGTGTTGTGCCACTTTGTTATCAAAGAGAATGGCTTGTGTAGGCTGTCCCTGTGCCTCTTCAATCACTATAATGTCTGTTGGTAGCATTATGGACTGAGTGCCAAATTTGGATCTGTATTTTAAACTATTTTGGTAGTTGTTACTTCATATGGATATGGTTCCGTCAATGAGACATGATGCCCCTTTATCCTCTATGAACATCGCACCATATAGAAACGAATTTATGAAATGTGGGTACAGTCATGAATCTGCGGCTTCCACTTCACTGAGGGCTCAATGCACATACTAGAATTATCCTTGCATGTTTAATCCATGCAAATGACTTGTTGCAGTAGTGAAAGTGAACAATGATTAGTTCTGAATAAGGGGAGAGATCCTGATGAGATGGATCCTACGCATATTAAACTCTTGAAGTTCTAGACATGGCTGAGGTTGTTGAATACCCATAAGGAAGAAGCCAACAGCCACGTAAAGGAGGCATATCTTTCAGTTGCTGGCCGTCTTTTGTTGCATAGTCGAAGATGTATTTGCATAAATTTCGATCATATTACAGATGCGTAATTTTATGAAAAATCGCTTCTTCCATGACTACAGTGGCTTAAGGTTGATAATGCACTAGGCTCCCACTATGATGCAACGCACTTCAACTTTGGGCTTTATCAGGTCAATGTAAGAGCCATCTGGAGATCCCCACTCACAAGTATTGAAGCTGTCGGTGCCTCTTCCCCCATTATCAGAAATAAAACCACCCCTTAATCTTCCTTGGAAAAAAAAAGGGTTTCTTGCAGCCTTTCCTCGCGACCTTGTGTCGAAATTTGGCAACAAAACATTGATTCCTTAGTCACGTACCGGGATATTTTGGCAAGAAAAGTATGATGCCCTCATGAATGGATAGTTTAACCTACAGCTTTCAGAACCAACATTTTATAATGCCTTCGTCACCAAAGTCATCGACCTTGCAGGTTGGGGCAGAGATTTGTCTTGCTAGGATTAGCTCCTACTTCCTGTCAGTCTAGAAACCATTGGAGGGGGATCGTTAACTAGGACTACGCCCTCATTGTGCTTTCCACAAGGAAACTACAATATGCACTAATGATACCTCTTCCACGTTCAAAAGGTTTGCACTGAGATGTCGATAAGGGGGAGACCCTTTGAAAAGGGGCTTTATCTGAGCGTTAATCCTACACATACATGAGGACAATGATTAAGCATGGAGAGGAAATGCAATTTTGTTAAAGATAGGGAGCGATCCTTTGAGCAAGAGTTCCCATTTCTCGAAATTTCCCACGAGCCTGCATGTTGACACAATGAATGCAGATTATGGTGCTCCCAGGTCGCAAGATTTTTTTTTGAAATGAGATCGCACTCTGGCTGCTTTCTTGAGGGGAGATCTTGCGACCCTATGGTAGTGCAACTCACTATTCGTTGCCCAGTCGCATACCGGATGAAATGGGCAGTTAGCTAGGGTGATGCAATGTGAGATCCCAACTTAGAGGGGGAATGCGACTCCCAGACGAAGTCACAAAGTCACAATGTAGGGGAGGTCACACCGTCAACTTGTTACTAAGCTTGTGCGACCCAGCGACCTGAAGAGTAATGCAACCCAGTGTTTTCCTTAGTTTGAAATGCGATCTCATGAAGGTCGCACGGTCGCAACTCTACACCAATCGCTTAATCCATCCACTCCATTAGTCTTGTGACCCAGCAACCAGAGGGATAATGCGACCCAGTGTTCTTTTGGTTCTTCCTTCATTCAAAATGCGACCTCATAAGTTCGCATAGTCGCAGTTCTATTCTAGTCGCATACTTGGTCACTCCCACTCTCTGAGTTTAGGTGCAACGCACAAGAATGGACTGTGCGATCGCAATTTCGTGATGTGGTCATGCGCACTTCCCAGGATGCGTGCAAGGCCCCTCCTCTCACGAGCCTCCAACAGATACAAAATGCACAAAGAGCACCAGATCCCAACGTAGTCGCAATCACAGTGCATATGTATTCATTTCATGCCAGCGCTTCACGAAAAATAACTCTGTGGGCGGTCAATAAGGCGCGTGCATTGTGACAAAGTTTCTCTTCGCAGTCTTTCAATGCGGCGAGAGACTTCATGTATCGACCACTTACCTCTATGAAAATGGCATTTCGGGTCTCACATACCCTCAATATAGTAACGCCTCTCAGCCTTTCACCTGTGTATGTGTTGACATCCCTTTGCATACCAACCTGGTTGCCCTTTGAAAAAATGGACATGAATTTTCCTTAATGTGGATTTCGACAGATTTACGCCGAATTTCTTGCATGGGTTCACGGAAATTCTAAAACTTATTTTAAACTGATGGACGATGCTTCATCCAAATGCCTGCCATATAGTGCACCCCCCATAACGTTGTTTATAAGGTGGCAGCATACACATTGTCCACAGCCTCACAACTCCCTTTATATTCCACAACGGGCGACTGTGCGATATAAACCAACTCCGGCCTGAGTAAAATTCATAATTTCGTCGATGCATTGGAGTCACATGTTAAAGCGCTTTGGGTTTATGAGACGTGGAGATTGCACTTGAACCAACGCATTGTGGAAGATTTTGATTATTTCGGTGGCCTTGCCAAAACAAAATGATTTCTTTGCCTCGAAAGATATGGATTAGCGGGCCAACACTAGCTTGATGAAAGGTTTCTTAGTGCCCTTTTCCTCCTAAATGACAAGTCTCTACAACGCATACCGCGAAATTTTTTAGGGCTCCATTCTGTATGGGTCTTTGGGTGGTCAATAAGGTGCACTTTACGGAGACAGATTTATTCCTTTGTTAACCAACGACCTTTCAAAACATTTTGAAATGTGTAATCATTAGAATCCTCCCTTTGCCCTCTAGCTATGGCTTTGGTACACATGTGGGAGGGGATCCCTCTTTTAATTAAAAAAAAAAAAAAAAAAAAATCCCCCATTGAACAAGATATTGCCTTTCTTCTTTCCAAACTTCATGGCGAGCCATAATGAGGATGAAGTTTAATTGTGGTCATTCCTTTCATGAAGCTTTTAGAGTGTGTACATATTTGCATAGAAATACTAAGGATGATATGAACAAGCAGGATTGAAATCATTTGTCCACTAAGCTGGGGTTGGTGTGTGCTTTGTGGGATGCCTTTCAGGTTTACTTTCAACATCTACCATATCAAAGCCGAACATATTTTTCAAGAAGATGCGTAGTTGAGGATGAGAGCTTGGATCAACTGTAACCTCAAAGAGAGGAATGAATATGTTATCCAAAATATTTCGAAAATATGGATCGAGTCCTATCCCTTTGTACACATTGTACATTCGAGGAGATTGAATTAACCAAATGGCACTTTCGCTGTATATCTCATTTTTAACAAAACCACTTGCCGACCAGTTTCATTCGCTTTGTTTCCTTTCATAAATAGATATCCCATATGATGTCGTTTGACATTCACTTGCTTCCAGATCAGATCATACTTGTTTTGACAACTCAGCAAGAAAACAACCTTGAATGAGATTTTCTTGCTTTAGGGAAATATTCTGAGTTTACTTTGTCCACATGGGTTATACTTCAGACTAGACTTATCAAATTGGTGAAATGTATTATTTTCTGCATGTACATCTAGGAGATCAACATTGAGCTGGTATCTTGTAGGACTTTCAAATATTTCCTTTAAGGTGAGATATTTGTCATCCTAGAATATAACTACCTCGTCTGGTTCCTCCTTCAGCTTAGATTTGATAAAACGCAGCAAATGCTTCTGGTTCATGCATGATGGCACAAGGTACAAAAATTTCCCAATGAAGTGATTCTAAGTATCCGATGTATATCAGTGAAGAATTTTGTTGCATCAACAACATGAAAAGTTCTTTCCTTGATTCTTTATTTGGATAAACATGTACCACACCATCCTATTTTTAACAATACTGCTCACTTGCTCCTCCCCCTCACTTTTTGGCGCATCCTTGTCATCTGCCTTAACGAGGTCTTCAACTGTAGCCTTAAGTCTCATCCCCACATGGGCAGGGGGCATGTGGATGAAAGTGTCTTGTTTCGCAACCATGGCCTTGTTGTTTAACTACAGTTTTTTTCCCTCGGTGTGGTGATGACATTGATGGGTATATCATCTGTGGGATTGACCTGTATGAAACATTATGACATCAATTAGTTCACAGTTACCCTGTAGAGAATGATGCCTTCAAATAATTTACATGAGCTTGGTGAAGTATCCAAACAGAATGCCTAAATGATCCATGATGAAAGGGCTTCTAACGAATATACTTAATGCACAGAGAAGTTTCCATTCGAGTGTATGAATGATGATTCCCCCACACATGGCATGGTTGCAGCGAAAGAATCTAGTCATAATGGTGAGAAGGTTCAATGACTACAGGCCAGGTCAAAACCCTAATGGCTAAGTGAGCAGGGGGACCCGAAATTTTAGATATACCCAAAATTTTGGGTGGTGTTGTATCGACTACAACAGATCTGCATCTTCCCCAATCTGAATTACTTCAAAATCCGCACGTACCTTAACCCCTGCGATAACTACCATAATCTTTGACAGTCTCCCCAATGGTATAATCTTCTGTTGGTTATCTGTGTGCAGCTGTATAGTATACCATTCCAGCTTAGGTTCTCCCATACTTTTCCATGTCTTCTTAGGCAGGACGTTCACATCAGATCCCAGATCCAGGATGACCTGATCCATCTCATAATCGCCAATCTACGTCGTTAGCCACATTTCCTGACTAGTGTGTTTCTTATGCTTGTATAGCTTGTGAACATTCTTAAATTCTGTGGGATGGTCAATTATTTCTGCACAGCTTTCTATCAGTGCTTGAATATTTTCAACTGCCTTATGGTTGCATAGCAGCTTCATACATGCATGTAGGAATGGTTTAACTTCGTCGTTTTCTCTTAGACTTGTTGGATCCTTGGAAGTAGATGCCTCATCCTTGGCAAAGTCTTTGCGAGCTTCGACGCAGGTTTCTTTCTCCTTCTCTAGGTCCCAGCTTTCCTGTTTGATAGCAGCTTTCCAGATAAGGGGTTCAACCGCAGTCCTTTTCCCAGCTCCTCCAGTAGCCATGCCACTACATGTTATGACATTAATATTGGGTCCCTCATCATGCAGTTCTACCTTAACCCTTTGCACATTCTACGTTGGTGTCTGTTGTTTTTCCTACATTTTCGTTATCAGTACAGGAAAATCTTCGATGACATGATACAGTTGTCTACAATATCAGCAAGATTGTCACGCAGGGTTAGAACAGTCACTTATGAAGTGTCCTACTTCTCCACAATTATAACAGATCAATTGCCCTCTTCCCTGACCTTCTCTTCCACCTCTTCCCCCTCCTCTGCCTCTGGCTGGAGAGCCTCCTCTGCTCAAGGGAGATAGTGGTGAAGAAGGGTTAGCTTTTACTCTGTACAGGTTTCCTCGCTCGATCATTAAGTCATATTTCCGAAAATTATGTTCATTGTGTCCCACAGATGAGCAGAATCGACACCATTGTTGCTTCAACTCTAGAACATAAGCACCAAGATGGGGGCAGTGAATTGTATCATGTAGTCCAGCTACGCAATATTCAGTGCGCAATGAGCTGGGTCCCCTAGCCTGCATGTAGTCCGCCAGCAGAGGGCACTAATCCTTCGTGTGGTCGAATATCCTGCGTCTTATGCACCATATGTCTCAGCTAGCTTCTCCACGCACGCACACAGCCAAATAAATCATATATCACAGGTACATTTGCAGTGTATTCAAATAACACAGAGGCACTTAGTAATCAATAGGTATGATAAAGTTACTTCAAATATATTATGCATTCATTAATATCCAAAAACCTAATTACAAACCTAAGACACAGCCTGTGCACATAGCCAACGAGGTCAGCACACAGCAAGACTGAGGATCTCCATGCACACAGCCAGCAGGAGTCCTTACCCAAAACAACCAAAGACAGATCTCAACAGTTCATTCACCACATCAATTTTACTTATTCTTACTTACTAGACCCAACTATCTATCTATTTATATCATCGTAGCCTTTGCTATCCTATGGTCCACAAACCGTGGTTTACGAACTCTAGATCTACCCTTTGACCTATTACAAAAAATTGGGGGCTTTAACCTGCCCCAAAGCCCCTACACAAGACAAATTACTACAAAATTATATAAAAAACGCAGCTTAGGGAACTTCGTTCCAACAACACCAATTGAAATTCAGTTAACATTCAATAAATTTGTTTTTTCCAGTGGAAAATTAAGACCGAATTTTGCATGAACAATGATATATTTATCTTATGTATGTTGAAATTTTGAGATAATACAATTTTAATTCACAACAAAAAACATAGACATTAAATTGGTAGTATGGAAATCCCTTGTTTATGGAATAAGGAATCAACCTTTGTGAAGCAATTTCACTGCTAAAGGTGTACATATTGTACCCCACTTTGAATTTCAACTTGTAAACTCTTCAGAGGAAACAAATATAATATAATAATTATAATTATAATATAATTTCTAGTGATGTAAATCAATTGGTGATAGAGTGTATTGTTGATGAATTATTTTCTATCTCGCTAATTCAAACCTACTTTAATTTGTGTGCCCTACTTGGTCTACAATAGTGCACCTACAAATTATAACAAAATAGTTATTTTTAGGGCACATTTTTTGGTCAATTTTTCCCAAATTCCAATAGATATTTTAATAATCATAAGTTTAAGTTGTTTAATCTGCAAATTTTGAGTGTCCCAAGGGTTTTTTAGATGCTAAATTCATTTATGCATTCAAAAGTTAATTATAAACAATAAGGAATTACAATCTTGCTCGAAATTGTATTGCCTAATTTCAACCAAAAAGGCCATTTCGTCCATTAATTAGATGGTTCCTATATATATATATATATATATATATATATATATATATATATATATATATATATATATATATATATATATATATATATATATATAGTATGTGTGTGTATTTTATTATTTGTAGCTTTCATTGTGTGATGTTATACTAAATCAAGATGTGTGTGTGTGTGTGTGTGTGTTTTATTATTATTTTTAGCTTTTGTTGTGTAACTTTATAGTAAATCATAGTACATAAAAATAAATAAATAAATAAAATTATGTGTGATTCACGGACCCCAGAGATCGATGACCACTACGTTCACATAATATTTCTATTAAGATAATATAGGCTTTCACATCTATTCATATTGTTAGAATATTTTGAAATAAAATTGTGTATGGGTTTTTCATGTCCAACATTTTGGGTGGACACTATGTAGATCCACCCGAAGGGATCACTTCCTATCAGCTCAACAACAAAGCCTAACCTTGAGCCTATTAGAGGAAAATGTATTTTTAAAATTTAACATTGAATTTGCACGTCATAATGTGTAAGCCAACCAAAATCCTTAAAAATTTAAAATAGATATATGTACGCAGTATGACATGGAAATTTTTAATTATTGAATTTGGGTAAGGTGAAATTTTTTAATAATATAATTTACCTACCTTAAGCGTGAATAGTGCCCAAGTCACTTAAAACTATATTAAATATTAAAAATAAAATTAATATCTTAATATATATAAATTAGAATATCATGAATAATTTTAATAAAGCATAAATCATGGGTAGAGTATTAATTAAAAAAAAAAAAAAATCCAACCCATATAATATTAATAACATATTTTTCTAAGAACAAATATTTAGAAAAATATCAAAATTAGTAATATTTTTGAATTTTTAAATATTATCTTTTATTGTGTTAATAAATTCATTTAAATATAAAATATATATAGCCATATAATATAATTTCCAACCCATATAATATTAATAGCATATTTTTCTATGCACAAATATTTAGAAACCGTATACAAAAAATTAGTAATATTTTTTAATATTTCTTTATCTTGTGTTCATAAATTAATTTAAATATAACCAAAGTAATGGAAATAGGTATAAAAAGGCGCTTCCCAATATTATATCGTAGAATAAAGGTGGCTTCATGCACCAGCGACAAATTCTCGACAATATCATATTAGTGCAGAAGGAAATTCATTCAAGCAAGGAAGTAGGGGAAAATGTGTGGTGATTAAGCTAGATATGGCTAATGTATATCATAGAGTTATACATTCCTATATGTTTCTAATGCTAGAGAAACTAGGATTTTTTGAAAAGTGGGTCAAAAGATGCATCAAATCTCCCTGGATAGCGCCTCAAGTTAATGGAAGGCCAACTCAATTCTCCATTGCTACTTGTGGACTTCAACAGGGATTTCTACTCTCCTCGATATTGTATATTTTAATGGCAGAAAGTCTCATTAGGAAGTTGGATCAAGCAAGGAAAGAGGGAAAATTAATGGAAATAAGAATCACAAGGAATATGAATGAGGTAAACCACTCCCAGTTTGATGGTGATACTCTCCTGATAGGAGAAGCTTCCAATATTGTGGGGACAAGATTCAAAATAATACTCGATGAGTACTTAAGCCTCTGAGGTGTTATGGTCAACAAAATGAAGAGTCAAATTTATGGGTGGAACTATGGCAAGGGCATTCTCTAAGATATTTCTCATATATTTGAATTTCCAGCAAACCCAAAGTGGAGCTCATTCAAGTACTTGGGCATCCCAATATCCTTAGGAGCTTCCAATGTGGAGGAATTGGAAGAGGTGATATAGAATATGAAGAAATACATATTGTCATCGGGGTGAAATGGCTAAAAATTGCATACAAAGTTATTTTAATTAAATTGTTATTGTCTTCTCTACCTATATATTTAGGATCAGGTCTTCTGGCACCCAAAGGAAATATTCATAAATTGAGTGGCATTATGAGGAATCTTTTGTGGCAAGGTGAAAGAAAAAATGAGAAGCATTTTCACTTAATAAACTGGAAAACCATTAGGTTTCCTAAAGCAAAGAGAGGTTGGAAATAAAATACCCAGAATTTATGAACCTGGCCTTGGGAGAAAAAATAGTATGGATACTCCTTTCAAAGATTGAAGAATGGAGGAAGAGGGACTTTTGTGAAATTTATTCCATAAGAAGAGGATTCTATGACTAGAGAAAGAGACCTGGCTAGACAAGGGATCAAAGGTTTGGAAATTATGTAGAGAAACAACATTCATCATAATTGACCATCTGGGGTGGCAAGCTGACAATGGGGCATTGATTTATCTGTGGAAGGATTTTAAACATGTGTTCGAGGAGTTGAAAGATAAACCTAAAGTAGGGAATCTAGTCATATGGATGGAGGAACGAGGTATGCACAATATTTTCAACATTTCTCAGTGGAACATTCAAGAAAAGTGGATAGGGTGGTATAATAACAACATTCTCTCCAACTTGAAGCAATATTGGGACTTGATGATCAAGGCCATAAAAGTTTATGAGCACGTAACTACAAATATTGGATCAAAGAATTTTGCAGTTGAGTAAGTTGGGCACATACACAGTACAGCAGGGGTATAACATGTTGGTCAAGAACTCCCTATTGAGAAGAGTCAGCAACATATGGAGAAAATTTTGGAATCATGTCAGAATGCCAAAGGTTAATTTATTTTCTTGGGAGATGATACATGATAAAATTCTCACTACAAATAATTTGAAGAAAATAAATATTCAAGGGCCCTCACGATGTGTGTTATGCTAACAAGAAAAACATGAGAACCCTCACTTATTTTGGCACTTCCCCTTCACTTTGTAGGTTTGGAGATTAGCAGTGATTCCAATTCTTGAGTTAGGGAACATATCGGTCACATGGGAGGAAATGTTTGTCAACTCGAAACATAGACTCTTGGTCCATTGCAGAAGTAATTCAGTAATGTCTTGATGTTGGATGACCATCTCAAAATTCCTATGTTGAGCAATTTCGATAGCGTGAAATTAGGTTATCTTCAAATATGTGCAGTTGAACACTAATGTAGTAACTTTCAAAGCAAGGAAAATGTCATTTGAAACTATTGTGGCCTGAGGTTAAGATGAAGGTGAATTGGAGGACCTATAAAAAAATGAAAAGGATTGGTTCGAAATTCCCCAACCATTACATCATGTTCGAAACTTTAGAAATAAAAGCCAAAATTCGATCTCAATTTCCATCCAAATGGAACGAGATGACTTTCAAAATTGGATCAAGGAAGTAAAACATCTTGTCCTTATTTTTTATAGCACTTCGAAAGGAAACCTTGGGGAGGAAATAGAGGGAGGATTTCTTTCTCAACTTGAAGAATAAAGAGAGATAAAAATTTCTTGGGGCCTAGTGGTGTCGAACAATAACCAGGTGAAGTATTATACGCTTTCGCAAGGTTTGGAATTGGCTCTTGTCAATCACTTTTAGTACTTCAAATTCTTCAGAGACTCTAATATCATCATCCATAAAGTGTTAAAATATTATGAGAACAATTATCCTTGCCCCCCCCCCCCACACATCTTGCATAGAATTAGATTTTTTATTAATAATTTTGTTAATATTGATTTTTATCATATTAAGTTAAATATGAATGTTGAATTTGATCTCATGGAAAATCAGGGTGTATTATTAAAGTGTGGGGAATTAAGGATAAATCACAAGGACATAATCTCCAATCCTCTACCATAATGTACAACAGTCAGATGGGAATTTCTCGGGCTCTGAGGACCATTAATTTTGGGAATAAAAAATTGTTTACAGTAATCATGTTGGACATTCTTGAGTTAAGAACCTTCTTAAATAAGGCTCACAGAAGGCATTCCATTATCATAGAGAACTGAGCCCTTATGCCCATCTAGATAAACAATACAAGATTTATCTCAGTAAAGGGAAGATGGACAAGTCATAAAATGAATAGCGGGGTATATCAAATTCGTGAAACCGTACCCTCTGCTAAAGAGTATCAATTTGGTGGTAGGAAGTGCGTCGAAAACAAAAGGATTAGAGTTGAAAATTTAATGGATCTGACACTTGGTGAAAGCATATGCTTTCAATGTGGCAGGCTCTAAAATTTGGAAAGGAATGGAACATTTTCATTATATATAGAAAAATGTGGGGCAGCAGAGGATTTCATAAAGAAGGAAATTCACAATTTAGGTACCTTGAACCAGCAATTCCATAGCATGCAGGTGGAAATGGAGAGGAATGAGGGGGAATTTGGTGGGCATCTTTGGGCCAATGTGTGCAGGCTTGCAGGAAATGTGGTTTTCATGGTCACCTTGATAACCATCACTACTGAGATGAAATATGTGGAGACAAGAGCGTGTAAAGAGTTTTTTTCACAATGGTTGGGGTTGTTAGAGCTTAAAATGGAACTTATGTAGTTAGTTGTTGTTATCTTGGAGTTTAGAGTTAATAATCTTGGATGAAGGGTGGAAAATGGTGGTCTGGAGTGAAACCAAGAAATCGTTGGCGATATGGAGGATGTGATTAATGGGGAGTAAATGGAGGATGAAAATAATAGCATGGATAGTGTAGGAGAAATTTAGGGGCATTCTGCAGCGGGTTTCGAGGAAGACCAGGTAGCTCCATCCAGGGAGGAGTCATAATGTTTGTTTTTTATTTTAATATGGGCATATGTATTGTCGATACGCAATGTTTTATGGCATCTTTTGTAGGGTTTATAGGAGAAGTTCCTTCAGAATAGTAGAAAATAGTACTTTAGAAATATATTATGTAGAGGGGCAGGAATTTTGGACAACTGGAAATTTTGTGGCACGAGATGTAAAAGGTTTTGGCCTTCATACCAAATATTTATGATGCCAACCATACTCGTTCGTTTCAAAAAGTAAAAAATAAAAATAAAAATTATATATACCCATATAATATTAATAACATATTTCTCTATGCAAAACTATTTAGAAACATACCAAAAATTAGAAATTTTTTTAAATTTTTAAATATTTTCTTTTGTCACATTTATTTTTAGATTTAAACTTTTCTTGGGTTAATAAATTAGTTTATATATATTTAGAAACATAATACCAAAATTTAGTAATATTTTTTAATTTTTAAATATTACTTATTTTCGTGTTAATTTTAAAATATTATATTTCTTGTGTTAATAAATATATATGTGTGGTTATTTTAATAAAATTTACACTATTTGGGTAATTTTGATAAAATTAAAATAATAAAAATGATATATTAAAAAATGGTGCAGTCTAAATTATAGACGAAATAGCCTTTTTCACTGAAATCCGGCGAACCAATTTTAAGTAATATTATGAGTTTTTTTTTAAATACATTTTTAAATGCATAAATGGATTCGGGACCTTGAAAACCCCTAGGATTTCTCGAGTTATACAGATTAAATGTAACTTAAACTCAAGTTTTTAAAAATATTTGTCGGACTTTAATTAAAATCAACTCGAAAAAATGTTGTGAAAAAACCATTTTCTCTATAAGTTAGATAAAAACGCCTCAAAAATTACCTACATAGAATTATTTTATTAATTTCTTAAGTTTTTCTTAGGTGTCTATTTTTTAGTTGAAATTTCCTCTAATATGAGTGTCGAGAGAATTGAACCCGTCACCTCTCAATATCAAAGGTGGCTTAACGATGGGGACTTGATCAATTGAGCTAACCCTTAGGGATTTTTTTCTATATGGTTCATAAACCATAGAGATCAGTGACCGCTACATCAACGGAATAATTGTACTGGAAAGATCCACCCGAAGGGATCACTTCATGTTGAATCAATCATGGAGCCTAACCCCGAGGGTGTCTAGAGAATTGAACTTGTGACCTCTCAATAGAAAAGGTGTTTCAACAATGGAGACTTAACCAATTGAGCTAACCCTCAAGGCTCGCTTTACACAATGGGAAAAACTATCATAACTCAGTTTTCAAACCAGAAATGAGGACAACCATCATTGGTTGTTATCCACTAATGTAGGTTGATTCATCATCGTTATTCAAAGAAAACCATACCATCCATATTTTCCCACTGGTGGTTAGTAACGGGGTGGGATTTCACTCCTGCCAGATGCTCTTGGTTCTTGGATTGTTAACCTATTTCCTTATGTCCAAGGAAGATGAGATCTTAGCCAAGCAGAAGTAGTTTTAAGGCATATTAATTACTTAACAAATATTATTAATGAGAAAAATGTAGATTAACTTTTACTAGATAACACTTTTAACTTAATGTGATATGGTTTATGACTAGTAAGAATTGACATATGCTTTTACTATTTTAATATTTTTCTTATGAGATTCATTTTATATCTCAAATTTACTTTAATGAATAAATTGAAAAAATTCAAATCACGAGAAATTTACTTCAAATAGAGATTAGAGCCTTGGAAATTTTACTATTAAAAATATTATCAAATCTCTACCATCGTTTTAATTGAGTAAAATTATATATATATATATATATATATATATATCGAGAGAGAGAGAGAGAGATATTCACCCACCCTTTAGGAAGGGAGGGTTGTTGATCTAAATGGCAGTACATCACCATACAACACATCAACACGGGTGTTTGATGAATGAGTTCACCCCTCCTAGGCTACATCTCCTTGGTCTAGCTTCCATGGTTTGGGCCTCTATATTATGCTCAAATTTTCAAAATGACCTATTTACAATGTTTTTCTGCTCCTAAAACTTGCACCAATGAGTCCAGAATGCGCAAAAATGGTCATCTAGCCTCTTTCTACACCTGATTTGGTAGAAAACTCCAAAATTTATGGCCTTTTCAATTTTCTCCACAATTTCAGGCCTAAATTTAGCTAACTAGAGCTAAATCCGTTTAGCTGGAGTTAAACTGGAAGTTCTGTCGGATTTGGCGGAACACCAAACTAATCATATTTAGTTTAATTAAATGAGCATTACGATAATTAAGTGTGTTTAGCACTTTAAACTGTGCTTAGTGGTAAACCTGGATTAGACACTTTAATGTTGGTTTCTAGGTTAATTAAACTTGGTTTAAGGTTTAAAATCTGACATTAAAGTTTAGCCCTCTGGTGCTTCCACCAAGGTCATGGGATATGGTCATATTTGTTGGGGGTTGGCCCCACGGGACTGGACCCCTCTCCCCCTGTTGGAAAACAATATACACATTAAATAAATATGGGTTCATAATATAGTAAATAACTTGTGGTATGGCGTGGCGGTAGTGGGCAGGCATGTTGTGTGGGAGGTCACGAGGTCGAACCCTGGCGCCTCCACCTGGACTTGTAACAATTTTTTTACAATGCAGTTTTTCAATGCACCATGGGGGGGGCACGTGGCAGCCCTAGGCTGCACCACGTGTCCTCTCCCCATTGGTCTAAATTTAAACCAATAATAACTTTCCACCAAACCAAAAAAATCGAACCAATCAAACTCTGCCACTTGGCAGCCCCTTACTCGCCAGAGTACTTTGACCAAATATTGACCCTACCTAGTCAGCATGCCATGTCAGTAGTACAGACTAATGACTGGGCACCCTGTCACCATTTGTTTACTTGTTTGTGCAAATAGGCGGCAGAACTCATTTCCGAGAGAATACAGAGTCCATTTTCGCGAAATGAAGTGTGTCGGATTCAGAACAACGAGCACTACGTGGTCGTTCAGGTTTCGCGCCATTTTGAGAACCTTGATTTTTTAGCATAGAACCGAGCACCTGATCATTCCTCCCTACTGGAATCCTTTTGGACCCCAAAATCTCTTTCATTACTAAACATGTGGATGAGGGTACAATTCCCTCACCCTTCCAGTCTCAATCCACTAGAATTTTCCCAATTTCGACAATCTGATCTTTTCATAAAAACTAGACTTTTTCCTTGATTCTAGAGACCTTGTCTTGCTATAGACACCGTCATGCTACAATTTCCCTGAATTTTCAGAATAGCAATTTATCCTTGAAGAAACAAACTTTTTTCTACCTCGGTCATCAATCAAAGGAAACTTGAAAACTGTCTCACCTCGAACACTGTCGACATGGTGATTTTTAGCTTGTGTTGTCTTGTACTTGTGTCGACTTTTGACCAAGTGTTTTCCCCATTGCCATGTACCATTTTGAAACCAAAAACAAGTACTTTTGGAATCTACTCCTTCTTTTTCAAAAAAAAATGGTGCTTTCTCTTTGACCTTTGCACTCTCTCGCATCGGCATCTTGTTTCCATCACTATTCAACACTGATGTTGACTGTTGCAAATCTTTCACATCTTGTTTAACTCTTTTCAAAGGAAACATGTTACAGCCCTGAAACATCTTATTACAAACATTATCAACTTCAATGAAATCATCTTGATCATTTGATGCATCTTTTTGAAAGGTATCATTCAAAACATCACTATGCTTGAACATTAACAAAGCCAAATTTTGACTTGTATTCACTATTCTCTTCAATCCTCCTGCATGTATAAGAGACAAAATTCTCTTCTTCTTATGTGCTCTAACTATGTACTCAATTCCATCCTTGAACAAATGATACTTACTCTCATGGAGATGAAATACTGCTTTCCTGTCGTAAAGATAAGGACTTCCCAAAACAGTACCTGAAATCTCAAGTGGCACTACATCAATTTCAACTTTGTTAAGAAAGTTTGAATTTATTGCAAACCTTAGGATGCACTTCCTTGTTACATGCAAGTTTTCATTCTTGCATATCCATCCTAAAGGGTAGGGTCTTGTATGTGTAACAGTTTCAAGATTTAAATTCTTAAGTCTTCAGAAATCAAATTAGCTTGAGAACCACTATCAAATAGTGTGTCTATTTTGTTATGCTTTGAAACAATTCTAATATGAAAGAGTTCAATTCTTGTATCTTTATCTTGAGTTACATTAGAACAACTTGAAGGACTAATGCTTGCTATGTTCTTACCTTTCAAACCCATTGTTGTAATATTGGTTTCATCTCTTGAATCTGAACCTAAGTCATGTTCAATTATTGCAACAGTTTTCTCCTTCTCTTTGGCTTTAAGTTTGTTTGGCTTCAACTCTGGATGGAGTTGCCAACAATGATCTTCTTCATGGCCATTTTTCTAACAATGTTTACATATGAGTTTCTCTTTCTCTATTTTTATAGAACCATTTTTCTTTCCTCTTCCATTAAACTTACCCTTTCCTTTACCCTCCTACTCAAATAAACTATCACTTTTCTCATTTGAGCTGTGTTCCCCTCTTGCTTCAAGGTGTGTAGCTTGCACACAGACCTCCTCTAGACTAGTGGGATTAAACATGAGGATGGTATGTTTCAGGTAACTATGCAAACCCCCTATGTACTTCAGCAAATTTTCTTGGCTATGCAAATCAACACCTAACATAAGAGCTCTTCTCCTAAATTCATGAGTGTAATCTTACATACTTTTCCCTTTCACTTGTCTAAAATTATGCCAGTCCATAATGGATTTTTTCATGTAAGCTAGAGGGTAAAATTTCCTTTTAATGGCAGCAATAAAATTAGACCAAGACATTGAGATCTTACCATGGTTTTTAATCTCATATTGAGTCTTTTTTTCCTACCATACAAGTGTTGCTCCCTCCATTATCAAGGAAGCCAACTAAATATTTATGCCATCCTCTTGATGGTTCTGAATTCTGCAATAAACCTCCAACTAATGAATCCAATTATCCAGCTTCTCTGCATTTAATTCACCATTATAAATCAGTATCTAAAATTTGACATCAATTTTAAGTAAGCGTAATGTACCAGTTCCTTTTGAAGTGTGTGGATGAATAGATTGAAAATTTGTGGTAGTGGAAGGTGATGAAGAGGAAGGTGAAGATGGTGGTGAGGATGATGGTAGAGTGGATGGTGGATTCTTAACATCTCCATGGCCTCCTCCTCCTAGATAACCCTCTCCTCTTGGAGGCCTAGAACTTTCTCTTGCATCCTTAAATTCCTCTCCTCGTAGAGGAACTTAACCATCTCAGTCATATCAAATAATGCCTTCCCAAATGCTCTCTCATCTATTGTCATGGTAGGTTCTCCTTCATGAGACATGCTCACTAAAGACTTGACTTCAACTTGAGGATGTGCTAGTGTTGAAGACTTTGGCAACCTTTCCCTTCTTCCTCTTGACCCAACTGCAGGGCTTTCAACCAGCTTCCCTTCTCCTCTTTTGAGTGTTAACCTTGTAAGCATGACACAAACTTGCAAACAATTATATCCCTTCTTGCACAACAAAACATAAAGACAAAGATACCTAGGGATCTGATACCAAAAATGATCTGAATGGAGGATATTAGTAATGCTCATCTAATTCCTCTTTCAGAATTTGAAACAAATGTCTTATGTGTGCTTAAGGGTTCAGTTTCTCTTGCAAATTATCAAGTCTCATGAGTGTTTTTCATGTTAATTTTATGAACAACTTAACATAAAATAAAGGTTGAACAACAGCAAATAAAAGTACAGTACATCACCAACACATCAACATAGGTATTTGATGAATGATTTCACCGCTCCTGGGCTACATCTCCTTGGTCTAGCTTCCATGGTTTGGGCCTCTATATTATGCTCAAATTTGAAAAATGACCTATTTACAATGCTTTTCTACTCCTGAAACCTACACTGATGAATCCAAAATTCCCAAAAATGGTCATCTAGCCTCTTTCTGCACTTGATTTGGTCGAAAACTCCAAACATTATGGCCCTTTCAATTTTCTCCACAATTTTAGGCCTAAATTTAGCTTACTGGAGTTAAATCTGGTTAGTTGGTTAAACTGGAAATTTCGCTGGATTTTTTGGAAACCAAACTAATCATGTTTAGTTTAATTAAATGCACATTACACTAATTAAGTGCCTTTAGTGCTTGAAACTGTGTTTAGTGGTAAACATGGATTAGGCACTTTAATGTTGGTTTGTGGGTTAATTAAACTCAGTTTAAGGTTTAAACTATGCCATTAAAGTTTAACCCTCTGGTGCTTCAGCCAAGGTCACAAGCTATGGTCATTTTCTCAGGGGGCTGGCCCCACGGGGCTAGACCCCTCTCCCCCCATCAGCAAACAATATACACATTAAATAAATATGGGTTCGTAATATAGTTAAGAACTTGTGGTATGGTGTGGCAGTAGTGGGCATGCGTGTTGTGTGGGAGTTCGCGAGGTCGAACCCCGCCCCCTCCACCCGGACTTGTAACAAATTTTTTACAATGCAGTTTTTCAATTCACCATGGGGGGGCACGTGGTGACCCCAGGCTGCACCACGTGTCCTCTCCCCATTGGTCTAAATTTAAACCAATAATAACTTGCCACCAAACCAAAAAATCAAACCAATCA
This sequence comes from Pinus albicaulis, assembly GCA_034641835.2. Classification (NCBI taxonomy): domain Eukaryota; kingdom Viridiplantae; phylum Streptophyta; class Pinopsida; order Pinales; family Pinaceae; genus Pinus; species Pinus albicaulis. Next base: position 193,311,494 of record CM076580.1, read on the forward strand.
AACTCCGCCACTTGGCAGTCCCTTACTCACCAGAGGACAAGACCAAACATTGACCCTGCTCAGTCAGAATTCCACGTCAGCGGTACGGACTGCTGGCTGGGCACCATGTCACCATTTTTTTTGCATGTTTGTGCAAACGAACATAACTCATTTCTGGGAGCATACAGAGTCCATTTTTCGTGAAACAAAATGTGTCGGATTCAAAAATACGAGCACTATGCGGTCATTCAGGTTTCATGCCATTCTGAGAACTTTTATTTTTGAGCATAAAACTAAGCACCTGATCAGTTGTTGTCATCATTGTCTTGTTGATGTCAATCGGATTGATTTAATCAAGTCAAATGAATTTTCTTTAGCAATTCCAATAAAAATAAAATTGATACGGCCAAGTCAAATCAAATGAATTTTCTATGACAATTATTATCAAAATCAAATCATAATAAGTTAAATTTTCAAAGTCACCACATGTTTCCATGTCGCACTACCCCATCACTTATAAAAACTGACACATCAACTTAACATATTTTTCATGACATCATGATTTTACTCTTTTGTAAATAAGCTTATTTTTATTAAATTGATGTCATTATATTACATAATATCAAAATCCTTTTGTCGTGGTCTACTAGATTGGAAACCAAACCAACAGCAAAAGTTGATTTTTTTGTCCCAAATTTCCATATATTTTACTAACCATATACATACAAAAAGATTTATTGACCAAGACTTCATTTGCAAGATATCATGCCACAGTACTGGTAAATTCTAAGTGAAGCAAAAAAACCATAATTTAACTGAAACCATCAAGAGGACATGGAAATATCAATGGTTTCTAGAATGGTTGGATAGACTAGAGGTGCAATATTTGCTTTGTTGCAAATTTGTTTCTCAATGCAAGCCAGTTATTCATGTTATTCCACTCTGGGGTTTTTTAACCTTTGTTTATTAGATTAATAAGTCTCGGACACTAGTCCTCGTATAAGTGAATGTTCTTTCTTATCGTAAGATGAAGTTGAATGACATTGCATCATAAGTTGGCCAAAAGGTTTGTTCCCTTATTGTTTATTCTCTTGATGTGAAAGGGAATAATGAATAGAATCATATGGATCAAATGGTTAATAATTGTGATGCATTTTTCCAATCTTCAACTATGGAAAAAAAAAATTTCTGGAGAAGCTCCATTAATCAATTTATTTACTCTTGAGATGACCAGATGAGAATCACCCTCCACAATCAGCCTAGAGAAGCCTTTTGATGATGTGATAAGAAGCCCAATATTTAGAGCTGCAAATTAGGATACATTTTTACTTGAATGTCCCATATTATCCGCAAATAAAAACATTATTTTACCATAGTTGTCATGGAATATTCCTCCAAGACCAATGGAACTTGGATTGCCTTTAGATGCCCCATCAAAATTAATTTTAAGGAATCCAGGCAAAGGAGTGCTCCAGGAAGCTAGAGGACTAGAAGATGGGCTTCTTGGAGGCAAAGGATCGATAGAATGAGACAAAAACAATTAGAGATTATGCAAAATTATGGCATCAAAATCTTTAGCTTCCTATTCTGATGATGTCTAGGGGCGGAGCAACATTGTTTCATGAACATTTTGTAATTTTTACCTAAATTACCTTCCCTGTAGATAATCGGTAATTAAAGATGTGTTTGTTCCTCTCCTTCCTTATGTTTCATACCAAAAACCCTAAAATAAGAACCCTAACTCAATTTACAATCGTTACATCCATATTATTATTTATGCCAGGAAAAAATAAAAAATAAAAAATCAAATCAAATACAAGAATCTTTAAAAATATATAAATTTTCTTACAATAAAAACATCCTAGAAAATTCTGAAAACATTTTAGCTTTATTTTAACAGTTCGAGGATTAAGGTTTGAATACAACAAAATACAAAAGCCTCCCCTTAATTTTTCCCATCGATTCCCACCATCGTTCTCCCATCGAATCTGGCCAAGGTTTCTTAATCTAAACTATAATTATTTTCAAAAATGGATTTTCGTAATTCAGCTTAAGGAGGAAATTTCAAGGACAGTGAATTTAAATGGTATGAAATTTAAACACTAATAAAAATAAAAAAAATAATCTCCAAGAAATAACCTAAACACCAAAAGAAAGAGAAAATTTTATGTTTTTAACGCAAATTAAACTCTTGAATTTTGGAGAGAATGATTCCAAAAAGAAAACTACTACGTTGAAGTTTTATGAAATGGTCACTTTGTAAAATACTTTGTTACAATGCATTATCTCACTTTGTAAAAGACTATGCATTGGGTAACATTGATGGTTGATTAACTCAAGATTTCCATAATATTTGGAAGATTGCTTTATATTATGAATATTGGATAAATAAATTCACCTTCTAAGTCACTTAGTGGTTTAGGTCAAGTATCACAGAGCTATATCAATGCTTCATTAAAGGAGTTCAATAAGTTTGATAATGACATGTCATATGTATATAAATTTAAATGTCGGTTTCGATATTATAAATGTCATATTAATATTAAGTATTTTTAATGTTTAAAGGATTTGCATTTACTAATGATGAATGATGAATGAGTATGTTTTCATGAGTGATTAAGGTTTAATTTTTATGAGTGCATATGGTTCATAAAGTTGCTATGGAGGCACTGGGAGGTAGCAATCAAATATATAAGGCTTATATTAGATTCCTTATGTACACAAAAGTTGATAAAAAATCAACCTTTTACCACCCTTAAAACCTAACACTAATTGTTATAGTTATGATCATAATTTTTAAGTTGGGGAGTTCCTCTTTGATCTTAGTTTAATGTAAAGAGTGATCACACCCAGGATCAAGGGATTGCTACAAATAATGAAGCATAATCTTTAACTATATATCAAAGATTGAAAAGAACACAGGTAAGTAAGATTAGACGTGTCATAGTTTTTTAGGACTCTTTTATTATAATTTGCTTTCTTTTTTAGTTTTCCACTCATTATTCTCTTAGTATACAAAGGATGCTTCAAATAATTTTGGACCTAGCTCAGTAGTTTGATTCCATATCCTGTTATCAAATCCAAAGGATATACAGTGGAAAGAAATATTTCTTAGCCAATATCGAAACTCAATCTAATATGTATTTCTCAATGTAAAAGGGAGGGCACCAATCTTGGTTCGCTTGGTTCCCTTGCATTGAATTGGTAAATATTTTAAAAAACATACATGCAATGGACATATAGACTCCTTTGCACGGTAATAAAAATAGGGAATTATGGCCACCATCTTCACACTTCTTTCTATATTCCATGGTGGGTGTGACTTGGATTAAATGCCATAAGGTATCCAACACCTTGTCATTGTGTTGGATCATTCCTTTTTAGTACCTTTTTCCTTTTCATTCTTAGTGTCCATTGTCAAAACGTGTAGCTATATAGGAGAACTCCATGATGTGCAAGGGGTGTTTGTTGCCCAATAAAATAGGTTGTTGTTTTGGGGTATTTTTGGTTATTCTAAAGAAAATATGGCATAGTGTTGTAATTGAATGTGTTTAATGTTGGAATCGGGGGAACTTAGGAGGAAAATGAGATTTCGTTAAAAGGGTGTGGTTAAAACAGATCTAAGAGGCATTGAAAGCAATCTTGCAATGGAATCATGGAATCAAATATGGGATGAACAATTATTAGTGGAAGCGCAAGAGAGATTGAGGCATGTGATTAAGAGTGGGGATGAAAATTTGAATTCTACATGCAATGGAGGAATGCATGTGATATTATTCAATCTTACCAAACAAGATATTTGGTGATGGAAGTGATGTTCGACATGGAAATTAATAGGGTAGATGATATAGAAAATTTTCATAATTTCCCAAGGAAAGGTACTCGTGTTTTCTCAACCTCCAAATGAAGAAGGGATTTGGTCAAGCATGAGAGGAACTTGGATTATAATTGTGTACATTAACTCATCCAGCGAAGGAGAAAAATAGGAAGAAACCAACCAACTAGGATGAGGTTCTCTATGGGCTTATTTTTTAAATTTATTGTCATTATAGAATGTATTGTAAATTTTTGTTCATTTTGGATTAGTAAGGAAATTCACTTGTCATAACAGAATAACTAGCACTTAGTTGGATAGCTTAGTAGTTTTATCTTTTTTAAATCACTTGCCATAATAGAATAACTAGCACCTAGTTGGATAACTCAATGGTTTTAGCCTTTTTTAATCCAAACTTGGAATGTTGACAAGTTGAAGTTTACATGATCCATTTTTTATTATTATAATTCTAATCAATTAGATTGGAACCCTTTAACCCTTTATAATGTAAATATATCAATAATTGTTATATATATATATATATAGCCCCACAGGGTAGGCGAGTTGGTAATCGGAATGCGGTGAAGTTCCTTTGTAAGGCGAGCCCAACAGGAGGTCACGAGTTCAAATTCCCCGGACTAAAGCGGAGCTGTGGAGAGGGCCGGGCACATGCTCCCAGTGGGTATAGTGGTAGCGGTCAGAATCGACCCCGTGTAACGCGAGTCGCAAGGCTGCCCCAGTTGCCTATCCCACTATTAAAATATATATATATATATATGGAAATTAAAAAATAAAATTTCTTTAACAATAAATATATTATAAAATATGATTGTTAAAAAAACAAAAAAAAAAAGTCTAATTACATTATGGTAACAATTCATTATCTAAAATTAAAATAATAATTTAGATTAAATTATATTATTTATTGTTAAATGGGTTTAACTTAAATATTGTCTATTTTCAATTGGATTTAACTAAAATAATTGGGAGGAATGAGCATTATCCTCCCCACCTAAGTTTGTCCTTTTCAAATAAGGGATATATATATATATATATAATTTTACAAATTTTCCATTATAGTTTTACAAATAAGTGATTATATATATAATATTACAAATTTTCCATTATAATTTTACATATTTGAAAGTTTATAATTATAAATATGATGATAACTTTATGCAACCATGTATACTATATTATTTTTTGTGTAACGCATTTTTAATATTATTATGCAAAAAAGAAGCCTATAATGCACATTATGTCTATTGATTTTCCAAGAAGCATACAATGGACATTATGTCTATTAATTTTCCATAGGTGAAATCAGTGCAATAGCATTGTAGAAAAACCTATCCATTTAAAAAATATAAACTTAATAACAAAACTATAAGGTAACAAAATATGAAACAATTTGGAACTTTGCTAGAAAACTTAGAGCCAACTTCACTTAGGATTGCAATGTTTCCACTACCATATATAACAAAATTCAAAATAAAATGCATCTCTCTAAATGGCGAATCCACCTAAATTGTATCAGTGACTTCATCCTTGATGCATGCAATTAGCATATTGGCACTTGTTCGGCGTTCCGAGGCCAAAATACCTTTGTTTGAGGCCTTAAATTGGGCTTTTACTATTTTTTTGAATTTTTTTTTTTTTTTAGATTTTTCCAAAACTATAATTAGCTTTAATTTTTTTGAGTTAGCTTTAAATATTTACGAAACAACTACCCCAAAAGGGTGATTTTTATATTGTAGATAAAAATTAGTAGATCTCACAAACATGTTGGAAAATTAAAGAATGATACAAAGAGGAGATGTGTTTGATGAAGAGATAAATCACGGAGACATAGATCAACATGAAAAACTTGAAGAAGAAGAATTAGAGTGTGTGACTTTTGAAGAGAGGATGCTCAAGGATCTAGAAGTAAAAACTGATGGGATCAAAATTGGAGGTTAAGAGTATGCAACTAATCATAAACCAGAGGACTTAATATATTGGTTGAACAACATGGGAAATTTTTTTGAATGGAATTCTATGGTAGAGGAAAAGAAGGTAAAATTTGCATGCACCAAGCTGAAGGGTCATGCAATGATCTGGGGATCATTTGCAGAAATAAAGAACGAAAAAGGGAAAAGACAAAACTAGGACCTAGAATGATATGGAGAAGAAGTTGACAAATAAATTTCTTCCTTTAGATTATTCATAGACCCTTTTTCATATATTTTATAACTTAAAGCAAAAATTGTCTACTATGGACGATTTTATGAAGGAGTTTATATGAATTTTCCATTCGTGTGTATCACCAAGAAACTGATGATAAGTTGGTTGTAAGGTATGTGAATTGTCTAAAAAAAAATTCGAGATGAACTGAGCATGCATAGGGTTAGCAATGTGGAATAGGTATACCAATTAGCCTTAAAGGCCAAGGAGAAACAAAACCGACAAAAATTTTAAAGGAATAGAGGAGCAAGGAGACATACATAATGTTCATTGTGAGGTGTTTCAAACTATATTAAAGCATAATCATCCCATGGAGCAATGAAATCAAAAGATACTTGACTAAATAACCCAAATCAAAAAATAGGAATAGGAAACCAGTGAGGACCCTTTGTTTCTTTTAGGTGCAGTGAAGAGGGTCAATATTTGAATGCCCAAATTATAACAAGGAGAGCGACCTAGACTAAACTTGGCCCAAGTGATAATGAAGAAGAGGGATTTGAATCTCAAATTCCACTAGATGCGATGGAGAGTAGCATGATAAGGAGAGCAATGGTGATACCATTTTTCTATACCTCACTTTTCTCGATGTGTGGATGTTCTTTAATGAGATAAATACTTTAGTAAAATTGATTAGCGAAGTGGATACCACTATATATGGATTTGTGATGAGCCCCAGTATTGCAACGAGAATGTTGCAACTCCCAAGGCTATCAACTTAAATTATCAACCCAGAGTTCGAACAAACTTAAGAGGTATTGGAACTATATGTGCAGCATGTAATGTGTCCTCCTTTCATTGATATGATGCAATGAATATCATGAATTCAAAGCCTAAAATAGTTGTAGAAATGGAAATGTTACTATATTTGCAAGAAATGGAAATGATGGTTTCTCTAGTTGCGTAAATGAAAAAATTAGGCTATTCGTATAAATGTAAATTCTATGCAACTTGTAGGAATTTAAACACTAGCCTAATTGCATAATGTAAAATTTGCATTAAAAAGGAAACCTAACCTATGCAATGGAGATAACAATGCTTGCAAATGAAATCCTAAAAGAAGCATGAATCCAAGAGAAATTGTCCTAGTATACCTTGCATAGATAAATGAGCATGAAATCAAACTTTAATCACTATATTCAAAGAGATTATCTTTAGTTACAAAGTTCAGTAGGAATTTCACGAGGTAATCAAGAAAATCATCACTATATCTTTAAAATCACAAATTTTTCCACTAACCATAATTGAAGAGGTGAATTGCAATAGAGAAGAAGCAAGGCTTAAGAGATATTTGGTCTTACTCAATCATGTTTTTGGAGCCTAAGAGTCATTATTGAAGGATAGGAGGAAAAAATAAATCTTCAAGGACAATTTTGGTCAAGTTTGGAGGGATTTTACACGCTGCTACAAGATGCTATAGGAATTCTACAGGATGATATAGGATTGTTACAAGATTGCTACAGGATGTTATAGGATTGCCATGTTTTTCTAAAATATTGGATCCATGACAATTATGAGGGTTAAAAGGTGATATAAAGGGTTTTAAATGGTAGTGGAAGGTAGGAGAAGTTTGTGTGTTTCCCTTGCAAAGTTTAGTACCCTTCAAGAGCCCATCTTGCACAAAGAACAATGCACGCGATGGCCTTCAACAAACTAGAAACGTACTCTCAATGAACAGTGTTTTGGAGGAGTTTTTGAGGTAGAAAGAAGGATCTGGTGGTCAAATAAGGAGTGTAAATGACAATGATAACCGTGAAAATCAACAGTAGCACATGCACACCACAAAAGGATTATGATTTTATATTTGAAAAGACTAAATACCTAGTCTACTAGCTAGTTTAGTTTCTGAGTTATCTCACCAATGACCAAGTAAATCGAATGAAAATGAGATGGGGTGAAAAAATTTATTAAGTAGGGTATCCTAGGAATAAAATCCAAGTGAAATCACTCAAAAATAAATTTTTTTAACATGTGCTAAAAAATAGCATAAAACTACTACTCCAAAAACTATAAATTCAAGAATTAGTGAGCTAGTTAACCTACCAAATGCCTAATCTAATCAAGTGAAAATGTTATGGGGTAAATTTTGTTATTAACTTGAATTTTTTTAGGACTTAATCCAAGTGGAATCAACTCAAAATATTCTCATTAACATGTGCTAAAAATGGCATAAAATTACTACTATTTTGCTACAAGAGACTTCTAGAAATTCTAGATTTGTGAACTAGTAAACCAATCCAAGTAGCTCAATGATGAATATGAATTTTAAAATTTGTTATAAAGATGAAAAATACTTGTAAACATCTAAATAAATTGCAAAAAAATTCACTTCAATCATTTAACCAATATGACCTTCCAACAAAAGAAGCATGAATAGTAAAATGCAGATATAAGAGATGCATGTGAAAATGCATTCAAAAGAAATAAAGAAATTGTACAACAAGCCTCTGAGGCTCCTAGGATGGAAAATCCCAAGGATACTAAGAGTCCTATGAAGGAAACTAAGCTTTATAGGTTTAAAATGGCACCAAAATTCATTATTTGAATCCATCCAAGTACATCCCTACTAGAAATGAAAGTGGAATTGCTCAATAACAATTTTTCTCTACATGAAGACTAAGAAATACATGCCCCTAGAAGAAAATTTGAATGGGAAATTACACAAATAGATGGGGAAGAATCCTCCTTTAAATAATTCAAAATGCCCCCCCCCCTCCCCCCAAATTCATCAAAAATTGGATTTGGTTCCCAACAAGAGGAATCTTGATTTAATGATAGGGAATACATTCCTAGATTTTCTCAAAAAGTGGAGCTCCAGAATTTGTTCAATAATTTCAAAATATCCTATTAATTTATTATCCAATATTTTTCCATCCTGTAGTAGGGATCAAGTCCCTATATTATCCCATTCATAATTTACTCAATATTCTGCAAAAATAAATAATATTAGGCACATAATATGCAATTATCTCTAAACCTTCCTAAGAACATATTAAGCTAAAAAACACTATTAAGTGTAGGAGGAGAAATTTAATATAGCTTTTATGTGTCTAAGAAAGGTTATATGGTCCTTAATTTGTGTCTAATTTGGAGGCCCATAAATTTGCGAAGGACATGAACGGAAAATTTCCTTTAAGAATAGAGATGGCCTATAAGAGTGGATGGTGACATCATTCAGGTTGTCTAATGCACCTATTACTTTCATGAGATAGATGAATATTTTGTTTTGACCTTACATTGGTAAGTTTATTGTAGCTTATTTTTTATGGCATCCTAGTTTCTAGTAAGATCAAAGAGGATCACTTGAAATATTTTAAGATCATAATGGATGTGTTAGGAAAAGAGAACCTTTATGAATAATTGAAGAAGTGCATGCTTATGTGATTCAACGAAGGTCATAGAAATTATGGAGTGACCTAGTCATATAACCATAAAAGAGGTAAGAAAATTTTATGGGTTGGCTGCATTTTACAGAAAATTTATTCAAAATTTTAGCAATATTGTAGCACATGTAATAGATTGTACCAGAGGACAGGAATTCATGTGGACCAAGGAAGCTAAGTAAAGCTTTAGGTTTCTAAAGAAGAAGGTAAATCAAACTCCCAAATTAGCATTACCAAATTTTAATAAAGTTTTTTAGGTATATTGTGATGCCTCACATGTAGGCATTGGAGTTGTGCTTAGACAAGCAGGTCAACCAATAGATTTTTTTTATGAAAATTTGAATGAGATAAGGAAGAACTAGTCCACATATGATGTAGAGTTTTATGCAATTGTGCAAGCATTATGAAAATCGATGCATTCTTTAGTGTCGAAAATCGCATTAAAATATGTGAACACACAGAAGAAATTGAATAACAGGCATTCAAAATGGGTCGCTTTCTTACAAGGCTATGCATTTGTTCTAAAGCACAAGTTAAGGAAACATAATCAGGTTCCATATGCTTTGAGTAGGTGCACTATACTTTTGAAAACACTGGAAAATGAGGTAATTGGTTTTGATGCAATCAAGGATCTGTATGACCTAATAATGATTTTTGGGAAATTATTGAACAATTGAAGAATTCAATAGCAGGAAACATGGATCACATTCAAGGCCAATATCGTATGCAATATGGATACCTCTTCAAAGGAAAGAAACTATGCATCCCAATTGGTTCTATGAGAGAAAATATTATCAAATAGTTTCATAGTACTGGCTTGGATGGAAATTTTTGAAAGGATAAGGCAGTAGCCCTAATAGAAGATAAATACTATTGGTTGAAGATGAAAAAAGACATAACCAAGTATGTGGAAAGGTGTATAATTTGTCAATTTGCTAAAGGGAACCCACAAAATATAGGGTTGTATATGCCATTACCAATTCCCACACACCCATGGATAGATTGTTTCATGGAATTTGTGTTGGGACTTACAAAAACACATTGAGGTAATGATTCTATTTTTGTGGTTGTGTATAGCTTCTATGAAATTCCTCATTACATTGCTTGCAAGACAACTAGTAATGCAACAAGGGTGGCATAATTATTTGTTATAGAAATTGTTAGATTGCATGGTGTTCCAAAAACTATTCAAATTCAATAGAGATACCAATTTATTGGGTCATTTTTGGAGGAATTTATAGAAGAATATGGGGGGCTAAGTTACAATTCAATGGTGCCTATCACCCTCAAATAGATAGGAAAACAAAGTTAGTCAATCAGAGTTTTGGAAACCTGTTGAGGTGCATTATTGGAGAGAAACCCAAACAATGGGATTTGGAAATAGCCTAGATAGAATTTTCCTATAATAGTTGGGTAAATATATCCACTCGTAAATCACCATTTCAAATTGATTATAGTATTAATCCTAATGTTGTACTAGATTTGGTACAGCTACCACTTGGAGATAGAATCAGTGATGATGGGGAAGAATTTGCAGAACACCTTCAACAGTTGCAGCAAGAAGTGAGAGAGAAGTTGCAGGACAATAATGAGAATTAGAAAACTATATTAGATCTTGGTTGAAGACATAAAGTATTCGATGAAGGTTATTTAGTGATATTTTATTTTGGAAAAGATATGTTTACGAAACGAACATACCACAAGTTGAAGTATAACAAAATTGGTCCCTGCAAGGTTCTCAAGAAAATAAGCAACAATGCTTATGAGATAGATTTACTATTTGATCTAGATATTTCTCCTCTGTTTAATATTTTTTATATAGGATCTTAGCAAGCTAATAAATTGGTTAAGTATTGACTAGAGTCAGTCAATGAGGTAGAGTATAAAAGATACAAGTGTAGGTTGTGCTCAAGCTTGAGCAAGCATATTATATTCATCCAGATTCTTTGATTAATGGAATACAAATTGGAAGGGGTGTTGAGCCCCAAAGATGTCCTTCTCTTTCACCAAATTTCACTTCAATTCCTTTGTCCTTTATCAGTTGCAGGCTTAAAAGATCAATAGGATTAATTAAAGTCACTTTAGGAATGCATATAATGACTGACTTGCTATATTTTTCGTGCTTTTTTTGTTGTAGTAATTTTTTACTAGACTCAGCTACAGAATGCAGCCATTCTGTAGCCAGTCGCCTGTTCCGCAGCTATCTTCATGTTTACATAGGTTACAGGTGTCACTTAGAGGAAAAATGCATATGGTTGAAATCCAGACTTCATCTACATCGTTACTTGTCCTCTACGAAGTCTGAGTAAAAATCTCCAATTGGTTATGCACGTGGAAGAAATCAAGACTAAGAGGTAGACTTCTACTGGGACAAGAACTCTACAGATGTCTTCAGCAAGAGTACGAGGCTTCCACACGAGTTCTAATTTGATTTTAATTGAGAAAGACACTTATCCCTATTTCCTCTCAAGGGTAGTTATGTATTTATTTTATAATAATGACTCAGGAGACCGAGAGACAGTTAGCTAGATTGATGTTTTGTTGTTAGATCTCAAAAGTCTGTAATACTCTGTTTCTGAAGTATTTTCCCTTTAATGAAAGACATTCAACTTCATTGCATGATATGAGGCAATCTTGAGGAGATTTGTATGCTAATCCGGTGGTAGAGGGCCCCTACTGCCCGAGAAGCTCTGTGCATATTGTTTAGATAAGTAACTTTAGCTCTGTTTCATTCCTAATTCAAACAGATTTTTGAACTCTATGTTTTATGCTAACTTACATCGAATGTTATAGCCAGTCTTATTCTTATAAATTGTTCCAAAATATCAGTAACACTGAATGAGAGATAGCTGTAATATTTTAGGAGATTAGTTGCATTTTAGTTCAGCTTTAATACTCTGGAGATTAATTGCACTCTAGTTAAGTTCTATTCACTGTATTTCAAGTTTGATTGATTGCATTCTAGTTCAGTTTTGTTTAATGTATTTTAAGTTTTATTAGTTAGCTGTATTTTAGTTCTGTTCCATTAGACTTCAAGGCCTTCATTATTTACAAATTACTCTTATTAGTAATCTCTTCCAACACATCATCATATGGACAGGAATTAGTGATATCAGTTTGAGGCCTTGACTATTCTGCAATTTCTTATAATTTTACAAATAGCCTTTTTTTCCAAAACTATTCCAAAAGATTTCTAACTCTCGAATGAGGCTTAGTAGTGACAATTTGAGTTGCAGAATGGATTAATTTCAGTGTCATAAGTTAATTTAGAGTAGGGTTCCTTACTATGCTACAGATAATCTTTTCCAATTGTGTTCCAACAAATTTGTAACCATGGATGAGATTTTTGTGATATTGTAAGTTGTTGTTTACTTAGAAGAACCTCATTGCATTAATATTATCCTTTTCTCAAGCTATTCCAACATACTTCTAATGAATGAATTGGACTAAGTTCATGTTATGAGTTATTTTTCTTGACAATTTTTTCATTTTCTGTTCTTAGGTGCCATACATAGCTTAGAATAGCCTTTTCTATGTTTTAGTGTGACCAGCAGCTTCTCTTTGTTAGACACTTAGTTATTTTCCTCTTAGCATAAAAACAAAAAACCAAAAACACTAGAAAAACACTAAACACAACGAATTATGGAGCAGATACCTAGGCACATATAGTGCACTTCACTTCAACAGTTTACTAGCCTTGGTTGACAATTTATGAAATCAATTTAGGAACACTAAGTTGAGCAGACATTTTGGCGTCATTGCCGGGGAAGTGTAACTAGGTAGCCTTGTTTCTTACCTCCCAAAAACAATGACATGCGTAGAGAAAGAGACTCAAGGGGTAGATTCATAAGAAGAAGAAGCTTGATTCCTAGAACACCACTTGTTCCACCAAAACCAAGAAGTAGCACACCTCCAACTCAAACCGACATTCCATCCTATACTGATCACGGACTTCTAGAAGGCTTAGATCAAATATTCCATTAGAAAGACCTTCCACTTCATCCACTGAACCTGTTTTAGAAGAATATTCAAGGACCCCTGCCAGAGACACAAACTTTTCCACTTCCACAGAAGAATCAACTATGGCAGAAGAAGGGGGAGGAGGAGTCTTTAATGGAGGTAGAGGTGCAGAAGGAGAAGGAGGTAGAGGTGCAGAAGGAGACAGAGGAAGAGGTAGAAGAGAAATAGGAAGCTCTTTTGGGTTTCCTATAGTAGATGAAGAAACTAATGCAACTATGAAAAACATTTCACCCTCTGTCCTTCCAAACTTTTATGGACTCAAAACTGAAGATCCTGAAACCTTTCTATTTGAATTTGAAGTCCTATGTATAACCTATGACTACTTACAAGATGCTCAAAAACTTAAACTATTCCCTTCAACATTGAAAGGAGCAGCATTAAAATGGTTTATGAGTTTGATCAACAGTTCTATTAGGACATGGGAAGACATGAAACATGCATTTCTAGAGAGGTATTTGGATTACTGTATGCCAGTCAACCATAAGGAGGAAGTGTTTAAAATGTTACAAAAAGAGGATGAAAATTTGGAAGATTTGTTGGAGAGGTTTAACTATAACATCAAGAGGGAAAAAATGGAAAACTTGGACCAAGATACTTTGAAAGCTCTCTTATTGAAGACAATTAGAGATGAATGGTTAGATATCCTTAACATGATGGGAAAAAGGGATATATCTCAGCTCACATTACCTGAAACAGCTGAATTATGTATCAACCTTTCAAGAGGGAAATCTAAAACTGCAAAAGGACCAAGAGACCCTGCTCTTGCAAGGGCAAGTAAGTATGCTTCTGGGATAGTAAGTAGGGCAGAAATAGAAAATATGCTTGATGAATTCAAATATGATATTTTAGGGAGCCTTAGTGAACAAATAGACACCCTTAAGTTACAAAACAAGCAGAAAACTGAATCTGATGCCCTAGCAATCTTTTGTCCCGAATGTAGAAAGAAGCATGCCTTGAGAGAGTGCCCTTTGGATGCAAAAGTAGTAGAGACCTGTGTAATTTGTTCAAAAAAACATGAGACCAAGAGTTGTCCTTCACTTCCTAGTCTTAAAGCTGTCTTTCAAGAAGAAACCTCTACAAATTCCACAGAATCTCTCAATTTTGTCTCTAGAAGGCCGTGGCAAGGACCTCAAACACAAGGATTCCATGATCAGCTGTATAATCAACCCCCACCAAATTGGAATTCTTGGAAGCAACCTTGGCCCCAATTCCAAAATCAATCTCAAACTTGGGCACAAGGAGCAAAAAATCCCTATGGAAGATACTCTCAGTACTAACAATATCCACCATATCCACATTTCCCTCCTCAACATAATTTTCAACAAAATCCTCAACAAAATCCTCAAAATCCACCACTTCCATTACCATTTCCTCAGAAAACAAATCAGTTACCTGCCCAACCCATACCGAACCCCAACAATAAAAATCCTCAGAATACATACATGATAGAAGGCAAATAGTTTCCAACTTATTTGATTACTCCTTTAGACCTTAGTGATGTTCAACTTAGTTCTAGAAGAATACTTGAAAAGAAGAAACCTTCTGTAATCATACAAGAGAAAAACAATTCTGAGGAAGATTCTCTACTGGTGAATAAAAGTCTTGAAGAGAACACACCTTTCCAAGACCCAAACATTGAAAAATCAAAACAAAAAGAACCAATAATTTCAACTCCTATATTAGAGCAGCCATCAACATCCACCTCTACACCTCCCTTTCCAGAAATATTACAAATTGATAGGGGTGTAGAAAAACAAATTATGGTGCCTAATTATGATTTCCTAGATGAGTTGAGAAATGTTTGTATTAAGATTCCATTATTACAAGCTATCAAGGAAATTCCAATTTTAGCAAAAACAATAAAGGAGTTGAGCATGAAAAAAATAGGAAAAAGAATCAAAGAGACAAAGAAAATTCAACTGGCAGGAAAAATAGCAGATATCATGATGGGTAAGATTGCCATTCCAAAGTATCTAGACCCAGGAAATCCAGTTGTTAAAATACACATCAATGGAACTGAGATCCAAAACACACTTATTGATTTAGGAGCAGCAATCAATATCATGAGCAAACAAATCATGGATAAACTGAAACTTCCTAATCTTCTTTTTACACCCACATTATTAGAATTAGCAGACAGATCTGTGATCAAACCTGATGGGGTAATAGAAGACATTCTAGTGTCCCTAGATTCTTGGGAGTATCCTGTGGATTTTATGATCCTAACTCCTAAAAATAATCTAGGAGGGCATCCTATTATATTAGGAAGACCTTGGTTAGCTACAGCTAATGCTTTCATTAGCTGTAGATCCGGTGATATGTACATCTCTGATGGTAGTTCAACCAAGAAATTTACCTTGTATCCTCCAGTAAAAACAATTACAGAATTAGATGATACTCAATGGATAGAGGATGAAGAAGACTTACAACCTCTCTTCACAATTTCAGAAATTAGTGAAGATAGCCAGATTCTGAATACCTTAGAAAACTTTGAATCCTCTTCGGAATACAAACATGAACAATTTCAAGAATAATCCAACATTGAGTTTTTATCATCAAGGCAGATGTCTCTGTATTCTATGGATAAATTTGACAGCTCTACAATTGAGATATTTCCAGGCAAAACTTTAAACATAAACGAGAACCTAGAGAAATCTCAACAAGAAGAGCTAGTCAAGATATTACAGAGACATTCTTCTGCATATGCATGGGAGTACACTGATATGAAAGGGATAAGCCCCAAGACTTGCACTCATCACATCTACATAGAGTAAAATTGTAAACCAATCAGACAACCTCAAAGACGGATGAATCCAAATCTTAGGGAAATTGTTAAAGAAGAATTACAGAAATTGTTAAATGTCAACTTTATCTATCCCATTTCAGATAGTTAGTGGGTTTCTCCTTTGGTAATTGTGCCAAAGAAAAATGGTAAATGGAGGGTATGTATTGACTACCAGGAATTAAACAAAGCTACTCTCAAAGATCATTTTCCCTTACCTTTCATAGATCAGGTATTAGACACATTAGCTGGCAAAAAGTACTTCTCATTCTTAGATGGGTTTAGTGGTTATAACCAAATTCA
Organism: Pinus albicaulis; assembly: GCA_034641835.2. Classification (NCBI taxonomy): domain Eukaryota; kingdom Viridiplantae; phylum Streptophyta; class Pinopsida; order Pinales; family Pinaceae; genus Pinus; species Pinus albicaulis. Next base: position 193,327,995 of record CM076580.1, read on the forward strand.
AGTAGCACTTGAAGATCAAGACAAAACCACATTTACCTGTCCTTGGGGTACCTATGCTTACCGAGTATTTCCATTTGGACTATGCAATGCACCCGCAACATTTCAAAGGGAAGTACTAGGAATATTTTCAAATCTAATACATGATTGTGTAGAGGTATATATGGATGATTTCACAGTTTATGGAAACACATTTGAAGAAGCCTTAACAAACTTGGAAAAAGTTTTAAAGAGATGTAAAGAAGCAAATCTTTCACTTAGTCATGAGAAGTGTTTTATGATTTTTACTGAAGGAATTGTTTTAGGACATCACATTTCAGGGGATGGGATTAGAGTTGATGAGTCAAAAGTTGAAGTCATCTCTAACTTATATATTCCAAGTTGTCAAAAATATGTTAGGAGTTTTCTAGGATTTACAGGATATTATCGAAGGTTTATAGAAAACTTCACCAAGATAACATCTCCACTTTTCAAATTACTTACCAAAGACTGTGAATTCAAGTGGAATCCTGATTGCCAGTTAGCCTTTGAGACCCTGAAAACAAAAATCTCTGAAGCACCTATTTTAAGGGGACCTAATTGGAAGTTACCTTTTCATATTTCAACAGATGCCTCGGATACAGCTCTAGGAGCAGTATTGGGACAAAAAGACCTGATTCCTTATGCCATCTACTATACCAGTAAAAATTTGACTCCTTCAGAGTTAAACTATACTGTAACTGAAAAAGAGTTTTTAGCTGTTGTTCATGCCATAAACAAATTCAGACACTATATAACATGCTATGAAACTTTTGTTCACACAGATCACTCTGCAATTAGATATCTAATGAACAAATCAATTACTAATGGCAAAGTCATAAGATGGTTATTGCTTTTACAAGAATTCAACATTACCATTCTAGATAGGCCTGGAAAACAAAACACAGTAGCTGATTTCCTATCTAGACTCCAAAACATCAAAGATGACACTCCAGTTGAAGATCAATTTCCTGATGAATATATTTTTGCAATTTCTACTCAGACTCCTTGGTTTGCTAACATTGCTAATTATTTAGTTTCAGGGAAATTTCCTTCAATAATGAATGCAAGAGACAAAAGAAAGATCATTTATGACAGTGAAAAATATTCATGGGTTGCTAATGAGTTATACAAAACGGGTCCAGATTTTATCATTAGGAGATGTGTTCGGGAAGATGAGATGCCTGAGATCCTCAAGGCATGTCATGATGAACCTTGTGGCGGACACTTTGCTGATAAAAGGACAGCTCATAAGATCCTTCATTTAGGATATTATTGGCCATCCCTTTTTAAAGATGCTAAAGAGTATGTCAAAAGGTGTGACAGTTGCCAAAGGGTAGGGAAACCTTCTCCTTCAGGTGAGATGCCATTGCAACCTCGGGTACATATTGAACCTTTTGAGAAATTGGCTTTAGATTTTGTAGGACCTATTAGTCCTCCATCAAGACAAAAGAAATATATATTAGTTTGCATTGATTATGTTACCAAATGGGTAGAGGCCAAGCCATTACTTTTTGCTACTGAAGCATCTGTAGTTAATTTTCTTTTTGAGGATATTTTTACTCATTTTGGTGTCCCAAGGGAAATTTTTACAGATCAAGGAGCTCAATTCACATCAAGGCTAGTGGAACAAATGATGGAAAGGTACAAAATCAGACACAGAAAATATACTCCCTATCATCCACAAGCAAATGGTCAAGTGGAATCTACCAATAAAGTCATTGAAGGGATCCTAACAAAGACTGTTCATTTACATAGAAGAGATTGGGCAGACAAGTTTCCTAAAGCCTTGTGGGCCTATATAACTACATGGAGAAGCACAACAGGTCATACTCCCTATGAACTTGTTTATGGAAAACAAATTTTGTTTCCCATAGAGTTTCAGATTCAAACTTTTAAAATGGCAGTTCAGCTAGGACTTGATCTAACAGAGGCACAAAAGCACAGATTGGAGCAGATTAATGAATTGGATGAGATCAGACAAGATGTAGTCCAGAAAACAAGTATAGTCTAGCAACAAAGGACTAGATGGCATGATAAGTACATCAAGGAAAAGAAATTCAAAGAAGGTGACTGGGCCCTCTTGTTTGATTCAAAGTTCAAAGATTTTCAAGGTAAATTCCAAACACATTGGCTTGGGCCATATGAAGTTATGAAATTTTTTGACAATGGAGCAATAAAAATCAGGACAATAGATGAAGAGAAGGTCACTTTTCTTGTAAATGGTCATAGATTGAAGCTGTATCATAAGCCACTTTCAAGAGAAGAATTTATCAAGAGATTCCAGGAAAACAGTGATGTGAAGTTAATGAAGAAGAATTCTTCTTCTTCATCAACTTATTTGAATTTTCTGAATTCGAGTGTAAAAAAAAAAGTAAAAAGAAAAAGAAAAAGAAAAAGAATATAAAAAAATAAAAATAAAATAATAAAGTATAAACATGAAAACTAATCACTGATTAGCATGTTTATATAGAAAAGATAAAGTGAAAATCAGAATCCTTCTGACACTTTAGCTTTTCAAATTTGTTCTTTCCCTACAAGCAGCTATCATAAAATCATAAGTGATCACATTCCACTTATGATCCATTTCACTCCATTCATTCATAACTCATTCACTCCATTCATTCATATCTCATTCACTCCATTTCATGGTCCATCACATTTCCATCTCAGATTTCTAAATTTGATCTCTTTCTGCAAATTGAGTATTACAAATCATAAGTTGCAGACCACTTTTTTTTGCCACTTCATATTTGTGATTCATTCCATTCCATTATATTCCACTTCATTCATGCTCCATTCCACCATATTTCATGATCCATGATTAATCCATTTCATACTACACTCCATCCATGTTTCAAATCATTTCATTTCATGTTTCAAAGCTCCTACAGGTATATTCTGCAGCCAGATATTCTGTAGTCAGACATTCTACAGCTAGCCAGATACCCTGCAAGCAACTATCCAACAACCACTTGTTCAGCAGAAAATTGACCCTGCACACCTATGTCAACAAGCAAAATCAAAGGGACTATGAAGACTGAAGAATCAATGATTTTCAAAAGAAGACAAAGCATATTAAAACCACAAAAATCAAAGGGAAGGCTAAGGTAAAGTTGTGAAATTATTATGATGACAGATTATGAAAGTTATAGTATAGTTAAGTCATGTATGATTCATAAAGTTATTTTGATTATTCGTGTTGATCAAGCCTATTAAACCTATAATAAAAACCTTGGACAAAATCCCTTCCATTCCGCCATACCAAACCATCATTTATTAAAAAAATTTAATGGTTAGTACTGAAGTGACCTATTCAGTCACGTCACTAACTCGAAGTATTCAGTGATGATTTTTAATTTCTCACGAGATTTTTCCGCGGTTTTTTCTTTCATGATAGCTCTCAAACTCATTAATTCGTGTGAATCACCTGCACCGTATTTCACTCATTCCGTAACCACTTCATATCATCTTTCCGTAGCTAATTCCTACTGCATAAGCAGAGAAGGCATCTTTGGGGTGAAAACAACTCTCTGCAGCCATTCTTACTGTGAATAGAAGAGCAGTAACGGAGCAGTAAATTGAAGGTTTAGAAAAGAAGCCATGGGTCTCATTGTAAGGTCCGAACCAGTCGGAACCAAATACTTAGAGGGTTACCCACAAATTAGAGAAATGCTACAGCAGGTTGGGTGGTTACAGTTTTTGGAAAAGTTCAATGGTTTTCATAAGGAAGTAACCAAGACATTTGCACGGTCCTTCAATGGAGCAGAGGTTGAAATAGGAGATGTCAAGTTCACTATTACAGAATCCTTCATTGCAGAAGTAGCGGAATTACCAAGGCAAGGTGAACGATGGTTCAAAAACAAGGAATTTCACAATTAGGCATGGAGGCAGATGCTCAAAACGCCAGGTATGGATATTTCAGTTTTTAAGAAGGGCATCCGTAGCTCAGCATTGAAGAATAAATGGCGAAATATGTTGCTCATTTTTCAAAAGTTTATAACTTGTGAGGGAAGGTTTGGTACCCTATATGTTTATCATATTCGGCTTATGATGCATTTCTTAGATGAAGAAATCAATTTACCCTTCTTCTTACTTCATAGCCTAAAGAGAATGGCCTCTAATGTCCAAAAGAGGGTTCAATTCTTGGAAACCACTTTGTATCACCATAGCCTAGTTAAAATTCTAATTGAACATCATTTGAGAAAGGTGGGAGACAATTGGGATGAGTTCCTAGTCAGGAATCACTTTGAAGAACCCAAGGAATCTCCATCTGAAGGAAAACTTGTAAGAAGAAGCAGGAGATGGAAAATTTCCAAATCTGTTGAAATTAAAACTGGTAAGTCTATACAAGAGGACAGTGAGGAGATTATTTCTGAGAAATTGGCTGAAATTAAGAAACAGCTTAAAAAGGAGAAGATAATAAGAAATTATGCCAAGAAGAGAGGTGAGGGACCATCTAAACTAAGACGAAGCCATAGGCTTAGAGGCATATTAAAGAAGACAGGAGTTAAGCAAACAGGCATCATAAACATTGAAGATGAAAAGACACCAGCTGATAAATCTCCTGAATACTAGTACGAAGAGGATCTTGATGAAGAAACTCCAGAGATAGACCCAGCACAACAACAAATCTATAATTATGTTGAGACATTAGAAAGGAGAGCCTTAGAAAACAGAAGAAGAACTCCTAGCCCACCTAGATCTGCAATTGAAGTACTAAGAAGAGATAAATATGAATTGGAAGTACTTAATAGGCACATAAAAAATGAAAATGAAATTCTCAGGGAACAAGTCAAGCTGAAGAGTAACATGAACACAACTCTCTCTCTGCAAATGGAAAAACTTTACAAGGCTAATAAGAAGCTGAAAAATAAAAACAAAAAGTTGAGTAGGGAACTTATAAACATGAGATTCAAATTGTTCATAAGGAAGCCTAGGAGGTCATTGAACATTAGGAAAAGCAGAATAAGGAAGTTGGATGTCCTAGCAAAAGTTTCAGAATACATGGATTAATTGCATGAGGACATGCAAAATCCTTGCAGTGGGGGTATGTTGAGCCCCAAAGATGTCTTTCTATTTCACCAAATTTCACTTCAATTCCTTTGTCCTTTATCAGTTGCAGGCTTAAAATATCAATAGGATTAATTAAAGTCACTTTAGGAATGCATGTAATGACTGACTTGCTATATTTTTCGTGCTTTTGTTGTTGTAGTAATTTTTGACTAGACTCGGCTACAAAATGCAGCCATTCTTTAGCCAGTCGCCTGTTCCGCGGCTATCTTCATGTTTACACATGTTACAGGTGTCACTTAGAGGAAAAACGCATATGGTTGAAATCCAGACTTCATCTACATCGTTACTTGTCCTCTACGAAGTCTGAGTAAAAATCTCCAAGTGGTTATGCACGTGGAAGAAATCAAGACTAAGAGGTAGACTTCTACCGGGACAAGAACTCTACAGATGTCTTCAGCAAGAGTACGAGGCTTCCACAAGAGTTCTAATTTGATTTTAATTGGGAAATACACTTATCCCTATTTCCTCTCAAGGGTAGTTATGTATTTATTTTATAAGAATGACTCGGGAGACCGAGAGACAGTTAGCTAGATTGATGTTTTGTTGTTAGATCTCAAAAGTCCGTAATACTCTGTTTCTGAAGAATTTTCCCTTTAATGAAAGACATTCAACTTCATTGCATGATCTAAGGCAATATTGAGGAGATTTGTATGCTAATCCGGTGGTAGAGGGCCCCTACTGCCCGAGAAGCTCTGTGCATATTGTTTAGATAAGTAACTTTAGCTTTGTTTCATTCCTAATTCAAGCAATTTTTTTTTGAACTCCATGTTTTATGCTAACTTACATCGAATGTTACAACCAGTCTTATTCTTACGAATTATTCCAAAATATCACTAACACTGAATGAGAGATAGCTGTAATATTTTAGAGATTAGTTGCATTTTAGTTCAGCTGTAATACTCCGAAGGTTAATTGCACTCTAGTTAATTTTTGTTCACTGTATTTCAAGTTTGATTGATTGCATTCTAGTTTAGTTCTGTTTAAAGTATTTTAAGTTTTATTAGTTAGTTGTATTCTAGTTCTGTTCCATTAAACTTCAAGGCCTTCATTATTTACAAACTACTCTTGTTATTAATCTCTTCCAACACATCATCATATGGACAGGAATTAGTGATATCAGTTCGAGGCCTTGACTGTTCTGCAATTTCTTATAATTTTACAAATAGCCTTTTTCCAAAACTATTCCAAAAGATTTCTAACTCTCGAATGAGGCTTAGTAGTGACAATTTGAGTTGCAGAATGGATTAATTTCAGTGTCATAAGTTAATTTAGAGTAGGGTTCCTTACTATGCTACAGATAATCTTTTCCAATTGTGTTCCAACAAATTTCTAACCATGGATGAGATTTTTGTGATATTGTAAGTTGTTGTTTACTTAGAAGAACCTCATTACATTAAGCTTATCCTTTTCTCAAGATATTCCAACATACTTCTAATGAATGAATTGGACTGAGTTTATGTTATGAGTTATTTTTCTTGACAAGTTTTTCATTTTTTGTTCTTAGGTGCCATACATAGTTTAGAATAGCCTTTGCTCTGTTTTAGTGTGACCAGCAACTTCTCTTTGTTAGACACTTAGTTCTTTTCCTCTTAGCATAAAAACACAAAACCAAAAACACTAAACACAACGAAGTAGGGAGAAGATACCTAGGCACATATAGTGCACTTCACTTTAACAGTTTACTAGCCCTGGTTGACAATTTATGACATCAATTTAGGAACACTAAGTTGAGCAGACAAGGGGTTTTTAGTAGTTTCTTTCCCTAGGTAAATATTTTTGTATGTGTTTTGAATCATGATGCATTTCTTTGATAATTATTATCGATCGTGAATTTTCTTCTACATATGAGTAGAGTATATTTGAGACTTGTGTTTTACTAAATTACATGAGAAGTTTTGAATATAAATTAAAATTATACATGGTATCAGAGCAAGATTCATAGTAGAGAAGATAATTTGAAGTTGTATTCGCAGGAGGATCAAATTTGCAGGATCAATTCTTCAGATCTAGCAAGATGACGTTCTATTGTCTAAGTCTTGAGTATTCCCTTGAGGGTATATTGAACTATGTTTCTTGGAAGGACCGCATGGAGGTGGTACTGGAGGACAATGCATTGAAGGAATTCATAGATATCGGCATTCCAAAACATCAGACCTCAAGGATCTAGTAGAATGGGGAAAGTGTGTAGCCAGGTCGAGGAGAATCATATTCGAAGGTGTGAAGGATCACATAGTCTCCAATCTCCGCGAGAAAGAAACCATGTATGTTTTTATCACTAAGTTGGTACAAATAGGCTGCTCCAATAGACAACCTAGAGTAACTCTTTCAAACTAGCTTTTGACTGAAAATTAGCCTCTTTAGCCTGAGATGGATCTCTCAAAATAACTATGATTTATTCAATTATGATTCAATCAGATGGCTAAATCTGTGATATTTTCTTGAATGTGTTTGATTCCAAGTAAAAAATGTCTAAGTTTTACTACCATTAGGCTTATGGATTCAGTGTTAGGAAATTCAATGACAATGGCTCTCCTTGTGGAAGTTAAGGCATGTAATGTTTCAATGAAAGGACAACATACACACAGAAATATTCAATAGCTTAATGCTAAAATGAAGTCAGAGCATGAAGAACATGAATTCTAAGTAATTAAACATCAAGATATTGAAAGAAAAATACTAAGACACATAGGACAAATGCTCATTGAAACACTAAAATAATCTCAAGTGAAGAAGAAAAACACAATCATTGTATATTAATGATCATCAAAAATTTACAAAGTGGTAGTGTAGAGTAACATTCTCCAACCATGTATTCTTCGAATTACTGCCTATTAATAGGCTTTAGTCACTTACATAGGATCTACCCACATGGCTAGATCATCGAACCATGTGTTTTAACACCTCACTTAATAATAAACTAGATACCTGGAAATAAAAAACTCACCTAATGACTTTAGACTTAGAAGCCTATTAGAACTCTACCTCCTATTTATTACATTCACTAATTATGGAACTAGATAATTACATCAATAATATTCAAGTGCTTGAATGGCACTAACCATAATCAAAACATAAATACCCCCTCTAGATTCAGAAACCAATCACCCTACTTTAAGGAAAAGATTATCACGATATTTAATCATTGTCTTTATGCTGAGCTGGAGCAAAAGACAACTTTGTTGAGGAGAAAATTTTTGTTGGAGTGTTACACTAATACTCTTTAACCTTCCACATGGTTGGTTGACCTTCAATACACCTTAAACATACCAAAATGCTACCAAATGTTGCTTGCTGTAAAAATAGAGTAAAACAGGAAGTTTCATAGTGTGATTTTGTAGCAACTCCACTTCACCTATCCACGCAAAATTTCAGCTTTATTCTCTTATTTGGATGTGTTGGTTATACAAAATGAGCTAAATACATATTTCCACCATCTTTTATTTCGCCCAAAACTATGATTTTTGACAAAAAGTCACCTACAGGTATTTCGTAGTGAAAGTTAGGCTTTAAGCCTGGGATTCGCCTCGAAATTGGCTAATTGGCATAAAAACACAAAATTAATTTTCCCTTTTCCTCAAAATTTCACTTTTAAATCTGGAAACGTTGATTCCTGAATGCTACAAAATTTTCAAAAATGTTTTAGGCCAACTCTTCAAGCTTTGGGAACTTCATCTTTAGTAGTAGGAGGCTACATCTCTTTAGGCTCATTTATCACTTTGATTTTAAGTCCTCTTTTCTTTAGTTCTGATTGTATCATCTCCATTTGATCCTCTAATTCTTTGACCTGCCTTTTGAGCCTTTTCGTTTCATATTGTAACCATAATTTTCTTTTTCTGGAGTGTTTCATTACCCTTCTCAAAGGAAGTGTCATTTTCAACAACCTCTTGGCATTAGTTAGTGATTCATCATATTTGTTTAGATGGTCATTTACTTCCTCTTTGAAATACTCCATCATATTTCTATATACCTTGGCTTCTTGTAACTCTAACTTGGTCTCAATGACCTCTTCTCTGGCCTCTCTTAACTGCTCCTTTAATACCTGCACCTTAGTTTTTTCCACCATCGTCTCTTTTCCTTTCCTTTTCACAAATACATCCTCTATTGTTGGAGACAAATCATTAATATCTTATATGATAGGTTTTTTTCCTTATCAATATCCTATGTCTTATTATTTTCCATGACACCCATTCCAAGTTGCAGCCTAGTAAGTGGTTTCCTTGGATGAAATAAGAAACCTGCATCTTCTCCTACAAAATCAAACCTTTTAACAGTTTTACCTTTCTTTTTCTTCTTTTCACCTTCAATGTTTTCATCTCTAACAATTGGATTCTCCTCAATATCTATAGCTTGAAGGATGTCTTCAAGTTTTCACTTCCCAATTGTTTGACTTCTGGTTATCTGCTTGTGACTATGCTTACTAATATTTTGTTTGTTGTTTTTAGGTGAAGGTTGTGGGATTTCTGCCTCTTGTATAGGTTATGTTTCAACATCCATTGGCTCTAGGATAGTGTTGAGATTCAACAAGATGATGAGCTTAGTGAAAAGTAAGCACCTTCACTAAGTGGGGCCCGCAAGCTATTTTTAGGTGTATGTCTATTTTTAGACATGGTGAGCATATTCTATAAGTTGCAGTATGCTATTTGTAGATGGTTGGTCAAATGTGGAAAATAGATGAAATTTTGTTTTTAGAATATTGGGCAAATTCTATTTATAGATCGTCGATCTAAAAATATATGCATGTTTATTATTATTAGCTATTAATAATAATCCGACAATAAACATCAACTTATTCTCTTGGGGCACTTTATTTCAATGAATAGATTTGGAAAATCAGTGGGCTGAAGGAATTACACAATTCCTAGGATTTATTGGTGGCTCATGCATGGAGGACTCAGTTAGAACTGAAGTGGCAAAGTTATGACAGATTTCGAAGAGTAGTTTATGGAGTTGTTATTTAGTTTAACTCAGTTTATGGAGTTAAACTCAGTTGAGCTAGTTGTATCTAGTTTAACTGAAAGATACACTAGTGAGAGTTAAGTGAATTAATTATTTAATTAATTCACAACTAACAACTCACTAACAACTTAACAGAAACAGAAGTTAACTACAGTGCATGTCAGTTCCAGTGGAGACCCAGTGGAGAGATAGGTGAAAGGGTGAGATGGACTATCTGTTGTGACTATAGTGATGCATCCAATGCATCTGACACACATTGGAGTTTCCAATGAGGATTGCGCAGTCAAGGCAAGGAAAAATTTTAATTCATTCAGGGGTATTCTTCAGTAGGGATTGCGCAGTGGAGGCAGGGCTGTCAGGAGGCAAGAAATTGGTGCATGGAGATGCAAATTTTTGCATGACAGTGTGTAATGAATCTACATTGTACTGAGAGCTTGATGTACTAGGCTTTGTATGAGATTATTACATGATTCCATTGATACACATAATATATGATATTTGGGGTTTTAGCTTTAAGTTTTCCCGTTAAACAACTATGTTATGTGCGATTGAATTTATTCACATGTGTTTGCAATTGAGTTTTAAATTTCCGCAAGTCTAACAGTGGAAGGATTCTGTATTTAGTAAGAAGATAAATATTCTTAGATTAGGAGAATCTAGTAATACATCAGTATTAATAAATTTCTACATGGTATCGAAGCAGTATTGATTACTGGAGATTGCAATTGTGAATAATTGTTGAGTTTTGTGCTGCTGGACAATTCAAATTTGCTGCAGAAATTTCTTGGTGTGACAGTTGAGTATTGATTGAAAAGCCTTTCAATGGGCTGCGATTGGAGTATGCCCTTGAGGGTAGATCAAATTACATAGCCTGGAAGGATAGGATGGAGGTGGTGCTTGAAGATAATGGATTGAAGGATTTCATCGATAGCGATGTTCCTAAGCCTGCTTCTAGCGATGCTACAGGACTTGACGCATGGCAAAAGAAGGTAGAAAAGACAAGAAGAATTCTATTGGAAGTTGTGAAGGACAATATTGTGTCAAGCCTTCATGGGAAAGCCACTCCATTTGCAATGTGGAAGGCTTTGACAGATCTGTTCCAAAGTAGTAGCGACCAGAGGAATTTGACGCTGAAAGATAAGCTCAGAAAAATAAAAATGGAGAAGGGCGACAGTATTCCAAAATATCTCACGAAGTTTGTCCATTGTAGGGATGAACTGGGAAGTGTGGGGATTACTGTTGATGATGATGATTTGGTGAGCTTGGCTCTCCTTGGGTTTCTGAAGAGTTGGTATAGCTATGAAGACTCTGTCAATGGACGAGAGAAACTGCCGAGTTGGGAGCGACTTTGGTCGGATCTTGTGTAGGAGGAGATAAGGCGAAGTACTACGGATGGCTCTTCATCAAAGAATGATGATGAAAGGAATTTTTCTTTTCCTGCCAAAGCAAGGAAAGGAAAGGGGAAGAAATCCCATCCAAAATTCGAGGCTAAAGGCAAGAATATGGATTTTTCCAAAGTGAAGTGTTTTCACTGTCACGAACATGGGCATCTCCCCACTAACTGCCCACAGAAAAAGAAGAACAAGAAGGTTGTTGGAGCTGCAGCTGGAGAGGCCTTAGCTTAGAAATTTCAACTTGATTTCTCTTTGATCGCATGCTTGGTTTCAAGCTCAATGGGATCGGTATGGTATCTTGATAGTGGTGCGTCTTTCCATATGACAGGAGACAAGGATTTGTTTAGTGACTTGGAGGAGAAGGATCTCCAAATGCATATAGATATGGGCGACGATGGCAGATACAGTGCCACTGGAATTGCAACCATTACCTTTGAGAGGGAATCAGGTAAACCATTTCTGTTGAAATATGTTATGCATGTCCCAGGTCTGAAGAAGAACTTGGTATCAGTCGCAATGTTGGAAGACATAGGTTATGACGTTGTTTTCGGCGAGGAAAAAGCTTTCCTGCGACATAAAACAATGGGTCAAACCAAAAGGATAGGGATTTGATTTAAGAATATCTACAAGCTGGAGGTAGATGGCTACGCTGAAATGATGGGCAAAGTAGAAGAAGTGGTGAGCTGGGATGAGGGCGAATTATGGCACAGGATATTGGGCCATCTTCACCGTGGCGCCTTGAAGATTTTACAGCAGATTACTACTGGACTTCCCAAGGGTACTCTTGTGCAGTCAGATCAGTGCAAGGGTTGTACTATGGGTAAGTTTGTGAAGACCACCTTTCATGAGAAGGAGAATCGTGCTTCGGTGATCCTGGAAAGAATTCACACAGACGTGTGTGGACCTTTCTCGGTTGCTTCAACAGCAAAACACAAGTATTATGTTATATTTTTTGATGAATATTCTCATAGATACTGGATCTTCTTCATGCAGAATAAGAGTGAAACATTCTCAAAGTTCTGTGAGTTTAATGCATTGGTGGATAAGGAGTCAGGGAAGCAAGTGAAGGCTCTACGGAGTGATAATGGTGGTTAATATATCTCGAACGAATTCAAAGACTTCTGTAGCAAAGAAGGAATTCGAAGAGAACTCATAGTGCCTCATAACCCACAGTAGAATGGGGTCGCAGAGATGAAGAACAAAACAATCATGGGTGTTGCACGAGCTATGCTGCATGACCAGGGCCTACCGATGCACTTGTGGGCGGAAGCATGCAACACTGCGGTTTATGTGAAAAACTGTTGTCCTCATAAAGTACTTGACATGAGTACACCTGAAGAAGCTTTTACTAGTAAGAAGCCTGATATTTCTCATTTGAAGATTTTTGGCTCATCTATTTACATTCATGTGACAAAGGACGCAAGGAAGAAGCTGGAGCCGACTGCAGAAGTTGGGATATTTGTGGGGTACACAAAGACACCCCATAATTATCGTGTGTATTTTCCAAACAGTCGAATAACTGTGGTGCGATGGGATATAAAATTCAATGAGGTGAAAGCCATGAAGCTGTCACTTGAGAGGGAGCTACACTTGCATGCAGAGGAGGAACTTCTTATTCCCAAAGATGAGCCTCTAGATGTGGATCAGCCACAGGAGGAGATTCATGGAGTGGAGGAGTCCACTCATGCAGAACCAAACATCAAAATAGGCAGAAGGCATACCATATAAGCTGAGAGACTGAAGCTTGATGTGGCAGAGAATGTAGGAGTCCCTACATCACAGTGCAGACAGAGACAGTCACCTGACCGATTTACTGGATACATGGCTCTTATGAGCAAGTGTGTCGTGACAGATCCATCTTCTTTTGAAAAAGTAGTGTAGGATCCCACATGGGTAGATTCCATGGTGGAGGAGTATGACTCCATTTTCAGAAACAGTGCTTGGGATATTGTTCCAAGGCTAGTGGGTAAATCAGCCGTAGATTCGAAATGGATCTACAAGGTAAATAAAGCTACTGATGGGAGTGTTTAGAAGTATAAGGCAAGATTTTTTTCCAGAGGCTTCTCACAAATCGAGGGGATTGATTATGAAGAAACCTTTGCACATGTTGCACGGTATTCTTCCATAAGGACCACCCTTACTCTCTCAGCGCAGATGGGTTGGCACATTCATCAGATGGATGTGAAGACTACGTTCCTTAATGGGATCATTGAGGAAGAGGTGTACATTGAGCAGCCTGAAGGATTTGAGATCTTCAACATCAAGTCACATGTGTGCAGACTCAAAAGAGCATTGTATGGGTTGAAGCAAGCACCACATGCTTGGTACACATAGATCGACGGCTATTTCATTGGACTTGGCTTCACCAAGAGTGAGGTGGATGCAAACCTGTACCAAATTGTGGTGGAGGGTAAGATTTTAATCATTGTTCTTTATGTTGATGATTTAATACTAACTGGTGATGAGAAGTTGATACACTCATGCAAAAAGATCTTGAAAAGGAGTTTGAGATGAAGGATTTGGGCCTCCTTCATTATTTCCTTGGATTGGAAATATGGCAGCGAGAAGGTGAACTATTAGTGTCTCAAGGCAAGTATGCTCGGGAGATACTTGGTAAGTTTCACATGGAGGACTGTAAGCCCATGGATACTCCTCTTCTAGGAAATTGGAGGAAAGAGGATGCTACATCGGTAGAGGTAGTGGATGCCACTGTTTATCGACAGTTGGTGGGTTTTCTCATGTATTTAGTTAATACAAGACTAGACATATGCTATGCGGTGAACCAGCTTTCACAAGCGATGGTTAAGCCTACCAAGCTCTTTTGGAAGGTAGGAAAGCATGTCCTGAGGTATCTCAAGGGCACATCTGAGTATGGCTTATGGTACAGACAGATGGATGAGGTGAAGTTGCACGGCTTCATGGATGTAGATTGGGCAGGCAGCCAAACGGAAAAAAAGAGCACATCAGGAGGGGTTTTCAGTATCAGATCTATAGCAGTTTCTTGGTACAGCAGGAAACAAATATTTGTGGCACTCAGTTTAGCGGAAGCAGAATACATGGCAGTAATTCAAGCTTCATGTGAGGCTATCTGGATGAGGAAGATCTTGGTCAGTTTGTTCGGTTCACATTTAGATCCTACAATGATACATTGTGATAATCAGAGTTGCATTAAAATCTCGATTAATCATGTGCTTCATGATATATCTAAACATAATTATATCCGGTATCATCATATCAGAGATTGCGTGCAGGGGCAGATCATGTTTCTTCAGTACATTCCTACGAAAGATCAGGATGCAAATATTCTGAGGAAGGCGCTCAGCAGGAGAAAATTTGAATACCATAGAGGCAGGATCAGGGTGAAGGATAATCCCTATCTTGTTGAGCGGGAGTGTTGAGATTCAACAAGATGATGAGCTTGGTGAAAAGTAAGCACCTTCACTAAGTGGGGCCCGCAGGCTATTTTTAGGTGTATGTCTATTTTAAGACATGGTGAGCATATTCTATAAGTTTCAGGATGTTATTTGTAGATGGTTGGTCAAACGTGGAAAATAGATGAAATTATATTTTTATAATATTGGACGAAGTCTATTTATAGATCGTCGATCTAAAAATAGATGCATGTCAATTATTATTAGCTCTTAATAATAATCTGACAATAAACATCAACTTATTCTCTTGGAGCACTTTATTTCAGTGAACAAATTTGGCAAATCAATGGGATGAAGGAATTACATAATTCCTAGGGTTTATTGGTGTCTCATGCATGGAGGACTCAGTTAGAACTGAAGTGGCAAAGTTATGACAGAGTTGGAAGAGTAGTTTATGGAGTTTTTATTTAGTTTAACTCAGTTAATGGAGTTAAACTCAATTGAGCTAGTTGTATCTAGTTTAACTGAAAGATACACTAGTGAGAGTTAAGTGAATTAATTATTTAATTAATTCACAACTAATAACTCACTAACAATTGAACAGAAACAACAGTTAACAACAGTGCATGTCATTTCCAGTGGAGACCTAGTGGAGAGATAGGTGAAATGGTGAGCTGGACTATCCGTTGTGACTATAGTGATGCATTCAATGCATCTAACACATATTGGAGTTGCCAATGAGGATTGCGCATTCAAGGCAAGGCAAAATTCAAATTCATTCAGGGGTCTTCTTTAGTAGGGATTGCGCAGTGGAGGCAGGGTTGTCAGGAGGAAATAAATTGGTGCACGGAGATGCAAAATTCTGCATGATAGTGTGTAATGAATCTGCATTGTACTGAGAGCTTGATTTACTAAGCTTTGTATGAGATTATTACATGATTCCATTGATATACATAATATATGATAGTTTGGGTTTTTAGCTTTAAGCTTTCCCGTTAAACAATTGTGTTATGTGCGATTGAATTTATTCACATGTGTTTGGAATTGAGTTTTAAATTTCCACAAGTTTAACAGTGGAAGGATTATGTATTTAGCAAGAAGATAAATTTTGATAGATCGGGAGAATCTGGTAATACATCAGTATTAATAAATTTCTACAGATAGGTTCTACCTCTTCTTCATTTACACCTTTTGTTCCAGCTGGATATTTATCATTTTTATTTGATGGAGTAGCTTTTGGATTTGGGGTTTTCTTAGGTGTCACTGAATCAACTTCATAACCACTAAGGAAAAGGAAAGTAGCCCAACCTCTGTTTAATTTCTTCAATTCCTCTAGCACTAAGAGCTTAATCAAACCATGGTGAAAGATTTATGTCTCACTGCCTTTAGCCCTGGCTTGAACCTTATCAGACGTTTTCCCTAAGCTCCTAAATAGAAAGAAAGGAAGATAAAGATAATGCTTACCGGTGAAGTGCAATAGAAGCCTGAAATGGTACAGGTAAACCATATGAAATCTCCCCTCACGAGTAAAGTAATTTGGATCACAAACAGAAGTTTGGAATAATTCCCCTTTATATAATGGTGAGATTCAACAAGAAAAATTTAGCACCCATCCCTAGTTGCATTATGCACCCAAACTAGGTTGTGGCCCACAGTGTTATTTCTGGGTGCATGTCTATTTTAGTTATCCCTTAATTAAGATGGACAATTAACTGTAATATATTCTCAATGATGACTTGAAATATTTAAATGAGAGTGATAAACTTAGTTAGCTAGTGGATTTCGAGTTAGAGTTAGTTGGTGAGGCATGTAGAGTAATTCTAGTTGTAACAGAGTTCGAAGTGCAGTGGTGCATTAGTTAATGCATGTTGTAATCAGTTTAACTCGGTTGTGCTAGTTGTAACTGAAGATACACTAGTGAGTTATCAAGTGAATCAAATATTAATTAATTCACAATCAGTGATCTCACATGCAACTGAGGATTTACTATTATTAGCTGCATGCATGTCAAATCTAGTGGAGACCCAGTTGAGTTCTAGGTGAAAGGGAAGTTGACTATCAGTTTTAGGATTATTGGGTTGCACACATGAAACCAAACACCCATTGGAGTGCCCATGATACTTGTGCAGTAAAGGAAGGCAATAATTCCTATATTTTAGGGATTGCATTCATCAAGGATTACACAAGCAAGGCAAGTTGTCTAGAGGCTGAGAATTGGCCATGTGTTGGTCATTTTTGTTCATCACAGTGTGATACAATTAGCTAAGTACTGGAGGGCTCTTGTGAGAAGAGTTTTGTATGTAATTTTTTCATGATACATGCTGAATATACAATAGAAGA
This sequence comes from Pinus albicaulis, assembly GCA_034641835.2. Classification (NCBI taxonomy): domain Eukaryota; kingdom Viridiplantae; phylum Streptophyta; class Pinopsida; order Pinales; family Pinaceae; genus Pinus; species Pinus albicaulis. Next base: position 193,345,147 of record CM076580.1, read on the forward strand.
TAGTGGGGTTTTCAGCTGTAAGTTTTCCCCGGGAAATTATTTGTGTTGTGTGTGATTTGATTCTTCTTTACTTTATGTGAATGGCGATTGTGTTTTTAATTCTGCAAAATATTAGTAGAAGTGATTCATTATTTAACTTTAGTACATTGTTAGATCAGGTGAATCCAAGATATACATGCATGTTGTATAATTTCTACATGGTATCAGATCACAGGAAATTGCAGAAGTGAAGCAGGATATGAGTTTGTGACTGGATAGAAGAAGAATTTGCAAAAAGAATTTCTTGGTGCTACAACTGAATCAAGATCAAAATGGCTTTCAATGGATTGAGGTTGGAGTATACACTTGAGGGCAGCTCAAACTATATTTCTTGGAAGGATAGGATGGAGGCAGTACTTGAAGACAATGGCTTAAAGGAATTCATTGACACTGATGTTCCTAAAGTTCCCGTTGTAACATATGTTGCAAATCTTGATGCATGGCAAAATAAAGTGGAAAAGGCGAGGAGGATCCTGTTGGAGGGAGTACAAGACCACATGGTCTCAAGCCTCCATGGGAAAGCCACACCATATGCAATGTGGAAGGATTTGATGGATATATTCCAAAGCAGCAGCGACCATAGGAAATTGGCTCTCAAAGATAAACTCAGGAAGATCAAGATGGAAAAGGGCGACACCATTCCAAAATATCTAAAAAAAATGTCTGATGTCGGGATGAACTAGGGAGAGTTGGAATAACAGTATTTGATGATGATTTGGTGAGCTTGGATCTCCTAGGACTTCCCAAGAGTTGGCACAGTTATCAAGACTCTATCAATGGAAGGGAAAAATTTCCAGATTAGGAACGACTATGGTCGGATTTGGTGTAGGAGGAGTTCAAACGGAACACCAGAGATGGATCTTCATCTAAGATGAAGATGAATAGGATTGTGCTTTGGCTAACAAGGCAAGGAAGGGGAAGGGGAATAAATTCCATTCTAAATCCGAGTCCAATAATGGAAATAAGTAGGACATGTCCAAGGTGAAGTTTTTTCATTGTCACGAGCATGGGAATTTTGCTACTAACTGTCCACAAAAGAACAAGAACAAAAATGTTGGAGGATCTGCAGCTGGTGAAGCCCTTGCCTCGCAATTTGAGCTTGAATTATCATTGATTTCATGCATGGTGTCGAGTGCATTGGGATATGTGTGGTATTTGGATAGTGGAGATTCCTTTCACATGACGAGAGACAAGGAACTTTTCAGTGACTTGGAGGAGAAGGATCTCCATATGCATATTGAAATGGGTGATGATGGGTGGTACAGTGCTAACGAGATTGGTATCATTACATTTCATAGGTATTCCAGTAAACCCTTTCAATTAAAAGATGTAATTCATGTACTAGGTTTGAAGAAAAATTTAGTCTCAATCACAATGTTGGAGGATAGAAGCTATGATGTTGTTTTTAGAGAAGGAAAAGCTTTCCTACAACATAAAACAACAAGACAAGCCAAAAGGATAGGGATTTGAGTTAATAATATATACAAGCTGGAGGTGGATGGCTATGTAGCAATGATATGCAAGGCAGATCAAGTGGTGAGCCAGGATGAGGGCGAATTATGGCACAAGAGATTGGGCCATCTTCACCATGGAGCCTTGAAAGTCATGCAACATATTTCTACTGGTCTTCCCTGGGGTACATTTGCGCAGTCAGACACATGCAAGGGATGTACTATGGGAAAATATGTAAAGGCCACCTTTCATGAGAAGGAGAACCGAGCTTTGGGGATTCTTGAAAGAGTTCACATAGACGTGTGTGGTCCTTTCTTTGTTTCTTCGACAGCAAAACATAAGTACTATGTAATATTTTTTGATGACTTTCCTCGTAAGTGGTGGATCTTCTTCATGCAAAAGAAATAGCATACATTCTTTAAGTTCTTGGATTTTAATTCACTGGTGGAGAAAGAGTCGGGGAAGAAAGTGAAGGCTCTTAGGAGCGATAATGGTGGAGAATACATCTCTAACAAATTCAAGAACTTCTGCAGAAAAGAAGGAATTCGAAGATAACTCATAGCGCCTCATAACCCACACCAGAATGGGGTCATGGAGAGAAAGAATAGAACTATTGTGGGTGCATCACGAGCGATGTTGCATGATCAAGGCCTACTGATGCATATGTGGCCGGAAGCATGCAACACATCGGTACAGTGCAAAACCATTGTCCTCATAGGATACTTGGCATGAGTTCACCTGAAGAGGCTTTCATTGGTAAGAAACCTAATGTTTCACACTTTAAGATTTTTGGCTCATTTTTTTATGTGCATGTGACCAAGGACGCCATAAAGAAGCTGGAACCAATAGTTGAGGTTTGGATTTTTGTGGGGTACACTGAAATGCCCCATAATTATCATGTGTATTTTCCAAATAGCAAAATGATTGTTGTGCAATGGGATATAAAATTTGACGAGGAGAAAGCCATGTAGTTGTCCCTTGAGAGGGAGCTGGACTTGCATGCAAAGGAGGAATTTTTGGTTCCCAAGGATGAGTCTCAATATGTGGATTAGCCACATGAGGAGGTTCATGGAGTGGAGGAAAAAACTCATGCAGAGCCATCCATCAGAAATTGCAGAAGGCGCAGAACGGAAGCTAATAGATTGATACTTGATGCTGCAGAGAATGTAGGATCCCCTCCTTCACAGTGCAGACAGAGACAATCTCTTGACCGATTTACTAGATAAATGGATCTTATGAGAAAATGTATTGTGACTAAACCATCTTCCTTTTAGGAATAAGTGCAGCAACCAACTTGGGTTGATGCAATGGTGGAGGAGTATGACTCCATTGTCAAGAATAGTGCATGGCAGATAGTCCCAAGATCGGTCGACAAATCAGTGGTTGGATCAAGATGGATCTACAAGGTAAAGCAAGCTGCTAATGGGAGTGTGGAGAAACACAAGGCCAGATTTGTGGCCCGGGGATTCTCACAGATCGAGGGGATAGATTACGATGAGACTTTTGCAGCTTCTGCAAGGTACTCTTCCATAAGATCCATCCTTGTATGGGTTGGTGCATTCATCAGATGGATGTGAAAACTTTGTTTCTTAATGGGATCATTGAGGAAGAGGTGTATATAGAGCATCCTCAAGGTTTCGATATCTTCAACAGTGAGTCGCATGTGTGCTAACTCAAAAGAGCATTGTATGGGCTGAAGCAAGCACCCTATGCTTGGTACACTCGGATAGACAGTTATTTCACCGGATTGGGCTTCACCAAAAGTGAAGCAAATGAAAACTTGTACCAGATTGTGGTTGAGTGTAAGCTATTTATCATTGTTCTCTATGTTTATGATTTAATTTTGAATGGTGATGAGCAGCTGATACACTCATGCAAGGAGGATCTTGCAAGGGAGGTCGAAATGAAGGACATGGGACTCCTTCATTATTTCCTTGGATTGGAAATATGGCAGCGAGATGGTGAAATTTTTATGTCTCAAGGAAAGTATGAAAAGGAGATACTGGGTAAGTTTAACATGGATAGTTGTAAGCCCATGGATACTCATCTTCCAGGAAATTGGAGGAAAGAGGATGCTACTTCTGTAGAGGTAGTGGATGCTACTGTCTACAGGCAGTTAGTGGGTTCACTAATGTATTTGGTGAACACGAAACCAGAAATTTCCTACACAGTTGACCAGCTAAGTCAAGTTATGGTTAAGCCTACCAAGCTCTTTTGTAAGTTGGGGAAACATGTCTTGAGATACCTGAAGGGCACATCAAAGTATGGTCTATGATGCATACGGACATACGGAGTGAAGCTTCAAGGCTTCACGGATGTCAGGGATGCAGATTGGGCAGTCCATCAAGAAAAAAGAGCACATCATGAGGGATCTTTAGCATAGGATCGACAGCAGTTTCCTGGTATAGCAGGAAACAATGATTTTTTGCACTCAGTTCATCTGAAGTAGAATACATGGCAGTAATTCAAGCTGCATGTGAGGCTATCTGGATGAGAAAGATCTTGGTTGGTTTGTTCAGTTCTCATATGAATCTGATAGTGATTCATTGTGATAATTAGAGTTGCATTAAACTCTCGATTAATCCTATGTTTCATGATAGGTCCAATCATATAGATATCTGGTACCATCATCTCATATATTGTGTGTAGAGAAGGATAATGTTGCTTCAGTACATTCCCACGGAAGATCAGGATGCAGATATTCTGATGAAGGCACTCACCAGAAGAAAATTCGAATACCATAGAGACTGGATCAGGGTTAAGGATAATCCCTTTCTTCTTGAGAGGGAGTGTTGAGATTCAAAAAGAAAATTTCAGCACCCACGCCTAGTTCCATTTAGCACCCAAACTAGGGTGGGGCCCACAGTGCTATTTTTGGGTGCATGTCTATTTTAATTATCCCTTAATTAATATGGACAATAAATTGTTATATATTCTCAATGATGACTTGAAATAGTTAACTAAGAGTGATAAACTTAGTTAGCTAGTGGATTTCAAGTTAGAGGTAGTTGGTGAGGCATGTAGAGTAATTCTAGTTGTAACAAAGTTTGAAGTGTAGTGGTGCATTAGTTAATGCATGTTGTAATCAGTTTAACTCAGTTAAGTGAGTTAAACTCAATAGTGCTAGTTGTAACTGAAGATACACTAGTGAGAGATCAAGTGAATTAAACATTAATTAATTCACAATCAGTGATCTCACATGCAACTGAGGATTTACTATTATTAGTTGCATGCATGTTAGATCCAATGGAGACCCAGTTGAGTTCTAGGTGAAAGGGAAGTTGATTGTCAGTTGTAGGATTATTGGTTTGCACACATGAAACCAAACACCCATTGGAGTTCCCATGATACTTGCGTAACAATCAAGGCAATAATTCCTATATTTTAGGGATTTCATTCATCAGGGATTGCGCAAGCAAGGTAGGTTGTCTAGAGGATGAGAATTGGCCATGTGTTGGTGATTTTTGTTCATGATCTGAAAATGGAACTATTTGTAAATGTTGTGCAAAGTATCCATTTCCATTTAATTAAGTGTGCAAAGTATTCTCCATGTATTGTAGGTTAAACAAAGTGTTTTTGGTAATTGTTTCTGAGTTTATGTGTGAGGAAAAGTTAATTAAGTTTACTGTTTAACATATTATATCAAAAATACACAGCAAGAGAAATTCACCATAGCATAACATAGCAAACTGATGAGGCAGTTCACCCCTCCTGGGCTACATCTGTCAGGTCCAAGGCTCCCAATGGGCATGTCCTTGCTCTATTAAGTTGCTCAAAATGGTTATACAATGAAATATATGCCTAAACAGGCAAAACAAGCTGTGAATTTGACTTGAGAAGACAGAAATAAGCTAAAAATGGCTTTTGTTTCACCTCAAACAGTGAAGTACAACCCAATACAGCTCCATCTTCCTGATGGCTCTGGTGGCCCTTTCCTCTTTCCTGAAGAAAAAAAATGGCTTAAGAACACCTCTGTTCACTCTGAAACCTATTCCAAACACTCCAGAATGCTCAAGAAACCCAAAATTGACTAAAACTTCGTCTTTTTTGGTCAAAAATTGAGAAAGTTATGATCAAAACAAATTTTGCCCAATGGCACTAGAAAACCTCCTCCAAAACTGGAAGAACTCCAGTTAACTTCGACAAAAATGGAAAATGGATAAGACTGGTAGAACCGTGCCATTAAATTAGGGGAAACATTAATTGTGACTTCCAGTTTGAAGCACGTTCACATGCTTAAAACCCGAAAACTATTTGCGCTGGAGGTTACTGCCAAACCCGCGCCTGTGGTCATAGCCTTTAGGTTATATGGAAAGAGGGCTAGCTCCTGAGTGCTAAGGCTCATTTGTTCCACCAATTGTATGGAGCTTAGCCCTTGGTCCTGGCGCAAGGTCACGTAGCGCCTTATCCCTTAGCCCTGAGGGCTTATAACACCTAAACTCCGCCCATTGAAAAGGGTTTAGACCATGGTCTTGGGCCCCCGATATTATTACCAAGGCGCTGACCCTTGAGGGCTTAACACCTAACACTACTGACCCGACTGTTCGTTCAACGAGCCCGACTCGCCCGTTTAAACTTCCGCCCATCTGCACGTTCAAGAACGTCTTCCCTCTACCATGTTGGTCGGGTCGACCTCCGCCCAAGGGGTCGGGTCAAGAGTTCGAACCTCTTGCCCTCAACATTTCAACAAGTCTTTTAAACCATTGGACTGGGGCCACGTGCCAACCTCCAGGCAGGCCATGTGGCACCCTGTAATAGGCCCATAAAAAACCATATAAAAATTCATTTTTTTTCCAAATAAACATTTTGAAAAAGACAATTTTTCTTGGTCAAAAATTCATGTTTTGAAGGTCATTGGGCGTTTTCAAACTTCAGTAACTTTCACATACGACATCATATTTGAGTCCCATTCACGGCGCCAAAATCACAGCGACGAGGCCTTTCTGGTCGTTCATATTGTAACCAATTCTGAGAAGTTCCATTTTTGAGCATTTTTTTCAACTTGGACATGATCTCCTAATCACACCTCCCAAATGGGAAGCTTTTGGACCCCAAAATCTCTCCGAATTACAGAAATTGAAGATGAGGAGACTGATTCTCCACTCTTCCAACCTTGAACCACTGAAATCTTCCTGACTTCATCAAATTGATCTTCTCATAAAAAGATGAATTCTTCCTTGAATCTGTTGACCGACTGTTGGTAACCTTGACTGAGTCATGATGCAAATTTTTGAAATTTGCAGAACAACAACTATAATCTGCAGAAATCATACTTCTTCTACAATTTTCTACCTTCAAAGGAAACTAAAATTGAGATTCACCTTGCCAACTGTCCTTATGGCGAATTTTTGTCAAATGAGCCATGTACTTGTGTCGATTCCCGACCAAGTTTTCTCGCCATACCAATCTGCCATTCTAAAACCAAAAATGACCCTTGCTGAACTTTGTGCCCTCTTTGCTTGCATGCTTTTCCTTTTCTTGGATTCCTTCATCGCTTTGCACTGACACTTTTTTCTCTGCACCGATCGACACCAAAGACACTTTTTGCAACATATTGTCATATTCCAAAGATGACATGATTTCAGAATGAAACATCTCATCATTTATATCAGCAATAACATGAAAAGGATTATGTACAAAATATTTTTGTTTAATCATCAACAAAGTCAGATTTTTACTTGCATTGACAAGTCTTTTCAATTTATGTGCATTCACTAAAGACAATTCTAGCTTCTTCTGATGTGCTCTCACAATAAACTCCTTGCCATCCTTGAATAGGTGATACTTGTTCTCGAGGCGATGGAAGATTGCTTTTCTGTCATATAAATATGGACTACCCAACACCACACCTGTAATGTCAAGCAATACCAGTGACATCTAATTCAACCAAATCAACATAATGAGCTGTTATGGCAAAGCGCAACATGCACTTTCTTGAGACTTCTAAATTAGCATCCTTGCAAATCCATCCAAGTGAATATGGATTTGGATGTGGAATGGTCTCAAGTTTCAGCTTCTTGACTAAGTATTTTGAGATGAGATTCGCTTGAGACCCACTATCAAATAGTGTGTCTATCTTTGTGTGTTTTGAGATTATCCTCACATGAAACAGCTCTATCCTCCTCTCTTCATTTGGAGTTTCTATGTGATAGTTTAAAGTGCTAGAACTAGGATTTGTTTCATTTGCAATCTGTTTCCCCTTTGTTTTCTTTAGTACCATGGCTATGCTTTTAGTTTCATCTCTTGATTCAGACCCTAAGTATTGTTCAGCAGTTGCAACTATTTTTCCTTTTTCTTTGGCCTTATCTTTGGTTTTAATTTTTTCTAGTTTCAGCTCCAGATGAAGTTTCCAGCAATGTTCTTCATCGTGGCTTGTTTTGGAACAGTTTTTACAAAATAATTTTCCTTTTTCTTTCCTAGATTTTGCATTTCTTTTTCTTCCTTTTCCTTTAAATTCACTACCCTCATTCCCATCAAAATATGGTTCACCTCTAGCCTCTAAATGCGTGGCTTGAACACAAACCTCATCTAGACTAGTAGGATAAAACATAAGGATAGTATGTATAAGATAGTTGTGTAAACCACCTATATATTTCAGAAAATTCTCTTGGCTATGCAAATCAATTCCAAGTAATAAAGCCCTTCATCTAAACTCTTGATTGTAATATTGAACACTTTGTCCCTTAAGTTGTCTAAAACTTTGCCAATTCATGATAGCCTTTTGTAAATGAGCTAATGGATAAAATTGTTGCTTAATTGCGAAAATAAATTCAGCCCATGATAAATTGATCTTACCATGTTTTTTAATTTCATCCTTGGTGTTGCCTTCCCACCATACCAATGTTGCTCCCTCAATTCTCAAAGAGGCTAACTGAATCTTGGTGTCGTCTTCATGAAGGTTTTGTATCCTCAAATAAACTTCCAACTGTCTTATCCAATTGTCAAGTTTATCTGCATTAACCTCACCATTAAACATAGGCAACTCAAATTTAACATCAAGCTTTAAAAATGGACTTTTACCAGTGGTTTTAGACTTGTGAGATTGATTCACTAAAGTAGAGGATGATGATGTAGAGGAAGAGGATGAAGATGGGGATGGTGGATCACCATTTCCTCCATGTCCTTTCTTTGACTTGTCATCACTTTTCTTTCCTCCTGAAGAAACCTCTCCTTCTTTCTGGTGTTTAGACCCTTCTCCAACAAGCCTATCATTCCTTTCTTGGTAGAGTATCCTCACCATCTCTGTCATGTCTAGGAAAGATTTTCTGAATACCCGTTCCTCTTCTTTGGGATCAATGTATTCAAGAGCTTCTCCTTCTCTTGAAGACATGCTTGAGGCTTCTTCAATGGCTCTTGAAGGTGGCTCTCTGGCTCTTCTTGGTTGTGGATTACTTTGTGCACTAACCAAGTTTCCTTCACCTCTCTTGAGTTTAAGCCTAGTAAGCATCAAAACTTGCAAACAATCAACTAAATCTTTGCACAAGAACAAATGTTGAGTAAAACTCTAGCTCCTAAGGCTCAAATCCTGATCTCTGATATCATCGGATCTAAAAATGGAACTATTTTTAAATGTTTTGTAAAGTATCCATTTCTATTTAATTAAGTGTGCAAAGTATTCTCCATGTCTTGCAAGTTAAACAAAGTGTTTTTGGTAATTGTTTCTAAGTGTATGTGTGAGGAAATGTTAATTAAGTTTATTGTTTAACATATTATATCATAAATACACAGCAAGAGAAATTCACCATAGCATAACACAGCCAACTGATGAGGCAGTTCACCCCTCCTGGGATACATTTGTCGGGTCCAAGGCTCCCAATGGGCATGTCCTTGCTCTATTAAGTTGCTTAAAATGGTTATACAGTGAAATATATGCCTAAACAGGAAAAAAAATCTGTGAATTTGACTTTAGAAGACAGAAAAAAGCTAAAAATGGCTTTTGTTACACCTCAAACAGTGAAGTACAACGCAATACAGCTCCATCTTCTTGATGGCCCTAGTGGCCCTTTCCTCTTTCCTGAAGAAAACATGGATGAAGAACACCTCTATTCACTCTGAAACCTATCCCAAACACTCCATAATGCTCAATAAACCCAAAATTGACTAAAATTTCATCTTGTTTGGTCAAAAATTGAGAAAGTTATGATCAAAAAAACAATTCCCCAGTGGCACTAGAAAACCTCCTCCAAAACTGGAGGAACTCTAGTTAACTTCGACAAAAATGGCGGATGGATAACACTGGAAGAACCATGCCACTAAATTAGGGGCAACATTAATTGTGACTGCTAGTTTGAAGCGTGTTCACATGCTTAAAACCCAAAAATTATTTGCGCTGGAGGTTACTGCCAAACCCACGCCCGCGGTCATAGCCTTTAGGTTATATGGAAAGAGGGCTAGCACCCAAGTGCTAAGGCCCATTTCTTCTGCCAATTATATGGGGCTTAGCCCTTGGTCCTGGCATGAGGTCATGGAGTGCCTTATCTCTTAGCCCTGAGGGCTTAACACCTAAACTTTTCCCATTGAAAAGGGTTTAGCCCATGGTCTTGGGCCCCCGGTCTTATTACCAAGGCTTTGACCCTTGAGGGCTTAACACCTAACTCCGCCGACCCAACTGTCCGTTCAACAAGCCCGAATCGCCCGTTTAAACTTTTACCTATCTGCACGTTCAAAAACGTCTACCCTCTGCCGTGTTGGTCGGGTCGACCTCCGCCCGAGGGGTCGGGTCAAGAGTTCGAACCTCTTGCCCTCAAAATTTCAACAAGTGTTTTAAACCATTGGCTTGGGGCCACGTGGAAGCCTCCGGGAAGGCCACGTGGCACCCTGTAATAGGCCCATAAAAAACCATATAAAAATTAATTTTTTTCCAAATAAACATTTTGAAAAAGACAATTTTCTTGGTCAAAAAGACATGTTTTGAAGGTCATTGGAATTTCAAATTTCAGTAACTTTCACATACGACATCGGATTTGAGTCCCATTCATGGTGCCAGAATCACAGCGATGAGGCCTTTCCGGTCATTTAGATTTCAACTAATTCTGAGAAGTTCCATTTTTGAGCATTTTTTTCAACTTGGACATGATCTCCTGATCACTGTCTAGAGGATGAGAATTGGCCATGTGTTGGTGAGTTTTGTTCATGACGGTGTGAGACAATTAGCTAATTATTGGAGTGATATTGTGAGAAGATTTTTGTATGTAATTGTTTCATGATCCATGTTGAATATATAATAGAATATACTGGGGTTTTTAGTTGTATTTCCTCGAGAAATTATCTGTGTTGTGTGTGATTTTATTCTTCTTTACTTCATGTGATTGGAGATTGTGTTTTTAATTCCGAAAAACATTTGTAGAAGAGATTTTGTATTTAACTTTAGTACATTGTTAGATCAGCTGAATCCAAGATATACATGCATGTTGTATAATTTCTACATATAACTCCTTGGAATCCCAGATGCCATGTCAGCGCCAATGTGTTCTGGTTTAAAAAATTCATCAGAACTATGCATCTTGAATTTAGTGGCTTTGAACCACTCTTCACCCTCTCTTGGTATCTCTTTGGCTTGATAAATGGTATCAGGTAATACTGTAAATTTTAGTACCCCCACCTTTGAAGTTTTGCCTATGAAATTTACTGCAAAATCCTTTGATATTTGAGCATGAAAACCTTGGAGTTTTTGACAAAATTTCAAGAAAATGACATTATTTAATTCTTCCACAAAACTAGGGTCTTCATGTGGTAGCTTGAGGTACATGGGTTCATATCTCACACAAGAGCCTCCTATGTTTACTTTCTTCTTCATATCCATCGTGTTTATAACCACGCTATCTCCTTGAACTATGACACCTGTAAAGACAAAAAATGAACAAAAAGCAGTGGGACTAAGCTTCTTAGAGATGCTAATGGATTGATGCATGCAAAACTTGAACAACATATGACAAAGAGGTGCTTTGGGGATAAGTTTTAAATATGGAAGTCGAAAGTGGAGAGCATGATGACAAATGTGGGACTGAAAGATAATGATGAGGGTATTTATGCTTTTTCATGCTTGGGTGATTATGATAATGAATTAGATGACCTCACCTTTATCCCTAACCATTAGAAATTTGACAACTCATTTTCCTCTGTTTTGATGCAAAAAAAACATGATTCCGCAGCGAAAATAGTTATAAAATTGGCAGATTCGCTAAGGACTGGTCAGGTGATTCCGTAGCAAAATTTTCCAATTTGCAATTATATTCGTTGCACAACCGTGAAAAAATAGACATGTGGAAACTACCTTGATTTGAAACCATGCATGTGAACCTAAAGTGGAATTTTATAGATATGACTGAGATGACATGACTAATGGAGTGTTTTAGACTTAGTATAAAGACTTATTTCATGAATTTTTCATCAATTTCATGAACCAACCTATTGAGACAAAATGAAACTTAGGTGAGTGACCCTATCAATCAAAATTAAAAATTTATGTGTGATAACATTGGCTCGACTGGGGATGGTGTGCCCCTGTGGTACAGTAAAGAACTTTTAGTTCCAATGTCTTCCTTCAAAAACCGAAATTTTCTGAAATTGATGAAGACTTCACCAAGCTCTTATGGCCTTCTCCTCGAGCTCAAGCTTGTTGGAAACTGCAATCCAAGCTGAAGACTAAATCTTCACATGCTGAAACGATGCTCAAAATACTTGAGCTTATTCACACACACTCCTACCTACCCTAATAGCTACAATTTTCATGTTTGACTCAAGCGACATGAAACCTCCAATAAATTTAGTCAATGAGCTGATATGATACCTGAACTCCTTCATTGTTCTTAAACCAAAAGCAAATTGTATCCTGTAGTGACAAAGGTAACAGAAAATGGGTCTGATTTTCACAGTGAAAACATAATTGAAAAGTTGGACTATAGAACTCTTCCATGTAGTCAGCTATGGGATCATAGAAGACATAGTTTGTTTGATAATTCTCAAAACATTCTGTAGTTTTAGATAGCTCATATATGCTTTCTTTAGCAACATAAGACTTCAGTTGTGTGCTATCAAACTCATTTTCAAAAACAAGGCATTCCTCCTCAATCTCAAAAGAGAAAGGTAGCACCACCTTCTCTTTGTATTTTGGCATGAAAAAAATTTCAAAAGACTTATCTTGACCATGAAGACTATAGGATTGAATTTGATCTTCTAAAACTTCAATGTCTTTCTCAATTTTCTTAGCAAATTCATCCAAAAATTGAATCTTATCTTCTGACTTGCACTCAAATGACTTTATATAAGAAGACAAGGCCGAAGAGAAATTTTCATCGACTTCTTCATTAGTTTGATCATCATTCCATTGCTTAAAACCTTGAATGGAAAGAGATTCTACCACCAACTTGGTTTTTTCCATCCATGTTTCCAAAAAGATAAGCCAAAAATCTACAAATGACTTAATAGATCCGATAGGAAAAGTTTCAATCCATTTTCTGCATTTCCCTTTAAATGAATCAAAGAAAAATCTGATGAAAATATCTTCATGTATGACTCTAAGAAGCTTAGTAAAGTCGCAAAAATTTGAAATATGCTTCAATGTCAAACTCAAATCTTCTCCATTAATTTTTTGACCTTTCCTTAAAAAATATGCATCCTTGGGAAAAGGATTTGGGAAACCATAAATTTCTGAAAAATCTACACATGCATACTTCGAAACAAGAAGGGAAGCATCTGAGTTCTTCATAAGTCCAGTGGAATCACCATGAAGCTATGAATTTTTTAATTCTTCAACAATGGAGCCACCAAGGTAGAAATGCAACCTCATTAGCTTCTAAGCTCCTACTAACTCCAAGAGTTTAGCATCACTATTTGAGCACAAACTTTGTGAATTTTGTCTTCAAACTCCCAGCAGACACACCAAAATGTTATCACTAAGTTGGTATAGATTGGTTGCTCCACCAGAAAACCTAGAGTAGCTCTTTCAAACCATCTTTTGACTGAAAATTAGCCTCTTCAGCCTTATAGGACTCTCTCAAAGTAACTATGATTTGTTCAATTATGATTCAATCAGATGGCTAAGTCTGTGATATTTTCTTGAATGTGTTTGATTGCAGGTGAAAAATGTATAGGGTTTACTACCATTGGGATTATGGACTCAATGTTAGGAAATTCAATGACAATGGCTCTCCTTGTAGAAGCTGAGGCATGTAATGTTTCAATGAAAGGACAACATATAGAGAGAAATATTCAATATATTAATGCTCAAAGGAAGTTAGATCATGAATAACATGAATTTTTATTAATTAAACATAAAGATATTGAAAGCAAAATATTAAGACACGTAGGAAAAATGCTCATTGAAACACTAAAAGAATCATAGGTGAAGAAGAAAAACAATCACTGTATATTACCGATCATCAAAACTTTATAAAGTGATAGTGTAGAGTAACATTCTCCAACCCTGTATTCTTCGAAGTACTTCCTATTAATAGGTTTTATTCACTTACATAGGATCTACCCACATGGCTAGATCGTCGAACCATTTGTTTTGACACCTCACTTAAAAGTAAACTAGGTACTTGGAAATAAAGCAGACACCTAATGAGTTTAGAATTAGAAGCCTATTAGGACTCTACCTCCTATTTATTACATTCACTAACAGTAGAACTGGATAATCAATCACCCTAGTTTTAAGGAAAGGATTATCATGATATTTAATCATTGTCTTTATGTTGAGCTTGAGAAAAATAAAAAAATTTCGAGGAGAAAATTTCTGTTGGAGTGTTCCACTGATACTCTTTAACCTTCCATGTGGTTGGATGACCTTCAATGCACCTTCAACATACCAAAATTATACCAAATTCTGCTCGCTGCAAAAATAGAGTAAAACAGTCAGTTTCGTAGCGTGATTTTGTAGCAACTCCACTTCACCTATCCACGCCAATTTTCAGCCTTCTTCTCTGATTTGGATGTGTTGGTTATACAAAATGAGCTAAATACATATTTCCTCTATTTTTGATTTCGCCCAAAACTATGATTTTTGACAAAAAGTCACCTAAAGGATTTCGTAGCAAAATCTGGGCTTCAAGCCTGGGATTCACTATGAAATTTCCTAATTGGTAGAAAAACACAAAATTTTCCCTTTTCCTCAAAATTTCACTTTTAAATCTGGAAATGTTGATTCCTGAATGCTGCAAAATTGTCAAAAATATTTTAGGCCAACTCTTCAAGCTTTGGGAACTTCGTCTTTAGCAGTAGGAGGCTTCATCTCATGAGGCTCATTTATCACTTTGATTTTGAGACCTCTTTTCTTCAGTTCTAACCATATCATCTCCATTTGATCCTATAATTATTTGAACTAGCTTTTGAGCCTCTTCCTTTCAGATTGTAACCATAAGTTTCTTTTTCCGGTGTATTTCATTACCCTTCTCAAAGGAAGTATCATTTTCAGTAAATTCTTTGCACTAGTTAGTGATTCATCATATTTTTTTAGCTGGTCATTTACTTCCTCTTTGAAATCCTACATCATCGTTCTATCTACCTTGGCTTCTTGTAACTCTAACTTGGTCTCAATGACCTCTTCTTTGGCCTCTCTTAACTACTCCTTTAATACTTGCACATCCGTTTTTTCCACCATCTTCTCTTTTCCTTTCCTTTGCACAAAGACCTCCTCTGTTGTTGGAGACAAGTTAATAATATCTTCTATGATAGGTTGTTTGCCTTTGTCAATATCCTCTATTTTCTTATTTTCCATGACACCCTTTGCAAGTTGTAGCCTAGTAAGTGATTTCCTTGGCTGAAATAAGAAACATACATCTTCTCCTGTAAAATCAAGATTTTTAACAGCCTTACCTTTATTTTTTTTCTTGTCATCTTAAATGTTTTCATCTCTAACAACTGAAGTCTCCTCAATATCTATGGCTTGAAGGGTGTCTTCAAGGTTTCCCTTTCCAATTGTTTGACTTCTGGTTATCCTCATGTGACTATGCTTACTGATATTTTGTTTTTTGTTTGTAGGTGAAGGTTGTGGGATTTCTTCCTCTTGTATAGGTTCTATTTCATCATCCATTGGCTGTAGGATAGGCTCTACCTCTTCTTCATTTACACCGTTTTTCCCAGCTGGAGATTTATCATTTTTATTTGATGGAGTAGCTTTTGGCTTTAGGTTTTTCTTAGGTGTCACTGAATCAACTTCATAACCACTAAGGAAAAGGAAAGTAACCCAATATCTGTTTAATTTCTTCAATTCCTCCAATGCTAAGAGCTTAATCAAACCATGGTGGAAGGTTGATGTATCATTACCATCAGCCCTGGCTTGAACCTTATCAGACATTTTCCCTAAGCTCCTAAATAGAAAGAAAGGAAGATCAAGAGACTGCTTACCAGTGAAGTGCAATAGAAGCCTGAAACAGGTAAACCATATGAAATCTCCCCTTACAAGTAAAGTAATTTTGGATCACAAATAGCAATTTGGAATAATTCTCCTTCATATAACTCCTTGGAATCCCATATTCCATGTCAGCTCTAATGTGTTCTTGTTTAAAAATTCATCAGAACTCTGCATCTTGAATTTAGTGACTTTGAACCACCCTTCACCCTCTTTTTTTATCTCTGTGTCTTGAGTGGTATTAGGTGATACTGTAAAATTTAGTACCCCCACCTTTGAAGTTGTGCCTGTGAAATTTACTGCAAAATCCTTTGATATTTGAAAATGAAAACCTTGGAGTTTCTGACAGAATTTTAGGCATCTGACATTGCTGAATGCTTCCAAAAACTAGGGTCTTCATTTAGTAGCTTGAGGTCCATGGGTTCGTATCTCACACAAGAGCCTCCCTTGTTTACTTTCTTCTTCATAGTCATCCTCTTTTATAACCACGCTTCCTCCTTGAATTGTGACACCTACAAAGAGAAAAACTGAACAGGAAGCTGCTTGCGGTGGGACTAAGCTTCTCAAAGATTCTAATGGAATGATGCATACAAAACTTGAACAACAGATAACAGAGAAGTGCTTTGGGGATAATTTTTAAAGATGGAATTCGAAAGTAGAGAGCATGATGACAAATGTGGGAGTGAAAGATAATGATGATGGTATTTACACTTTTGCATGCTTAGGTGATTATGATAACAAATTAGATGACCTCACCTTTATCCCTAACCATTAGAAATTTGACAAATCACCGTCCTCTATTTTGATGCAAAAAAACATGATTCCGCAGCGAAAACAGTTATAAACCTGGCAGATTCGCTACGAACTGGTCAGGTGATTTCGTAGCGAAATCTGCCAGTTTGTGGCTATATTCACTGCAAAATCGTGAAAAAATAGACAGGTGGAAATTACCTTGATTTGAAACCATGCATGTGAACCTAAAGTGGAATTTGATAGATATGACTAAGATGACATGACTAATGTAGTGTTTTAGACTTAGGATTAAGACTTATTTCCTGAATTTTTCATCAATTTCATGAACCAACCTATTGATATCAAATGAAACCTACGTGAGTGAACCTATCAATCAAAATTAAAAATTTATGTGTGATAACATATGCAATGTGGCAAGCACTGACATAGTTTTTCCATAATAGTATCAATCACAGGAAGTTGACGCTCAAGGAAAAGCTTCAGAATATCAACATGTGGAAGACTGAAACTATTCAACAATGTTGAAAATGGCACCAAGAAAGATTATAATTTAATTTTCCCTTGAATTAAATTAGAAGAAAATTGTAATTCCACGTCACATGACAACTTTTACGAATTAAATACATTATTTTGACTTAGTTGGTTCAGTTAATTTGAGTTGAGGGTCTAAATTGAGTCTTGTAGAGTGGTTCCTACTTTTTAGGAGCCTTCGTTGAGTTTATTTTGAGTCGTAATTAATAAATTCATTTTATATGAGTTAAAGTCAGTTTAACTAGTTCCAATTGTTGGGGAAACTAGTGGGAGGTCAAACTGTCAAACTTGAATTTGAACCACACTTAGTGATCAACCAGTTAACTGATAAATCAATCATAAACAACTCATTCATGTGTGAACCGAGAGTTACCCAGTTTAGATTGGAGTTCAAGGGTAGTGTACAATCAGTTGTATAATTATTTGAATTGTACAAGTGGTGCATGAAGTCAGAGGAACTCCTATGATGGATTGTGCAGTATTGGATGGGGATTTCCCTAATTAATAGGGGCTAATTACCCAAGGAAACAGCGCAAGGAAATAGGGACTTGGAAAAGAAAAAATTTGGTTTCATATTGGCCTAGGCTTGTCTAGGAAGAATTGAGACATATAGAGATAGTGCATAGGTTGCTAGAGCTTGAGAAAAGCATTGTAATCTTCTCATATTTTATGACTATTGCAATATAAAGATAGCAGGTTTTTTTAGTTGTGGTTTTCCTCATGAAATCATTGTGTAATGTGTTGATTGAATTATTTCTCATGTATGCTTTGTGATTTTTCTATTATTTATGGTTTCCACAATTGGTCAAGTAGATTCAAGTCTATTTTCTTAGAAAATTACAATTAGAAGTTTGAATCTACAAGGAATTCTACATGGTTTCGGAGCTAAAATAAAAATAGAAGAGAAGAATACGGTTTTTTACTTGTAGGAGGAACCTGTTTTGCAGAAATCTTCTACAGAGCTAGTGGCAGGATCAAGATGGCATTCTATGGTTTAAGACTCGAGTATGCCCTTGAGGATAGCTCGAATTAAATTTTCTGGAGAGACCAGATATATCATTCTTGGAAGAAAACTGATTGAAGGATTTCATTGAGAAGGACATCCTGAAACCAACTCCAAATGATGCATGGGATTTAGAACAGTGGAAGAAGTACATAGAAAAATCAAGAATAATATTACTGGATGGAGTTCATGATCATAATTTCTCTAACCTCCATGGTAAGGAGACTCCATATGGAATGTGGAAAGTCTTGATAGACTTGTTTCAGAACAACAGTGACCACAGGAAGTTTTCACTGAAGGAAAAGCTCAAAAAAATCAAAATGGATAAGGGAAACACAATACCACAGTACTTAACCAAGTTCACACAAAATTTGGATGAGCTTGCAAGTGTTGGTGTTACAGTTTATGATGATGATCTGGTCAGCCTAGCACTTCTACGACTTCCCAAGAGCTGGAAAAGCTACCAAGATTCGGTAAATGGGAGGGAGAAGCTACCAAAGTGGGAGGGATTGTGGTACGAATTGGTGTAGGAAGAGATCAGGTGGAACACCAGAGATGTAACCATATCAAATAATGATGATGAGGAGAATTGCTCCTTAGATGGAAAGGAAAAGATAGGGAAAGGAAAGAATTCCTAATCCAAAGGAGATTCCATTCAAGCAGACGAGAAGAAGGACTTGTCGAAGATTAAATTTTTTCATTGTCATGAGTTGGAACACTATGTCACTAAGTATCCACACATGAAGGCTAGCAAGAAGCCCTCAGGAGGAGTGGAAGGTGAAGCTCTTACTTCACAATTTGAGTTGGATTTCACACTCATTGCATGCATGGTGACATCAGTGATGGGTAGTGTGTGGTACCTAGATAGTGGAGCCTCATTCTACATGATCGACAACAAAGAATTCTTCAGCAACTTGGAGGAGAAGGACCTCTAGATGCACATCGAGATGGGAGATGATGGAAGGTATAGTGCAATCGGCATCGATACTGTTACTTTTCAGAGGAAGTCTGATTCTCCTCTCACATTAAAAGATGTCATGTATGTTCCTGGTTTGAAGAAGAGTTTAGTTACAGTTCCTATGTTGGAAGATTGTGGCTACGATGTGATATTTAGAAAAGGAAAGGTGTTCCTTCGTCACATAGCCACAGGACAAGTGAATTGGATCGGGTTCAGGTAAATAACCTCTATAAATTGGATGAAGAATAATGTGTTTCTTTGAAAATGAAAGCAAAGAAGGTGCAGAGCTGATACATCGGTGAATTATGGCATAGACTACTAGGCCACTTTCACCATGGAGCTTTGAATATCATGCAGCAGATTTCGACAGGACTTCCCAATGGTGCACTTCAGTAGTGTTAATTTGAGCACAAAAGCAAAGAAGGTGCAGGGTTGATACATCAGTGAATTATGGCATAGATGACTTAGCCATTTGCACCATGGAGCTTTGAAGATCATATATCATATTTCTACAGGACTTCACAAGGGTGCACTTGATTAGTGTTATACATGTAAAGGGTGTACATTGGGGAAATAAACCAAATCCACCTTTCATGATAAGGACAGTCGAGCACAAACGATCCTTGATATAGTTCACTCAGATGTGTGTGGATCGTTCTCAGAAACCTCCATGGCCAAGCACAAGTATTATGTGATTTTGTAGATGATTTCTCATGTAAGTGATGGATTTTCTTCATGTAGAAGAAAGACCATACATTCTCAAAATTTTGTGATTTTAAAGCAATTTTTGAGAAAGACACCGGCAGGAAAGTGAAGGCTCTCAAGATCAATAACGGTGGAGAATATGTGTCGAATGAATTCAAGAAATTATTTGCATAAACATCAATTCAACAGGAGTTGATAGCACCTCATAACCCACAATAGAATGGGGTTGTCGAAATAAAGAACAAAATTATTTTGGGAGTTGCATGAGTGATGTTTCACTTGTGGGCTAAATCATGCAGCACAATAGTATATTTGCAAAACAAGAGTCCTCGTCTGATTCTCGGGATAAGTACACTAGAGGAAGCTTTTTCAGGTAAGAAAAAATATGTGGCACACTTCAGTATTTTTGGTTCATCAGTTTATTTTCATGTTACCAAGGATGCAAGGAAAAATCTATAACCAACAACAAAGTTGGGCATATTTTTGGGGTACACTAATACACCTCACAACTATCGGGTGTACCTGTCATATCACAAGATGACAGTTGTTCGTAGAGATGTGAAGCTTGATGAAGAGAAGGCCATGAGATGTTCCCTTGAGAGGGAGCTTTAGTTGCATGCAAATGAGGAGATTTTAGCTCCAAAGGAAGAACCTCAGGATGTTGTGGAGCAGCCAAAAACAGTGGAGCAAGGAGTGGAAACATCAACTCATGAAAATACATCCAGGGATGGAAGGAAGTGCACTAGAGAGGCTGAAATGTTGATGCATGATGCTATAGGGAATGTGGGAGCAACCACATCATAGTGCATGAAGAGAAGGTCACCAGAGCGGTACACTAGCTATATGGCTCTTATGAGCGAGAGTGTAAAGATTGAGCCATCCTCATTTGAGGAACTAGTGTAGCAACCAGTATGGGTTGATGCCACGGTAGAGGATTATGACTCCATTATCAGGAACAATGCTTGGGAAGTTGTCCTGAGGCCAAAAGGAAAGTCATTTGGAGGATCCAGGTGGATCAACAATATGAAGAAAGCATCATATGGGAGTGTTGAGAAACACAAGACCATATTTGTGGCCAAGGGGTTCTCTCAAGTGGAGGGAATTGATTACGAGGAGACCTTCGCTCTAGTAGCAAGGTACTCTTCAATCAAATCTATTTATCACTTTTAGCATAGATGGAATCATGGGATGGGAGATACATCATATGGATGTGAAGGTATCCTTCCTCAATGAAGTGATTGAGGAATAGGTGTACATAGAGCAGTCGGAAGGATTTAAGACCTTAAACAAAGAGTCACATGTGTGCAGGCTCAAGCAAGTTTTGTATGGAATAAAACAAGCACCTCGTGCTTGGTACACCAGGATCAACAGCTATTTCACCAGGTTGGGCTTCACCAAAAGTGAATCAGATGCAAACCTTTACCATATTATGGTTGAAGGTAAATTATTGATTGTATTATTATATGTCGATGATTTAATTCTAAATGGTGATGAGAAGCCGAAAAAATATTACAAAGAGGAATTGGAAAGAGAATTTGAGATGAAATACATGGGGCTCATTCATTATTTCCTTGATTTGGAAATTTGGCAAGGAGATGGGAACTATTTGTCTCTCAGGGAAAGTATGCCAATGAGATATTGAAGAAGTTTCACATGGAGAAAAGCAAACCCATCGAGACTCCTCTATCGAGGAATTGGAGTAAGGATGATGCTACTTCAGGTGAAGTGGTAGAGGCTACCGTTTACAAGCATCTTGTGGTTTCACTTATGTACTTGGTGAACACACGACCAAACATGTTTTATGTAGTATTCCAGCTTAGTCAAGCAATGGTTAAGTCAACCAAAATTTATTGGAAGGTGGCCAAACATGTGTTAAGATACCTCAGAGGCATCATTCATCTTTGTATTTAGTACTGAAGGACAGAGGGATTGAAGCTTCTAGGATTCACAGTTTCATGTTGGGTAGAGAGTCCATCCGACGGGAAGAGCACATCAAGGGGCATCTTTAGTATTGGGTTAGCAGCGGTTTCTTGGTATAGAAAGAAGCAGAGATTTTTTGAACTCATTTTAGTAGAAGAAGAGTACATTGCTGCTAGTCAAGTATCTTGTGACTCTATCTAGATGAGGAAGATCCTTTTTGGATTCTTTGTTCAGCAGATGGACCCTACAGTGTTTTACTGTGATAATCAGAATTGTATCAAACTCTTTGAGAATCTAGTTTTTCATGATCGGTCCAATTATATCAAAATTTGGTACCACCATCTCAGATATTGTGTGCATAGGTGGATCATGATGCTAGAGTACATTCCTATAGAGGAACGAGATGTAGATATATTGACGAAGGCATTGTCAAGAGGAAAATTCAAGTTCCACAGAGCAAGGATCGAGGTATCTAATAATCCCTCTCTTTCTGAGAGGGAGTTTTGAAAATGGCACCAAGAAATATTCGAATTTAATTTTCCCTTGAATTAAATTAGAAGAAAATTGTAATTACACATCACCTGACAATGTGTACGAGTTAACTAATTTATTTGGACTTAGTTGGTTCAATTAATTCAAGTTGAGGGTCTAACTTGAGTGATGTAGAGTGGTTCCTACTTTATAGGATCCCTATTTTAGTTTATTTTGAGTTGTAATTAATTAATTTATTTTATCTGAGTTAAAGTCAGTTTAACTAGTTCCAACTACTGGAGGAACTAGTGGAAGGTCAAAGTGTGGAACTTGAACTTGAACCAAACTCAGTGATCAACCAGTTAGATTATAAATCAGCCATAAATAACTCATGCATGTGTGAACTAAGAATTATCTAGTTGAGATTAGAGTTCAAGGGCATTGTACTATCATTTGTATAATTATCTGAATTATATAGGTGGTGCATGCAGTCAGAGGAAATCCTATGATGGATTGTGCAGTAAATGATGGGTATTTACCTAATTAATAGGGGCTAATTACCCAACCAAACAGAACAAGGAAATAGGTACTTTGGCAAGCCAAAATTTCATTTAGTATTGGCCTAGGCTTGTCTAGGAAGCAGTGAGAAAAATAGATATAGTGCAAAGGTTTCTCGAGCTTTAGAAAAGCATTGTAATCTTCTCATATTTTCTGACTAATGAAATATACAGATAGTGGGGTTCTTAGTTGTGGCTTTCCCCGGGAAATCATTATGTAATGTATTGATTGAATTCTTTCTCATGTATGCTTCGTAATTTCACGATTGTTCATTTTTTTCACAATTGGTAGAGTAGATTCAAGTCTTTTTTTTAGAAAAATTCCAGGCGATGAGGTAACTCCACAAAATGAACCATGAGATTTGATTGAGGGTTCTCATGAATATATGCATGGAGGTGAGAATGTTGGAATTCATTTCACAATGTCTCTTAGACTTCCTTATTTCCTATTTTACACTAATGTAAAAATTTTCCCAATCCCTTAGGATTAGGTGTCAACATTCCCCCCCATAATCTAAAGGGATGTCTGTGAGTCCAAGAATCGTTCTAAATTTTTCAAAATTTTCTCTTCCAAGTGCTTTGGTGAAGATGTCTACAATCTGCTCATTTGTGGAACAATGGCGTAGATGGATAGTTTTGGCCTCAACTTGATGTCGAATCAGATGGTATTTTGTATTGATGTGCTTCGTTCGATCATGGAACTTTGGGTTCTTGGCCAACTTTATTGTAGAAATGTTTTCTATCATGATTGGATGCATTTGTTTCATCTGCAAATCTTCTAGGATTTTGCTGAGCCACACAATTTCCATTGTCACTTAAGATTTTGCCACATATTCTGCCTCAGTTGTGGAATATGTTGGAATTGATTGTTTGCATGATCTCCAAGAGACAGCTCTTGATCCAAGACTCATAGTATAACCTAAAGTAGATACCCCAGTTTCTTTATCTCCGTCAAAGTATGAATCAGAGTATCCAATCAAGATGAAGTCCCCACCTATGTACATCTGAGTCCAAAGTCTTGAGTCCCTTTCAAGTACTTTAGAACTCTTTTTGCAGCAAACCAATGTCCTTCACAAGGTTTTTGCATAAACCTGGAGAAGAATCCAACAACAAATGAGATGTTTGGTTTGGTAGTAGTTAGATAGATGAGACTTCCTACAAGTTTTTTATACTTCGTTGCATCCTCAAATTCCTTCCCTTCAATGGATGTCAGCTTCAAGTTTTTTCCATTGGAGTGGTCAAAGGATTGCATTCAGCCATGCCAAACTTGTTCAATAGATCTCCAATGTACTTCTTCTGAGAAAGGAATATAAATTTAGGATGTTGAGTTACTTCAATATCAAGATAGCAGTGACCATAGCCCAAATCATTCATTTCAAAATGTTTCTTTAATTCCTTCTTTATGGATGTAATATAACTCTCATTTTTCCCTGTCATCAAAAGATCATATATATACACCACAAGGTATACAAATGTTTTTCCAAATTTCTTAACAAACAAATTTCCATCATCAATATCAAAATGTTTGAAGTTAAATTTGAGAATATTCTCAATTAATTTATCATACTAGGCTTGTGGTGCTTGCTTGAGGCCATGCAAGGATTTTATAAGGTTGCATACTTTGTGTTCTTGGCCCTTCACAACAAATCCTTCTAGTTGGGACATAAAAACCTTCTCCTTTAGATCTCCATTCAAAAAGCCGGTTTTTACATCCATCTGATGGAATTTCCAACCATTATGAGCTGTTAAGGCAAAGAGTGTCCGGATGGTGGCCCATTTTTATGTGGGGGGGGGAATTTCCTCATAATCGCCCCCTTCTTTCTATGCAAAACCTTTTTCCATGAGATTGGCTTTGTGCTTGTCAAGCGATCCATCCGCTTTGTACTTGTTCTTGTAGACCCACTTGCAACCAATTGGTTTGGTTCCCAATGGAGGATCAACCAGCTTCCAAGTGCCATTCTTTATCAAGGAATCATACTCCTTTTGCATTGCTTCATTCCATTCATCATGAGAAGTGGCTTCTTTGAAGGAATTTGGTTCAATATTTGTAGACAAATTCAATTCATAATTATAAGCAACATCCATATCAATAAGTGAATCAGAATCATCTAAATCACCTCCATTTTTCCTGGTGGAACTTCTTGTTCTTGTCTTTCCAACCTCATTGGGACAAACATTTTCCAGTGTTTTTGTTAGCCATTTTGGGGGACCTTTCGGAGATGGCCCAGGCTACTCATTTGACTGAGTTGAGATTAAATCAAGATTCAGTATCCAAATTTATTCAATCACATCATTCAAGGTGTCATGTGTGGTTGGTTCTTCATGTGGGGGAGAGAGTGCCTCAGAAGATGATTCCACAGATTGATTCAGTATAGGAATCCCCCTTTAAAGATGTGGAATCTGATTATCAAATTCTTGAAATGACTTTGCATGTGTGAATCTATCCAAGCGATCAAGCTACCACTCAACAACATTGTCAGTCTTGGTAGATTCAAGGAATAGGACATATCTAGATACTACAAACATTTTATTGACTTCATCATAGAGACAATATCCTTTATAGGTATTTGAATACCCCAAGAAGATACATTTCCGACTTCTAGCACCAATTTTATTTTTGTGTACCTTAGGTATCAAAGCATAACGGTGGAGCCAAAGACCCTGAAATTCTTTACCGAAGTAATGTGGCCATGCCACATTTCATAAGGATTTTTATTTCTGATTGTATTAGAAGGACACGTATTATTTATGTACACAACACATAGAACTTCATTAGCCCAAAACATCAATTTTACATTCTTGAAAAAATTCATGGAGTGAACCATATTTAAAATTGTCATGTTCATTCTTTCGTCTACACCATTCTGTTGGGGATTATAGGACATGGTTGTTTGATGTTTGATCCCATGTTGGAAAATATAGTTTTGAAATTTGTTTGAAGTGTATTATTTTCCATTATTAGTGCGCAAAGAGCCAATATGAGTTTGTGCATCATTTTCAATCCATGCATGAAAAATCTTGAATGTTTGAAAAGCATCAGATTTTTTCTTCAATAAGTAAACCCAACACATTTTGGTGTAATCATCAATAAATTTCATCATGTATTTATTTCCATTTGTAGAAGAAACAAGCATGGGGCCACATAAATCTGAATGAATAAGCTCAATTTTTCTATGTGCTCTGTAATGTGAATCATTAAAGGACTGTTTGATATTCTTTCCTGGAATATAAGCATCACATTGCTTAAGTTTCCTAGAAATTGTAGGCAATCCAGTAACACCATTTTTCTTCAACAATCGAAGGTTGTCATAGTTTAAGTGTGAAAATATAGCATGCCATAAAATACTTGATGGGAATGTACCTTCATCATAGTGAGAAGTAAATGCAAAGTTTTTTTCATGTTTAGAGGTACCTTGTAGCTTTAAGAGTCTTCATTCTTCTATTCCTTTCATGACAAGTGAGCGATCTGATACTTTCATGAACTCAAATTTTCCATCAAACATGTGATTGCAGTGTCCTTGTTGGTGGGTGTGGACCAAGGACAGCAAGTTTCTCCTCAACTCAGGGAGGTATATAATCTCATGTAAAAGATGGTCTGGAAGACCACGCAACTTAAGCCTAATTGTGCCAAGTCTTGATGGCTTGAGTTTAGATTTGTCTGCAAAGTATACTACTCCATCAACCTTGTCAATAAATTATTCAAAAAAATATTTTCTAAAAGTCATGTGACATGTTGCTCCTGAATCTAGCAATCAATCATTTCTCCAAGAAGTGAAGCATTAAACAAGTCTTCAATTACTCCAATGTTATAATGTGCTACAACATAATGAGCGGATTCAGGTGCTTTACCTTTGTTTTACCTTTTTCTTGATTTTTACCTTTTTCTTGATTTCTTTGTTGCTCAATTATGTCGCAAGGCAGCTTACATGTAGATGCATCATGCCAATCTTTATTTCATCATATACAATGAATATCATATTTTTCACTTTGAGCTTGTCTGTACCCCCTTCCTCTGAAATTTCTTCTTCCTCTTCCTCTTCGAACACCTCTTCCTCTAGAAGAATATTGAGCATCATTCTTCTCTCTATGTGTGAAACATACAACTTCTTCAGAAGACTGAGGGTTTGTCTTCTTTCCAAAATCCTTCTATCTTTCTGCAAACTTTTTCTCAAGGGAATCAAAGGTGATCTTCATGAGGTTTCCACTTGCTTGCAATGAATCAAGGTAGTCTGAGTAAGTGGGATACAATTCATTAACATAAGCTATGAGAGGTATTTCAACTTCCACACCAGTAATTTTAATGTCATGCATGAAAGATATTACTTATGATGCTAAAGCAAGAGGGTCAATGTTTCTCAATTCAAGGCTGAATAGCTTAATCATTAGTTGAACAATTTCAAGTTCTAAATGTGAGTCATAGATTTCTTTTAATTTTTTCAAGGCTTCATAGGCATTTTAAAATGGTGTAATATGGAGACTCGCCTCTTCATTTACAGAAGCTGCAATCAAGGCATAGGCCTTGCAATTCTTCTTTTCCCAAATCATGGTGATCTCCTTGTTTGAGGTGGGATTTTTCGGTGCATTGTCTCCTTCTCCTTCACAAAATTCTCTCCAAAACTCATTAAAAATGAGAGTGTGCTTGATTTTCCGAGACCACTCAAGATAGTTCTCCTTGCCAGAGAGAAATACTCCCACAATAGATATGAGAGAATGCATTGTAAATATGTACTTTAAAAAAATGTAGTATGCTAGAAAAATACTCAATTATGGTGTATAAAATGAATTCTGCTTCAAAAAACTCAATTATGGTGTAAAAAAAAATTTGTAATAATCTTTTTTTTTTTTTTTTTTTTTGCAAAGGGGAGGTCGGACCTAAGGGAGGTCGTACCTGGGGGAGGTTGTACTTGGGGAAGGTCTGACCTGGGGGAGGTGGGACCTCGGGAAGGTCGGACCTGGGGAGGTCGGATAGGGGGAGGTGATGGTGGAGGGAGGAGGGTGAAGGAGGGAGCAGGGGGAGGGCGGAGGAGGAGAGCCCATAGGGAGGCGGAGGGAGGGGGTTGTGGGAGGTGGGAGCATGGAGCGGGAAGGAGAGTAGTGGGAGGTAGGAGGGATCAATGACAAGAGAGCGTTGCGGGAGGTAGGAGGGAGCAGCGAGAGGGAGAATAGTTGTGGGAGTTACGTGGAGTGAGAGCGCTGGGGAGGAGTAAGTGACAGCACGCAAGTGAGAGCCGAAAGGAGGATCCAGCGACAGGGCGCAGGTGGGAGCCAAAGCTATAGTGAGTCGGGGCTATGTGCATATGGAGGGAGCGTGCGGAGGTGGGAGAGGCATGGAGCTGCGGGCCTGCTCCAGAGTATGGGACGCAAGAGTATGGGATTAAACACCAGCAAAATGCAGCAAAATAATTCCTCAACATAGAAAATTGATTCAACGCAGCAAAAAAATTTACAGGATTTTGTAGGAATATGACAGAGGTGTCAGTCTGCAAAATGAGCAGAGACGGTTTTGTAGAATGGAGGGAGTTACAAGGGAAGGGAAGCCAAAAAGAGCTGGCTCTGATAGCATGTTAGGCCAAGAGGTAACTCCACAAAATTGATCGTGATATTTGATTGAGGGTGCTCATGAATATATAAATGGAGGTGAGACTGTTGGGATTCATTTCCCAATGTCTCTTAGATTTTATTATTTCCTATTTTACACTAATGTACAATTTCACCAAATCCCTTAGGATTAGGTGTCAACACAAATCAAAATTAGAAATTTGAATCTACAAGGAATTTCTACAAAGAGTACCTGAGTCGGTTCATACAATGTCATGATGAACTTCGAGGATTTGGGGTTACTGTTGTGGAGCCTTTATCTTGTAATCCTATCCCTTCTAGGCCTTCCCAAGAGCTTACACAACTACCAGGATTTGGTAAATGGGAGGGAGAATCTACCAAATTGAGAACTCCTATGTTCCAACTCTGTATAGGAGGAGATAAGGCAAAATACTGGAGATGGGACCTCATCCAAAGAAGATGAAGATGACTTTGCATTAGTCAGCAAAGGAAATAAATCTAAGAGAAAGAAGTTCCTAGCTGAGTTTGATTCCACCCAAGAGGGAAAGAAGAAAGACTTGTCCAAAATCAAGTTCTTTCATTGTCATGAATAAGGGAACTACGCCACGAAGTGTCCACAGAAGAAGGTAAGCAAGAAGGAGCATGCATTTGTAGCAACAAGTGTGAAGCTTTGACTTCACAGTTAGAGGTTGAATTTACTCTCAACACATGCATAGCAAGCACGGTGATGAGAACCATTTGATATTAGGATAGTTGTTCCTTGTTCCACGTGATGGGGAAAAAATAATTTTTCAGTGATTTGGAGGAGATAGACCTAAAGAAAAACAATGAGTTTGGAGATGACGGAAGGTATAGCGCGATCGGTATAGGTACAGTCACCTTTTAGAGGGAGTCAAGATCCCCTCTTAGAATCATTGATGTGATGTTTTTTCTGAGACTAAATAAGAATCTTGTTTTCGTCGCAATGTTGGAATACCATGGATACGATGTGATATTCAAAAAAGGAAAGGAATCCCTGAGACACATCGCCAAGTGACAGGTGAATCAGATCGGTGCTCGAGTTAATAAATTGTATTCACTTGACGTAGTATATGCATGCAAAGCCTTGAGGAGAAAGGCCTGGAGAATAGAGATATGGTGGTTGAGAGGGAGCATGTTAGACCTATCAACATGCAGCCTCAGAAGAAGCCTCGGGAAATTGTAGAGCAGTCATAAATGGAAAGGTAGAGAGAAGGAAGTGTGGAGACATCCACTCAACTAGGGACCTCCAACAGGGGGATATTTTGAGCTAAGTGGGAATATGGATCACA
This sequence comes from Pinus albicaulis, assembly GCA_034641835.2. Lineage (NCBI taxonomy): Eukaryota > Viridiplantae > Streptophyta > Pinopsida > Pinales > Pinaceae > Pinus > Pinus albicaulis. The sequence continues at coordinate 193,374,755 of CM076580.1, forward strand.
TGCATCCATACATCTAGGTTTGAGGTGGGGGGATGTGAAGCAATAGTCCCAGGAGTGCAGAAATTTTGGCAGGGTCCATTGAGGTGCTTTTTGTCTCATGGACCATTACCTTGCTACGGGGGGCCACAATATTCAGTATCAGAAGGATCAATTTTAGTCATATACTGAGGAGTGTAGAGAAGTGTTTACAATAGAGTAGGACTCTAAGTAGCAGAGTTAGTAGCAGCCCAGTTTTCCTAGTAGACAATTTCAAATTGATTCAATGATTATTTTTATTTATTTTTATGTATTCTTCTTAGTTGCAGATGTTGTAGTAGTAGCACCAACATAGAAAAGTGTTTCTTGAAGTACATTCCAAAGGTGTTGGCTCAGGGTAGATGTTAATCCCTTTCTTCTTGATAGGGAGTGTTGAAAATGCATCAATAAATTCATAATTTAATTTTCCCTTGGTTAAATTAGGAGAAATTTGAAATTCCACATCAACAGAGAACTTGAATGAGTTAATTGGGGTGATATAGTTTTTATCACTTAGTTAGCTTAATTAATTTGAGTTGGGGGCATGAAATTGAGTTGTGTATTGTGATTCCTAAATTTTAGGAGCTTAGGTTGAGTTAATTTCAGTGGTAACAATTTAATTCAGTTAAATTGAGTTATGGTCAGTTAAAATAGTTCCAATTGTTGGAGGAACTAGTGGAAGGTCTGGTAGTGGGGTGTAACTTCAGTGTTTAACTATTTAACTTATCAAATAGCCTAAATTAACTCATGCATGCATAGAATTTGAGTTACCCAGTTGAGATTGGAGTTCAAGGGCAGTATAATATCATTTGTAAACTATTCCAAGTTGTACAGGTGGTGCATATAGTCAGAGAAGGACTTAAAGGAATTGCGCAATCTATATTGAGGAATTTCCTAAATAATAGGGGCTACTTCCTTGAGGAACAACGCAAGTAAATAGGAGCTTGGAAGGCTATAAAATTGGTTAAGTATTGACCAGAGTCAGTTAGTCAGGTAGAGGAAAGAAGATATAGGTGCAGGTTATGCTCAAGCTTGAGCAAGCATATTGTATTCTCCACATTATTTGATTAATGCAATACAGATAGAAAGGGGTTTTGATCAGTTGCTTTCCCATCGATAAATATTTTTGTATGTGTGTTGAATCATGATGCATGTTTTTATATGTGTTCTCGATCGTCAATTTTCTTCCGCAGATGAGTAGAGTGGACTTGAGTTCTATGTTTTAGTAAATTACATGAGAATTTTTTAATCTACATTAAAATTCTACACAAGAACCTAGCCTCCAACCTTCTCCTAAATCTCAACATATGTCATAAACCTCCCTCAACCATGTATATTAAATTGTATATAGCATGTCTATTATATTATAGATTGTTGTGTTTTATATATATATATATATATATATATATATATATATATATATATATATATATATATATATATAGATATATATACACAATTTATTAAGGTGGATTTGTGCTTTTATAATTATTAAAATTTTAAATAAAATATGTATTGTCGATTCAAAATAATTTGTATAATTATGATGTTTATAAATATTTTAGGAATAATCTCATGAGGCGTAGAATAGACAGTGATGGGGTGTACTGTTAAGTCACTTTTTGATGTGAAGGTCACCAGTGCAAAACTCCATGGGAAAATTACAGTCACTTTAAGGGTTGGTGTGGCCCAGGACGAGTGTGATCCCCATGTGATTTCAATAGCTTAGATGCCCCTGGGTCGTAGTTTCTCAAGCCACATCTCAAGCCTTATGTAAAATCTGATGAACTCCAACCACTTAACAAACAAACAAAAAATACAAATAAATGTTACTGAAATAAAAAATATAATTGAAATCAAAATCACATTTTTTTCGTAACCGAGAGGAATCAACAATTGGGTCAGTCTCATACTCGTGTGACATACAGTCTATTTTAGGTGTTACCATTATATCTCTAAGATCCTATGACTTGTCCGCCTCTCCATAGATTGGGTGATGTGGGAGCATCAAACCTCCAAGTCAAATACATTTGACTAGACCTAGGCATATTTCATTTACTAAAAGGTGTTGGTTCCCTAATTGTTAATTATTTATAATTTTCTATTTTTTTAAGGAATTATAGAAAGATTTTATTATTGATATAATTGGTGTGTAATCAGATCTTCTTCTCAGAAGAAATCTCGATAATTTTTATGGTTAGAAATATTTAGGATAAGAGTCAATTTGTGAGGATTTTGTGGGTCCAAGGCTTATTAGTTAAGAGAATATTGGATCCGAACTAATTCCATTTCAGGCTCCTTTTGTATAATTTGTAAACCTAAGGGCATCGAGAGTAGAGAGGGGAAAAGAGTAGAGTCGAGATTTTATTGAAAGCCAAGTATGGCCACAAGGTTGAGGGTCGACTAATGTAAATTAGGCCAAACGGGCTTATGTAAATTATTGTATATTTATTAATATCATAGCACTATGTTTGAGTGATTGAGAAATTTAAATCTCCATTTATTTTTATCGAAATAATATTTATAATTTGTATTGAATACGAGTGAGATGAAAACTTGTTACATATAAGCTCAGGAGGGACAGCAACTCAAAGGAGCAGTGTAAAAGTACAAGGAACGTCAAAGAAGTTCAGTTATAGTAGGATCAATAAGATCATTCAACATTAATCAACCAGTGTGATCAATGATCCCAGAATCATGGAGATCTATATATTGTGAAGAATCGGAAAAGGAGTGTAATTCTGTAGTAGGGTTTAAGCCTATGGTGGAGTTGTTTTCCTTCAAGTCATAATAGAGATGAGGCACAATGGAAGTGCATAGATCAAGAAACCATGCAGAGTAGAGATAGGTTTATTTCAGAGCAGGGAAAATTTGAAGGATGGGAACTTATTTTTAAGTTTAAAACATTGGCGAATCTCACTAGTCTCTAATATGCAAACTATAAAATGTTTATTGATATATTAGTAAAATTATTCAAATTTATAAGGTTTTTCTATATACTCTCTATATAATGTTGGTGATTTTTAAGTTAAAATAATTTTATATTGTAAAATTTGGGCGAATCATTTTTATAAAAAATGGAAATTGGCGAATATTTTTTTCGGAAAAAAGGTGGAAAATTAGCCCACCTGCGAATATTAGCCCCTAAAATTTTCCATGTTTCAGAGTTTAATAGAGGTGGTGTGTGTGTCGAAAATTGGTGTAATTCATGTGGTAAGGTCGCGACAAAATTGGTCTACTAAGTACAAAACACAAGCAGTACTTAATTTTAATTGAATCTTGCGGAAGGTTGTCAATAAACGGGAGATGGAAGACATAAATTATGGTTCGTCATAAGAAATTTTGTCCTGAGACATAAATCTAGGAGGAAACCATCTCATATAATTCTTCCAAGAGAACCTATTGAAAAGTGTCGAGATTCTAACAAGTAACAAAGGTGAGTAATAGGAGAAAAGATCTGGTGATTGAAAAAAATATTCTTGTATCGGAGGTCAACACTACGAGGGAAATTCAAAGATTCGAGATGTAAGTAAAGAACCAATATATAATTTGAAGAATGGTAGTTGACAATATTTCATCTAGGGAAAAAAATCTAGTAGGTTCTATCTCAAAATATCTAGAAGGTGGCTCTATAAGAATTTGTCGAGATCCCGAGATCCGAGAATGATGGTCATGTAGGTGGTCGTATAGGACCATAACTTGAGCACTTAAGGGTTAAAGAAGGAAATTGATAGTTGACGAATATGGAGTGCAATGATTAACGAAGATAGTATTCATCTTGGGAGTTCTCTGTTGGGAGGTTGAAGGTGCACTCATTCGGAAAAGGTCGAGATCCAAGAATCGAGGTTATATGTCACAGTCACAAGGCTTCGATAATAATTGGGCCATATTAATGAAAAGTTAAAGTGCTTATTGTGTGCTTCTTAAAATATAGTGACTAAAAGGGTCCATGTCGAGGCTAAAGCTTGAACTCGTTGGTTTTTTTAAAACGAACGCATCCATTCCCCTGTGTTACATATATGGTATAATTGTACCTATACACATGTTATATAACAGTATTTGAATCTAGTGGTTTTTGGAATAAAAATTCTTCCATTTGGATTCATTCCCACAATTGGGTGAGGTAAGCTCCTTTCACCATTGTGGATGGAATTTTATTCGGCATCAAGTGACAATAAAAAATCGTGTCGACAACAAGTGGTATCAGAGCTAGAATGTTGTGTAAACCCTAATCTAAAATAGTGAATTTGCAACTAAATGATACAAAGTGGGAGAATTAATTGAAGACATAAAGTTCACATAAATTGGCAATGAGATTAGGATTGGAGGAGTGACAAATTGAAATATTTTGACAGCTCTTAAGGAGGATCATTTTAAAGGATAAATTTAGAGTAGATGTGCTCATGAAAAGAAGTTGATTCAAGAAGGAATATGCACATTGGGTGATGAGATATTAACACGGATCTTATGAGGATCAGTTTAAATGTTTTACCGCTAACTCTGGTTATAATAATTTATGTTTTCAAATAGCAGTAAAGAAAGGTAGCATCCATATAGTTAGTAACCTTGTGACAGAGTAAAACGTATTAAGTACTCAAGAGAAAGAATTTGTGACAGAATCCCAGCATCAGATGAAATTGTTGAAGAGAAGAGGACAACACAAGTTCTCAAAGGGGGAAATGAAGTTGTGAGAAGTTGAATATGTAGAAGCCAGTAGCTTTGAAATTTGAGGAGCATAAGTGCTCGAGAAAAGGTTTTACAACAAATAACTAGACGAAGAAATTAGACCAAGAGGATGACTTGGTACTAGTGACAAGTGGTATACTTTTTACAACAATGGGAAATGCTTATTGCAGCTCACAAGTGGAAAAGGAGAGTTCAAAGAAGAATAAAGTGAGGATGGATATTGATATTCATGTCAAGGGTTCAGAGAGAAGTCACAATCAAATGAAGAGAATGTAAAAAAAGTTAGCATGGGGCATATAAGCGATGAGGATTTTTAGAGGGAATTGGTTGAGTTAAAAGAAGAACTAAGTAATATGAAGTAGCTGCAATGAGACCAAGGATATGGCTAGATAATGAGGAATAAGAAGGTCATATGGAATTCATTTCAAACAAAGTTGAGGCAAAGGATGTATGCCAAATTGAAGAAAGAACTCAAAGCAGTTGAGTGTGAGATGGAAGCTCACTACTGTGAAACGGAGCAGGGATGATTCCTTGGAGAGAATGATAGTGATGAAGATGTTAAAAAGATTCCTTTTGAGAGTCCCATAAATTGTTTGGAATATCAGCATAAATATTTTATGGTGTAACCATTTATTGAGGCTAAATAGCATATTGATTTTAAATCAGATAATTGGTGTATGAATGCAATATTTATTGCAAATGATGGAAATAAAATTAACTTTGTTCAATGCATGGATGAAGAACATAATTTGGATTCTCTTTAAAGGAAAAGGAAGACAGATTTTTCTTGTAAAGGAAATCAAATTGGAGACTATATACAATGGAAAAATGCAACTATGGAAGAATCATTTGAAGCACTTGTTGTTGCAGAAGATTTGAATGAGGTGAACCATGGAGATAATCAAAAGGAGAATAAAGAGGAAGAGTAGAATTCAAATATAACATTGACTTATATTAATGAATATCATCATTTCAATGGTATGCTCAAACATTTTCAGGAAATGAAACTTCTCGAAGAAAAGGTTGAGGTAGAAAATTATTTATTTCTGGATGAGATGCTTGAAATAGAGAATTTCTTTTTTTATGAAGACATGTGTGAGGTTGATAAGTTTTTAATTGAATATGTGCATACAAACATTGAAAATGGAAAATTTGAATAATTTGTTACAATAAAGGAAGTAGAAGAAGATCTAATGAATGGCTTGAAGATTTCGATATTGCATGAGGAAAGAGTGTTGGAAGCATCTTAAGAGACTCTAAAGTCTCATGTTTTTAAAGATAATGAGTGGTTTGTGTCTGCAGGTATCGGAGGAATATAAGGATAGAAAGACTCATAATTCTCTCATTTTATTAGAAGAGACAACATTGCCTCATCCAATCAGTAAAAAGGGAAGATATGCAGATTAAATGAGTGTAAGTAGTGAAAAATGCAAAGAGGATGGATATGTGCAGGGAACAACGAGATGGCTTGGATATACTTCAATTGATGAAGTACAAGAAATATTGGAAGAGGCCATGTAGGACTACAAAGAAGCAAGCATGGAACTAGCTAAAGAAGAAATTACAACAAAGGATGATCATGTTGAATGTGAATGGAGCATAATTATGGACGAAACCTTGCATAAAGGTATAAATTGTTTGTTGAAAATCTGTTATTTAAGTAAGATCCAAAATATGAGGTTGTTGGAACAGTCATGTAAACTAAAATTGAAGCTCAAGGATATGAAGAATTGGATGAAAAATTTTGTTAAGAATGAGAATGGGCATAAGGAGCTGGAAATAGTGATGGTCGTGCAAACTTTCTGTGAAATTCAATAACAAATAATTTTCAAAATTAAATTATACCAACAAAGTATAGAGTTGGATATCAAATTTAATGAAGCGTGGAATTTGAGGAAGAAGGAAATTAGATGAAATTGTTCTGGAATGAAAAGTACATTTAACAAAAAATTGCAATGGATTGAAATTGATTGTATCAGTAGGATTATGAGTAGGAAGCATAGCAAGAAATGGGATACTAGAAATGAGAATGTGAAACAAGAAGTGAAGCAAGATAACAAAGAAAGCAAATATTGCAGCAAGGAAAATAGATAGTTACAACATAAAGTCCGGGATCCATGAGGATTTCAATCATCCCATGGAAGCACATGGTCAAAAGACCATGAATATTTTTCACCTTGGGAGTATGATGTAGGAGCATCCAACCTCCAAGTCAAATACATTTGACTAGACCTAGGGGTCTTTCATTTACTAAGGGAGTTGGTTCCCTAATTATTAATTATTTGTAACTTTCTATGTTTTTAGGGAATTCTAAAAATATTGTATTATTGAAGTATTTGGTGTATATTCATATATTCTTCTAAGAAGAGATCTTGAGAATTTGGGATGGCTAGAAATATTTAGGATAAGAATTAATTTGTGAATATTTTGTGGGTCTAGAGGTTATTAGTTAAGACAATATTGGATTTGAACTAATTCTAGTTTAGGCCCTTTTTGTATAACTTGTAAACCTAAGGGCATCGAGAGTAGAGAGGAGAAAAGAGTAGAGTTGTGATTTTCATTAAGTGCGAGTGAGATGCAGGACTGTTACAGATAAACTCAGGAGGGAGGGTGGCTCAGAGAATAAGTGCAGAAGTACCAGGAATGTTGAAACCTTTTGGTTATAGTTAGATCAATAAGGTCGTTGAACGTTTATCAACCAATGTGATCAATGATCTAGGAATCGTGGAGATCTAGAGATTGTGAAGAATCGAAAAAGGAGTGCAATGTTGTTGCAGTAGTTTAAGCATATTGTGGATTTTTTTTCCTTCGAGTCGGAATAGATCTAAGGTGTAGAGGAAGCGTAGATATCCAAAAATTATGCATGAGTGTGAGGTTGATTTCAGAGTTGTTACAGAGGTGGTGTGTGTGTCGGAAATTAGTGTAATTCTTATGTTAAGGCCACGATAGAATGTGTCTACTAAGCACAAAACACAAGTAGAACTTAGTTTTAATTGAAGACTGTAGATTATTGTCAATAAATGGGAGAAGGAAGACAGAATTTAAGGTCTATCATTAGAGATTCCAAGAGACCCTTTTGAAAAGTGTCAAGATTCTGATAAGTAATGAGAGGACATATCAGGCGATTGACAGAAGTATTCTTGTATCGGAGGTCATCACTGTGAGGGAAAGTCAAAGCACTAAGACGTAAGTAAAGAGCCGAGACGGAATTCAAAAAATGGTTGTTGACAGGCAATCTTCCATCTGAGGACAAAATTCTCGTAGGTTCTATCTCGGAAGATCAAGAAGGTGGATCGATACGAATTTGTCGAGATCCTAAGATCCAAGTATGATGGTCATGCAGGTCGTCACGAAGACAAGTGTGAATATTAACAAAGAAAATATTCTTCTTGGGAGTTCTCTCTCGGGAGATAGAAGATGTGCTCATTTGGAAAAGGCGAAGATTCGAGAATCGAGGTTATATGTCACGGTCACAAGGCAATGTTGCGCAGGAGCTTTGCCAATTTCAATAAGAACTTTTTTTTTATTCTTTTTCAACATCGATGGAGAATTGGAACTGGTGATTTATCCTCATGGAGTGCCTTAACAGTGCACCCTTCACCTTTGAACCAAAGCCCTGTGGACGGGGCTATTGGACCACATAAATGAAAAGTTAAAGCTCTTCATGTGTGCTTATTAAAATATAGTAATTAAAAGGTTCCACGCCAGGGCTAAAGCTTGAACTTGGTGGTTTTTTAAAAGGGACTCATCCCTTCCCATGTGTTACATATATTGTATAATTGGGCATGTGCACATGATACATAATAGTTCTTTAATTTGATGGTTTTGGGAATAGAAAATGCTTCTACATGGATTTATATCCACAGTTGAGTGAGGAAAACGTATTTTGCCATTGTATTGGTCCATATGGAATTTTAGTCAGCATCTGTCCATATGGAATTTTAGTCAGCATCAAGTGAGAGTAAAAAAAATTGTTAACATCATCAGGTCATGATTGGGGATTGAATCTTGGATCTCTTAATTTTCACGATTTCACATCATTTTGATCATCAATTGAGCTACCCCTCAAACTTAAAAAATCACAATATTTATTTTAATAAATGAAAAAAAATATATAATTTTTTACGGAAATATAAATCTATTTTTGTTATAAATAAATATATATTTTTATAATAAAAAATTGTTTATAAAAAAATACAAATATATCTAATTCATTTTGTTATAAATTTATTATAAACCATAAATATATTTAAAAATCTATTTACAATATCTATATCTATATATATAACAATACTTCTTTAAAAATATAATTAGAATACGAAGAGTTCAAAACAAACCTAACATTTTAGAAATCTCAAATATGGGAGACTTGCTATATAATTATACTTTTAGAAATCTCAAATAGGGGAGACTTGCTATATAATTATACATTATACATTGAGGAGGTGCCTTTTGGAGGCTATTAAATCTCATTTCTCTTTTTATGTGAAATGTAGGTTATTGTTTTATAATGAACCAATTTAAATATTCTAGTATGTGATTTAACTCATTTTTTAAATAGGTATTTATTTTATTTTAAATTTGTACAAGGTGAGAGCACTTTATTTTGATACATGAATTATCTAATGGTATTTGTATTATCTCTATCACCGAAATATTAACCAAATTCACAAATTTAATATAATTTTTTTAATATTTGTGAGAAATGCTAGGCCGATGAAGTTTTATTAGTTAAGCTACTAGGTAAGCCACTCTAAATAATAATGGTTTCAAATTGATACTTTTATTGTGCATATGCAATTGTGACAACTAATGCATGGGTGTACTTTCCTACCTGAATCCTTCGTATTGAATGACCAAAACTAGCCAGATCATTAAGAAAACATGTTCATATTACAATCATCCACATTGTTTAAGAAGCCTCTCCTTAATAAATGATAAATGATATTTGTTTGGGGTGAAATGGATTCACCGCAATAGAAATTGTTCATGTGTTATTCGATCAATTTCTTTCTCTTTTTTTTTTATAGTATCTCACATAGAATCTCTTTCTCTTTTTTTATGAAGGTTTAATCAATAATAAGATAATATTAAGAATAAAGATGCACATTACAAACTAACTATAATATTAATTTATTTGGTTCTTAACATTATTCTAATTAATTAATTTTTTTAGCTAGAATCTCGCTTATAAATAAATATTAATAATAAGATTAATTATTAATTTTAACTAATTAGTAGAAATTCTTTCGGTAATAATCACATGCAAAAGAATTAATTGTATAAATATTTATTATATAATTTAATCAAAATTTGCATATATATTTACACCTAGATTTGTTAAATTACTTACCATTGTATTATTTAATTGGTCAATTAATTGTATAATAAATTAAAATAAAAATAATAAATTAATTAAGAATATAAATTAATTAATTAATTAATTAAATAAATAAATATATAAAGGAATTTTTACTTTTTCTAAGTCAAACTAGCCGTTATCCTAACGGCTAGTTGAACCATCTCTACATCTATTTATACTTATTGCCTGATCTGATCTCTCACATAGTCCTGATGATGAACCACACTGGTTGGTTCGAAACGCGTCTTTTTAATTTTTTGACCTCGTTCTTTTGCATGTGATTATTACCGAAAGAATTTCTACTAATTTATATGGATCACAGAAGCTTAGATTCCAAAAAAAAAAATTTAACTAATATTTATTATTGAATAAAAATAATAATTATTTGATTTATTAATATTTATTTATAACTTAATTAATTAATAAATTAATAGTTATTATTAATAAATTAAATTAAAAATAGATTATTTTATTATAATAAAATGAAAAAAATATTGATTAATTTATAATCAAAATCATTATTAATAATTATTATAGTTATTCTTATAAATATTAATTAATAGAATTATTAATTATTATTAATATTTATTAACACTATAATCTCGTTATTAAAATTTTAGAATGATTTATTGCTAGATATTTGAAAATTTTATTATTTGAAAAAATATTAATATATAAAAAGTTTAGTTATTTCACATATTAATTAAACAATTATATATTTTTAAAATAAATTAAAATTCAAAAAAATAATAATAATAATAATAATTATTATTATTATTATTAATTAATTAATTAATTAATTAATATGGTTAAAATCTTATTAATATTAATAAAATTATTATTTGCTATTATTATTATTTATTAACATTATAATCATTATTAATGATGATTAATTAATAAATAATACTAATAATATTATTTTATAAAATTAATTGAATGGTCGGCTCTATTAGTCTAAATAAGTTTTTCTTTCAATTTTTATCATTTGTTTGTTCTCTTCTCAAGCACTCATTCACAATCTATCCTGAATAAGGATCCCCTTTGGAATTTGAAACGTAATAAAGTTTTGTTAATATTGTGGATAATATGAATTGCTATTCTTCAATAATTTCTCTCACTAACATAATTTACATTGTCCTTCTCTCTTACAAGTAACGTAGACTAACGTCTTTGCATGAAGATTTAGTCATTCATAGTTTGTAGGTTTTTGTGGTGTGAGTTTTGAGCTGAGGAATTCGGAATCTCCTAGTATTCATTTTTACGTCTACGTTTCGGGTCTAGATCAAGACCCATCATCAGGAAAAATCCTGTCAAGAAGAGAGGAGGTTTGCTGGAAAAATAGATCTGCCTCTCTTCTTCGAATTTTAACCCTTGTTTTTTCGAGATTACGTATCTCGATGCAGGTTTCCCTTCTGTACAGGGTACCAATAATAGTTTGTAGGTTTCTGTGGTGTGAGTTTTGAGCTGAGGAATTCAGAATCTCCATAGTATTCATTTTTGCGTATACTTTTAGGGTCTAGATAAAGACTCGTCATCAGGACAAATCCTGTCAAGAAGATAGGAGGTTTGCTGAAAAAATAGATCTACCTCTCTTCTTCGAATTTTAACCCTTGTTTTTTCAAGATTACGTATCTCAATCCAGGCTTCCCTTCCGTACAGGGTACCAATAATAGTTTGCAGGTTTCTGTGGTGTGATTTTTGAGCTGAGGAATTCAGAATCTCCACAGTTTTATTTTTTGCGTCTACGTTTCGAGTCTAGATCAAGACCCATCATCAAGACAAATCCTATCAAGAAGAGAGGAGGTTTGCTGAAAAAATAGATTTTCCTCTCTTCTTCGAATTTTAACCCTTTTTTTTTTAGATTATGTATCTCAATCCAGATTTCCCTTCCGTACAGGGTACCAATAATATTTTTTAGGTTTCTGTGGTGTGAGTTTTGAGTTGAAGAATTCGAAATCTCCACAATATTCATTTTTGCGTCTACGTTTCGGGTCTAGATCAAGACCCATCATTAAAAAAAATCCTATCAAGAAGAGAGGAGGTTTGATGAAAAAATATATCTGTCTCTCTTCTTCAAATTTTAACCCTTGTTTTTTCAAGATTACGTATCTCAATCCAGGTTTCCCTTCCATAAAGGGTACCAATAATAGTTTGCAGGTTTCTGTGGTGTGAGTTTTGAGATGAGGAATTCGAAATCTCCATAGTATTCATTTTTGCATCTACGTTTCGGGTCTAGATCAAGACCCATCATCAGGACAAGTCCTGTCAAGAATAGAGGAGGTTTGCTGAAAAATAGATCTGCCTCTCTTCTTCGAATCAACCCTTGTTTTTTCGAGATTGCGTATCTCAATCTAGGTTTCCCTTCCATATAGGGTACGAATAATAGTTTGCAGGTTTCTATGGTGTGATTTTTGAGCTGAGGAATTTGGAATCTCCACAGTATTCATTTTTGCATCTACATTTTGGGTCTAGATCAAGACCCATCATTAGGACAAATCCTGTCAATAAACCTCCTCTCTTCTTGATAGGATTTGTCCTAATGATGGTTCTTGATCTAGACCCGAAACGTAGATGCAAAAATGAGTAATGTGGAGATTATGAATTTAGTCATTCATCGAAGGGTTTTAGGTATATAGCATTTCAACTCATATGTGTTTTCTCTTAAACGCTCAAAAACTCCAATCGGAGTTGTCCCCTAGCCAATCGTTTAACAATTTATATGCAATTAGTTATGTTTACGATCTCTCTGGTATTCATATCAGTTCTTCCTTGTCCTATCAATTTTTTCTCAATACTTTCATCTCTTAGATCTCCATGTCTCTCAATGAGATCATTCTCCATGCTCTCGGGTTATCTCAGATTCTTCCATTCGAGTTATATTCTGTGAGTTTCAAAATTTTGTCTCCATCTATCGAAACACTTTCTTTAAGAATCCCATAATAAGGCCCAAGTGGGGAACCACCCATTTTGAATATGCAATGAGAATGATGTAGAATTCTAGGAGGGTAAGTCCAAGGCTTCACATATCCCCATTTTAGCACCCTCCTCACACATTTACCCAAGATAACCAGTCCACCACAGTAAAAATGTGACGAAGACTTACTATGATATGATTCAACTTATCAAGTACATTTGAGGAAGTGGGATTGATGAGACAAGACGAATCTAACCTTCCTTGGATGCTACAACACCTTCATGAGCCAACCAAACCTTCCAGGTGCTCAACCCCTAAGACAACTTGTTGTTTGACTAATCACATTGATGATAAGCCCTTCATGCGACTCAAACCCTCCAGTCGCATGCACAACAAGGAATCCATGTGACCGCAACCTTTTTCAGGCAGTTTCGCATAAATGAACTCAGATTTTGAGCCACTTTTCCAGGGCTAGGACTCAGGCCACTTCCCATAACTTCATGAAACCTCCAGAAATAATAAATAACATGATTATAAGGCTTCTGATGCAAAACTTGAACAAGGACCTAATCTAACAAGTCTTGGCCATGACATAAATTCCATCAAATACATCATGAACATATAATCTACAAGTCATATAAACACATCTGAGCATAGGGACTTCATACTAATCTGATAATCACCAAGACAGGCTGATGCCCTCTCATAATAGTTGCATTATCATCTATTAGGTCATACATTCATTGTTCATTCATTTACTAAACAAAACATAATGAGAGCCATGACTAATATCTATCATAAAACCATGCTTATAACCAGCATATAACCAACAGAATAGAAATGGTAGAACAGCCATTAAGATCAAATAATGACAAGCACATTTACCCATAACACATAAGAGGAAAGAATCTCTTATTAACATATGCAAAATTCAACTAGGTCGGGGACTTCCAAATACCACCCGGGCATAGATTGGGCTGAACCAAATATTTCTTTCAATCAATCACCCCTATGCCATATTCCAAGCATGAATGTGGGACTCACAATGAAACCAATCCAGGTTTCTCTAGGCTTTACCATGTATCCCGCCAAGGGATTCCTAGGCCAGAACAATAAACATACACTCCAATATTTACCGCAATCATGCCATATATCAATCAAGGGATCACTAGGCACTAAACAAGCTTGGATGCCTTCGAATTTCTCCACCTAAACCATGAGGAATTTTTTTGTCTCCACTCTCTAGGTTTTACCGTGTATCCCACCATAATAGATCAAGGGATTCCTAGGCCTAACGAGAGCATACCCCTCTAGGATTTACCGCATATCCCATTATTACCAATTAATAGATTCTTAGGCCCAGCGAGGGTATTCACCTCTAATCTTTACCGTGTATCCTGCCATTACCGATCAAGAGATTCCTGGGCCCAACGAGGTGTTCACAATAAAGCTTTATCGTGTATCATGCCATTACGAGTCAAGGGATTTCTAGGCCTTGCCATTTTTCCTGAGACCACCCCACTCAGTTTCAAAACCATCTGAAATCCATCTCAACCAAGTAATAAAGACCACATCACACCATGGTTATTAAAAAATGGCAAGGCAAGGCTGGAAAACATTGTCACACCTGGAAACACCCATGCCAATGGTAGCAAGAGAACCAAATACACACATGAATGTACCATGCATGCCAAATATAGCAAGGAAATTACACATGCAAATCCATACTTGCAAGTAATCTCGTTGTAGCCTGCTTAATCCAACTATTCATTTCTTGATCTTTGCTTCTCTTTCCCTTATTTTTCCTTCTTTTTCTTTCCTTAACCCAATGTTATAGTGCTCCAATAAAATTCTAAGTGTCCACGAGTATGAGAGAGAGACAAATAGAGAGAGCTTCAAAATTGAACTGATAAAGGTCTATGAACTGATCCTCATAAGCCTTTTTATCAAAGAGGCCTCTAATTTCTTCAATTTTCCATTAGTTTCCTCATTTTCATCCTCACATGAAACCTGTGACCTTTCACCTTCCGTTTCTCCTAATTTCCATAATTTTCATAAATAAAATTTCAATTAATGCTTCTTACCTTTCCAAATATTTTCCATTGCCTTTGTCAATTTCCTTAGCCATAATAAAACAAATTAACACCCACACTAGGATGTTTTTCCCAACATTCATCTTGGAATACATGTCCCATGACCCTGGTCTTAGTTTTCCTTTATTAACTTTATGACATGGAATTTTAACCTGGGGTTGTTATAGATCCATCCCCCTTAGGGGAACACTATCCTCGGTGTTGAATGACACCTACAACTAGCAAGACCGTTGAAATAAAAACATACTGCCCATGGATATTTATAAATTAGCTCGTTGCAGTATTTACAATGAATAACCTACTGGAAAGAAAACCAACATAACCAACATGACAACATAACAACATGACAACCATACCACTTATTGGAGCTTTATATCACAGCTCTTTACGGTATTTACATACATATACATATATGCATATACCAAATATGATTTTCCTTAACCAGCAAACAATGAAGGATACATAGCTTACATCTAATAATCCATCTCCCATGTAGCTTCATATGGCCCAAAGTGCTTCCACTGCACTTTAACCTACTCGATTTCTTAGTTCTGTAACATAAGCATATTTCTTTACAAAATAAACTGAGGTTCTGCCTGGAATTCTCCTTCTAGTTACACCTCTAATATAGACCAATCAATAACATGATCAACATCCTTAACATATATTTTAAGCAATAAAACATTGAAAACATCATAGAATTTCACTGTCGGAGGAAATGAAAGTCTATAGGACATGGGTCCAATCCTCTCAAGGATCTCAAAAGGCCCACAATACCGATGTGCTAACTTCACACATTACTTTATCCTCAAGGAGCTCTTCCTTGTCTTGATTTACAAGAACACATGTTCCCCAACCTGAAACTCCTTAAATAACCTATGTTGATCTGCATAAATTTTCTGCTTGTCCTTTGTTTCCTTTAGATTCTTATTGATAACCTGCATTTCTTGTCCCATCTCTACCAACATGTCTGGTCCTATCAATACCCTATTCACTGGATCACTCCAACTTATGGGAGTATTACAACTCCTCCCATATAGTGCCTCAAACGGAGTCATCCTCAGTGACTCTTGGTACCCATTTTTGTAATAAAACTCAACCAATGGAAGATACTCTTCCCACTTCCGTTGTTGATGCATCAGATACATCCTCAACATGTCCTCCAAAATCTTGTTAACACTCTTTTTATTTCCATATGTCTATGGATGATAATTTATGCTAATGGACAACTTTGTACCCAAACCTGCAAATAAATATTTCCATAATCTAGAAGTGAAATTGGCATGCTTGTCTAACACAATATTATTCAGTACACCATGCAACCTCACTACATCTTTGATAAAGACATGTGTTGTATCACTTGTTGAATACGTAGACTTCACCGGAATGAAGTGTGCTACCATTGCCAACATGTCCACAACAACCATCATGAAATCATGTTGTCTAGATGACCTCAGAATACCTGTAACAACATCCATATAAATTACCTCCCATTTCCATTATGGGATTGGAATCGAATGTATTAATCCACCTGGATGCTTACACTCTACTTTTACCTTTTGACGATCCAAACATCTAGCGAAAAAAATTGCCACTTCCTTCTTTAAATTCGGCCAATAGTAGAAATTTTGCACCATTGTCAATTTTTTTTAATATCCTGGATGACCTGAATATGGCTTAGCATGAAATTCCCTCAAGATAAGCAGGCTCACTCTTGTCTGGTACATAGATATTTTCCCTAAATCTGATCAAACCATTTGTTCTAAAATTATATTCCACATCTTGATCACTTGTACACTCTTGTAACCTGTTCCCAAGCTCTCTATACATGTCATCCTAATAACCTTCCTGTAATATTTGATCATGTAAATCTCTCCCATAGGAAATCATAGCTACTATGTGATTTACTTGTATGTGCCTGATAAGAGAATCTTCAACCCTATTCTCCTTTCCCTTAATATACATGATCTCAAAGACTAAATCACTTATCGTAGCCAACCACTTAGATTGACTGGAATTTAGATTCGGTTGGTCAAATAAGTACCTCAATCCACTGTGATCACTCATCAATACAAACCTCTTGCCAAGAAGATAGTGCATCCACATCTTCATCGCATGGATGATCGCTTCCCACTCAATATCATGTGTAACATAATTATGTGCATGCTCATTCAATTTCCTTGATTCATAACATACCACCTATCCATTCTACATCAAGACTCCACCAAGTCCTTTCTTGTAGGAATATATACACATCACAAATTATTTATCTGGATATGCAATCTTAAGAACTGGAGCATTTGTCAACCACTGCTTCAACTATTCAAAACTTGTTGCACATTTCTTTGTCCATTTAAACTTCTTACCTTTCCTTTGCAATGACGTGATAGGATAAGAAATATTTGAGAAGTTCCATATGAACCTCTTGCAATAACTTACTAACCCCATAAATGACCTTACCTCATCCACATTCCTAGGGTTTTCCCATTCCATAATAGCTTTTATATTTTCTAGATCGACTGTTATTCCTTCGTTGGAAACAACATGCCCCAAGTAATGTACCTATGTATGAAAGAAAATACACTTTTTTGTCTTGGCATACAATTGATTCTCTCTTAAAAATCTCAAAACTACTGCTAAATGCTCGACATGCTCTTGCTCATTCTTAGAATATATCAATATATCATTAATGAACACAATAACAAACTTGTCAAGATAAGGAAACAACACACTATTCATCAAGCACATAAAAGTATTTGGAGCATTAGTCAAACCAAATGGAACTACAAAAAACTAATAATTCCCATACCTGGTCCACAAAGAAATCTTGTAAATGTTCTCTTATTTGATGCGTACGTGATGGTATCCTGATCTCATATCAATCTTAGAGAACATTGTTTCTCCCTTCAACTGATCAAACAAGTCATCAATCCTCAGCAATGGATACTTGTTCTTGATTTTTACCTTGTTCAATTATCTGTAATCTATGCACAACCTGAGAGTACCATCCTCCTTCTTCACAAAAATTACAGGTGTGCCCCACTATGATACACTTAGCCTAATGTATCCTTTTTCAATCATTTCTTTAGACTATAACTTCAATTCCACTAACTTTGGAGTGTGCATCATGTATAGTGTCTTTGATGTTGGTGTTTTCCCTAGTACCAACTCAATATAAAATTCCACTTCTCTATGATGTGGAAACTATGATATATCTATGTGAAAAACATCTTGAAATTTTTGTAGAAATAGGTACCTATTCAAGACCTCTGCACCCTCAACATCCTTACCATTCTCACTAGAAATATGCACTACAAATAACACAGACCCTTTTCTTGTGACTGCGCTTTTCCTGCATAGTTGTAACCATTCTAACTGATGTTTCCTTCTTCTTACCCTGCAATATCCTCTGTTCTCCATTGTCATATAAGCATTCAATTTTCTTGTCATAACAATCCACCTTAGTCTTGTGAAGATACAACTAGTCCATACCCAACAACATATTATATGATCCCAATGGAAGTACATTCAAATGTGATGATGTATTAATGCCATTCAAGTCAAATGCACAAACTCTGACCCAATGATGAACTCTTTTATTTTTACCTGTATCCAACTACACTAACCAATAATATGCATGCATTTCTTTATTCAAACCACATTTATCCACCATGTCAAGATTAACATAAATATAATTAGATCTAGGTTCAATCAAAATAGAAAAAACTTGATGATCTGAAATGGGTGGATAACTTGAAATTCTTATGCACAAGCAGCTCCCACTCAATTAAACAAATAAAAGATCTTGCTTATACATGACTGTGTGGAAATGAATACTTGAAACAGGTGTATTTTTTTTAATTGTTTAAGTGCTTTAAGAACAGTTGTTTTTCTTGATATTAAGAATGTGCAACAGCCATAAACAGTGCATCAAATAAGCATCAACACATAATAGAAAATTTAATATTGGAGTTCACTCGAATATCGTGGGCTACGTCGTCTCCTTGAGCTCTTGTCAAATTGACTTGGCTCATTGAGATTATGATGAAAAATTTATTTTACAAGTATATACTTAACTCCAATGGTTATTTGGGTTGTACCATTAGGTTTATAATATCATCATAACCCTGGAATGGTGGTCATCACTTTGAAGATAGAACTAGGCTTCCTTTGACTTGACCTCATATGTCGGTGCTCTTAAGCTTCCCTGAGATTCTCTTTGACACAAAATCCCTAGAATTCCTTTTTCTATCCTTGAAACCTCACCTAATTT
Source organism: Pinus albicaulis (assembly GCA_034641835.2). NCBI lineage: Eukaryota > Viridiplantae > Streptophyta > Pinopsida > Pinales > Pinaceae > Pinus > Pinus albicaulis. The sequence goes on from CM076580.1 coordinate 193,394,098, forward strand.
CTCCATTATATATCAGACCTTCAAAATATACTGACCATTTTCTCCAAAAGAGCTCTGGCTCCCCAATCTAGGCCTCCATTCACTGTTGGCCCTAGGTTGCCCGAAACTTCCCTGTGACTTCTTCAGCTCTAGAAGTATCCAAATGGCTCTAAAAATCCTTCCATTAGATTTATAATTTCAAAAATATTCATAATAGACTATTCATTTACTAAAATTGGCCTCCGGCTGCTCCGGTTACGCCTCCAACACCTGGTGGCACCCCCTGGCTCTAGGTTCACTGAAAACTTCCCTGAAGTATCTAGACCTTCAGATTTATTCCAAAGCTTCTGAAAATACTTTCATTGGATTCAAAAGTCTCAAAATAGTCAGAATAGACTACTATTTTGCTGAGAATGGATATTGGTTGCTCTAGATAGGCCTCATTCTCTTGTTGGCACTTGGTGGCCCTTGGAACTTCTCTGAAGCATCTCATCCTTCAGAAGCCCTATACTGGCTCTAAAAACCTCACCATTAGTTCCATAATTTCTGAAACATCCAAAATTGACTATTGGATTCCTAAGAAAGGCCTCTAGTTTCCCTGGCTAGGCCTCATACTGTTGCTGGCTCCTGGTGGCCATAGTGGCCCCTAGAACTTCTCTAAAGAAAAATCCCACTCAGAATTCCTCTAATGGATATGAAACCCTCACCAATGAGTCTAGAATGTCCAATAAATTCAAAATTTACTGTTCACACTCTCAGAATGGTCGAATCTAGCTCAAGATAGAGCCTAATCAATTTTTGTCTAGTTACCCCTAAATCAGCTCCACTAAAAATGGAGCACTTCAGTTTAACTAGAGCTAAACTACCTCCTTCCACCAATTTGGGCGTGCTGGACACAATTACCACCAGGAAAAACCATACTTTTTATTGTTAGCGTAGGGGGTGGCCACATGCCAACCCCTGAAACCCACGGTGGAATTAAACTTCGGAGCGGAACTCCATGCCAAAACCTCGGTAGTAGTGGTTGAACCAGAGTTAACTCTGCGTTATCATAACCATCGGCATATAAAATTGTGGCATCTGAACAAACTCTAAAATAGCTAGTGGTTGTATTGATTTTCGTGAGTATAAGATGCCTGGTTCCGGGGCTAAGGTCATATGGGGAGGGGCTAGCCCCTCCGCTCCCCCATATGTGAATCTATTAAACAATATAATGAACCCACCTACATATAATGTTAAGAAACATGGTAGAGCAAGTGGTTAATCATTTTTGTGCTATGCGGGTGGTCATGAGGTCAACTCTGGTGGAGTCCAAACCAAAATTTTATTCCACCATACTGGGCCACGTGGCGGCCTCCGGACCTACCACGTGGCAGCCTCTAATTGGCCAAAAAATCCACGTACAGTCCATCTACCGTTAATAATCTGACACTTGTCAACATCCCATTCGCCCAAAAGGAATATTCTGAGGAATATTCTAGGAATATTCCCTAGAATATTCTTTTTGTTGACTATCCAAATACCCAGTCAAACCTTCAAAGGTCAAAAATTTGCAGTTTACTGGACTTTTTAAATCGCGATAACTTCTTCATACGGTGTCATTTTTTCAAACCGTTCATGGTGCCAGAATTGGGAAGAATAGATCTATCTGATCACTCAGGTTCAACTCACTTTCGAATGCTTTGAAATTTGAGCTATCACTTAGGTCCATGATCCAAATCTGATCACACCTCCCCATTAGGAATATTTTGGACCCCAAAATACTGATTACCTGATCTGTTCAGTAGATGAGAGTACAGCACCCTCACTTTTCCAGCCTCCATACACTTTTCCTTCCTTGGCTTAGTGCCTTTGAGCCTAAACTCGAAGGTAGTCAACACTTCCCTTCATGAATGCACTTGTCCTTCTGTCAAGAACTGTATCTTCCTTGAAATCATACAGAAATTTCTAGTGAGAAATATTCAATAGAAGGTAGTTGAACATCATGTCCTTCATCATCGATCAAAGGTAGCTCAAACAAACATAATTTTTCAACAGAAATGCATACATGACATTCATTTTCATATGTACAAATGAATATATGTCTTACTGAGTTAAGAAGTCAAACCACTTCTTACCAAGCCACTTCCATGGCTATTTTTGCTGTTGAAAATATTCTTCATGTGAAACATCTGTTCTCACATCAATGATGGAATATTTGGTTCCATTTTCACCAGTATTTTTATCCTCTTACTTCAAATGCTTGGGATGATTAGTTAGATGCAATGTCCAACATTGGGCAATGACATGTCCCTTCTTGTGGCATTGTGTGCAAGTCTTTTGCACCTTTTGAGCAAGTTGCCTTTGCTTCAACTGTTTCCTGTATGCCTTCATCCTCTTCCAGCATTTTGAAACATCATGGTTACACATACCACAATAGGAAAAACAACTCTTTCTTCCATTCACGCATGCAGATTTGTCATGCTTATCAGAAACATAATCAACTTGACTATGGGAAGAATTATACCTCAAATGTTGGTTTGCATGTCCATCATTTTTACCTTCTTGAGGAGATGAACTTGTAGAGGTTCCAACTTTCTTTTGAAGACTAACATCAGTGTTCATGTCTTGATAGCTATCCAAACTCTCTTGCTCGCCATAAGCTACATGTCCATTAACATATTGCTGCAACATAGGCTTCAAACAATGGAAATCAACTTGCAAACAAACTTGACATGTTTGTGGTTTAGAACTTGCAACAAAAGTTCTTTTTGAAGTTGTCTCAAATGCCTTCATGGTTGTAGAGTTTTCACCATAAGATTGAACATAACCAAGACCAAAATTCTCAGGCCTCTCCTCAACCAAAATAGGATCAATCATGCCTTATGCATGTTTGCCTAAACCCTTGCCTTCATAGCCCATTTTTAACATTAACTTGGACCCTATACCTCTAGTGTGCCTTTCAAATGAACCTACACATCTTTCTGAAGAGGATTTTGGAGACAAATTTGAGTGATTTACCTCTCCTTAAAGCATGTTTTTGGTTAAGGCCTCTTGGGCTTGATGGAGCTGCATCTCCATCTCATGCATTCTTTGGAGAATTCCTTCTTTCTCTTTCTTCATAGCAACCAATTTCTCATCAATTCTAGTGCTTTCCCTTCTATCGTAATACAGAATTTGCACCATATCCTTCATGATGTAGAAGTCTCACTTCATTTCTTCATCGAAGAATCTTGTGAAGGAGGAGGATTTTGAAACCTCACTTGATGAATTTTTCATTATTATTTCAATGAACTAAAGAAATTCAACAAGAAGTCACAAAGCTTTCAGAAACAATTGACAAATTTTCTGAACAAAATGGTTGTAGAGTCAAGCTCTTCTTCAAGCAGCCATTTGCAAACAAACCCTCTTATTCTTCAAGGGTTACCTTGAGGTCCTTTGGATAAGGAGAATTCTTTCATCCTTCTTCCTTCTTGTCCTCTTCTGGACTTAGCTAACAATAGCTCCCCTTCACCTCTAGCAAACTTAAACTTGTAAGCAACAGTCAGTTTGCAAACAGTAAAATTATTTGCACTATTAAACACCCTTCAATTCAACAAGCAACCTAATGCTCTCTCAAGCAAGAAACCTAGTGCTCTATCTAGCAAACAACCTAGTTCTTTGTCAAGCAATAAACCTAGTGCTCTGATACCATCTGATCTGAAATGGTTGGATAACTTGAAATTCTTATGCGCAAGCACCTCCCACTTAGTTAAACAAATAAAAGATCTTTCTTATACATGACTGTGTGGAGATGAATACCTGAAACAGGTGTATTTTTTTTTAACTGTTTAAGTGCTTTAATAACATTTGTTTTTTTCTGATATTAAGCATGTTCCACAACCATAAAGTGCAGAAAAAAGCATCAACACATAACAGAAAATTTAATATAGGATTTCACCCGAATATCGTGGGCTACGTCTCCTTGAGCTCTTGTCAAATTGACTTGGCTCTTTAGGATTATGATGAAATATTTCTTTTACAAGTATACACTTAACTCTAATGGTTATTTGGGCTATACCATTGGGTTTATAATATCATCATAACCCTGGAATGGTTGTCATCACTTTGAAGATAGAACTAGGCTTCCTTTGACTTGACCTCATCTTTCGGTGCTCTTAAGCTTCCCTGAGCTTCTCTTTGGCACAAACTCCCTAAAATTCCTTTTCTATCCTTTAAACCTCACCTAATACCACCATCATATATCATACCTTCAAAATAGACTGATCATTTTCTCCAAAAGAGCTCTAGCTCCTTAATCTAGGCCTCCATCTACTATTGGCCCTAGGCTGCCTGAAATTTCCATGTGGCTTCCTAGGCTCTATATGTCTCCAAATGACTCTTAAAATCATTAAATTGTATTTATGATGTCAAAAATAGTTATATTAGACTATTCATTTACTCAAATTGGCCTCTGGCTGCTCGAGTTACGCCTTCAACACCTGGTGGCACCCCCTGGCTCTAGGTTCACTGAAAACTTCCCTGAAGCATCTATACTTTCAGAAGTCTTCAACAGATTATGAAAATAATTTCATTGGATTTAGAAGGCTCAAAATAGTCATAATATGCTACTGGTTTTTTGAGAATGGATATTGGCTGCTCTTGATAGGCCTCATTCTCCTGTTGGCACCTGCTGGCCCTAGTGGCCCTTGGAAATTATCTAAAGCATATCAGCCTTAAAAAGTATTCTAATGGCTCTAAAAACCTCACCATTAGTTCCATAATGTCTGAAACATCCAAAATTGACTATTGGATTCCTGAGAAAGGCCTCTAGCTGCCCTAGCTAGGCCTCATACTGTTGCTGGCTCCCGATGGCCCTAGTGGCCCCTAGAACTTCTCTGAAGAAAAATCTCACTCAAAAGTCCTCTGATGGCTCTGAAACCCTCACCAATTATTCTGGAATGTCCAAGAAAGTCTAAATTGACTATTCACACTCTCATAATGGTTGAATCTAGCTCAAGATAGAGCCTAATCAATTTTTGTCTAGTTACCCCTAAATCAACTCCACTAAAAATGGAGCACTTCAGTTTAACTGGAGCTAAACTAGCACCTTCCGCAAATTTGGGCGTGTTGGCCACAATTACCACCAGTACTAACCATAATTTTTATTTTTAGGGTAGGGGGTGGCCACATGCCAACTCCCGAAACCCACGGTGGCATTAAACTTCGAAGCGGAACTCCACGCCAAAACCCCGGTAGTAGTGGTTGAACCAGAGTTAACTCCGCGTTATCATAATCGCCGGTGTATAAAACTGTGGCATGTGAAAAAACTCTGAAACAGCTGGCGGTTGCATTGACTGTCGGAAGGATAAGGCGCCTGGTTCTGAGGCTAAGGTCATATGGGGAGGGGCTAGCCCGAGGAGCTGGCCCCTCCACTCCCCTGTATGTGAATCCCTTAAACAATATAATGAACCCACCTACATATGTTAAGAAACATGGTAGGGAAAGTGGTTAATCATTAGCATGCTATGTGGTTGGTCATGAGGTCGACTCTAGTGAAGTCCAAACCAAAATTTTATTCCACCATATTGGGTCACGTGGCGGCCTCTGGGCCTGCCACATGAAGGCCTCTGATTGGCCAAAAAATCCACGTACAGTCCATCTGCCATTAATAATCTGACACTTGTCAACATCCCATTCACCTAGAAGGAATATACCCTGGAATATTATTTTTTCTGACTGTGAAAATACCCAGTCAAACCTAGTCAAAGTCCAAAAATTTGTAGTTTACTGGACTTTTCAAATCGCGATAACATCTTTATATGGTGTCAGTTTTTCGAACCGTTCACTGCGCCAGAATCAGGAAGACAAGATCTATCTGGTCGCTTAGGTTTGACACAGTTTTGAACACTTTTAAATTTGAGCTATCACTTAGGTCTATTGTCGACCTTATGGAAAGCCTTGAGTTGTGAAAGACTAGTGCCTAGGACATCTTATATAGCAAGGAGTGTGTGATATAACAGGGGGAGCTATCAACAAAAGGCTCTCATGCTATCTCCTGTAAACAGGGAGGTTAACTTGAATGGGACTAAAACCTTCAGAAAAGGGACACAGGGAAAGAAATACTATAGAGGCAAGGTGCAGAATTCTAATACAAATGCATCAGACAATTCATAGGCAGCTTACTGTAAAGAGGGTCGGTTCGAAAATACCTCACAGAAATAAATAATCAGAAGGTGATTACTGCGTATGAAAGATTGAGATAATACTAACTGTCATTGAGATGATATCCAGATACACAATATCACCATGTAATGGTATTACCAATTTAAGAATCCATCCATGACAATAGCGTTTTAAAAATAACCTCCCAAAGAAGCTAATATAGCAGAAATATGGTTGAAGTGAAAAGTGAAACAGTATATCATGCCTGAGCCATATTTAAAGCACTTGACTAGTTCAAGCATGGGTATCAACTAGGATAAATCCATACCAAAAACCAGTGAGCCACTCGCATTCCAAAACATGATACAAGAAAGGCAGATGAAACGAAATGAACAATTAAACTAACACATAAAGGGAGAAGTTACAAACTGTGAGACACCAAAGACCAGAATCCTCATTAAAGATGGAACTCCTCCCACTGAAACCCAACAGGCTCTGTGCATTCATATAAAAGTTCGACAAAAATGCATACAAAATTCTCTTACTGCCTAATTTTCTGAAAATCTGGAACCTTTGATAATCCGTTCCTGGGGGTTTTTATAGGAGAAAAACTCCTCACAGGAGTGGATGGTGAACATTAAATTGATTCATTAAGATGGCATGGAGGAAGCGTCCACGCCCATACTGCTCAATAACCTTTCATTGTACTTTGTAGTCTGGTTCGGAGATTTCTGTCAGGTCGAGATTGACCTCGGATGTGTTTTTTGAGTCCTTTTTGGTTGTAAAGCTCTCTGTTCTATCTTCTGGAATTGGTGAACTGGGTAGAAAGTCCGTGGGCTTCCATACTCCATAACTGCTGGTTCTGACAGGCTTTAAGAGGCTTATGTCGGCGTAATTGACTTTTTCTGGGCTCGAGGAGAAATGGAAGCTTTGATGGGAAGATGTACTGCCTGGAGGAAAACGTCCCGCAGGTATTCAAACACAGCTATAGTTGTTGCGTGTGCTCTTTGGGTCTTCAAACCGCACTTTCTTCCTTTGAATGCGAGGTTAAGCTTTAATTATTCAATACCTGGCTTAAACCCCCTTTAATCCTCTTTGTTGATATACTGGTCTCGGTCTCCAAGGCCTCTCTTTGAAACCCTGCACAATGAACCAAACTTATTATAAAAACCAAGGGATGGTGGAAGCGATGTTGTGAAGGCCTGTGAAGCGGTGGTGGAAATGGTGGAAGTGGTGAACTGATGAAGATTTGGAGCAGAAGGAGTCGCGAACCATCTGATTAGGTGGGCAGATGAATATGGACGATCGGGAATGATAAATGGAGATGCTAAGGTTAGGCGGAGCAATAATAATTAGTGTAAAGCCCAAGGCTTTAAAGTTTCGGGTGAATATGCAGAATAATATAGGAAATGAATGAAATGGGGACCATGGTGTGGGACTCAGTCGAGGGTGGAGGGTGATTTACTATAAGCCGTCAAATCTCAGGAGGAGATAGACGGTTGGGATCATCCGAATGGGGTTAAATAGGGAAATCTGGTGAAATGCGCGACACAATGTAGACCGTAGATCCGGGTGAACGGACGGCGGAGATCCAATCGCATCGGAGGGAGGCAGAGGGTAACACTTTCAAGATCTTTCGATTGGCGATGGTGCGATTGAGCACTAGCCGTCCGATCTGGAAGAAGATCGACGGCAGAAATTACATCGGTGGGGAGAAAGGCAGGTGAAATGAGCGGGTAGCGATTAAATCTGGGCCGTTGGATCTCTCGGCATGGATGGCTTCGATTCAATCGGGGGATCGCAATCGGGGGATACATTTGAGAACTTGCGATTGTGATTTGGAGCAACGCACGATTGAGTGCTAGCCATCAGATCTGGGACCAGATCAACGGCCCACATTCAATCGAAAGGAGATAGAGAGGGGCGGCGGAGCGACGAGCGATGAGATCCAGACCGTTGGATCACAAGAGATCAACGGCTCAGATCAAATCAGGGAATCACAATCGGAGAAAACAGAAGGGTGGCACAAAAAAAATTTCTAATTACGATTGGATCGGTGGTGTGATGGAACAAGTGTGATTAGCGCTGATCCATCGGATCTGTACAGATCCACGGTTGGTATCGCAACAGAAACACAAAGGAGGAGGTCAATCACATCGGAGATTTCGGAGTGACAAAGGGAAAGTGCTCACCCGCTCTTCCGATTGTGATAAGCGCCCAGAGCTTAGATGCTTGGTTCCGGTGCTCGGTTACATGGTGGGGAAGTGGTTAGGGCTGGGCCGAAAGGGGCTAAGCCTGATAAATGAAGCAAGGTGGGGTTTTTTTAGCCGAAAAAGAGGGTTTTTAAGGCTAAAGAGGGGAACGATAGAGAGAATAAGGGCGTTTCAGCCAAACAAAGGGTATTTGTGAGGTTATGAGGGGAATAAGGTGAATAAATAGAGGTTTAGAGGAGATGAGAAACTATGAAAAGGGAGGCCTCTTGGGCGTTTTCTTCACGAACAGGGAGACTTTATAATGGAAACTTCAGTGAGGATTTCCCAGAGGACAGAGGCACAAGGACTTGGCTACTCAATGTTATCTTAAAAATGACTAATGTTAACCATATGATCAACATTGGCTCCACCTGGGGATGGCACATTCATCCTTGGGCATGTTGAGAACTTCGCAGACCACCTGTTAATATTCTATGTGGACAGCACTCTTCAACACCTTTACTTTTCTCTTCATGATTCATCACGACACCCACATTATTCACATAAAGATGAAAACAGAAAACTAATGTACAGTATAATACATCAGGCTCTCCCTGCCTGAATCAAAACTGGAAGTAGGGTTTGAGGAACTGACCATTTACAGGGGCATCGAGCAAGTCTCCCTGTAAATTTTCCAACCTGAAAGCATTATTGCCCCCCTGTTCCACGATTTTAAAAGGGCCAAACCAAAGTGGGTCAAATTTACCATGTTTCCCCTTTTCAGCTCTTCGAATATCCCATCTAAGCACTAAATCCCCAATCTGCAACTTCCTGTCCTTGGCATGCTGATCAAAAAGGTCCTTCATCTTCTCTTGATATTCAGTTAGCCTTTGACTTACCTGGTTTCGTGTTTCTTCTAGCTCCACCAACTGATTTATTCTCCTGGTCACATCATCGAGTTCCTCCTGACTCTCCTACATGAATCGGGCTACTGGTAAGGCTAACTGCACAGGGAATATGTTTGCCCTCCCATATACTAATTCATATGGGGACTTCCCGGTTGCTCTTTTTCTGGTAATCCTATTGGCCCATAGAGCGAATTTCAACTGGGAATCCCAGTTTTTCTAATTTTCATTGATAGCCTTCTTTAGTGCTCTCACCAGGGTTTTATTTGAAGACTCTGCCAAGCCATTTCCTTGTGGGTAATAGGCTGTAGAGTGACTTAGTGCAATGTTATACTGCTGACAGAAGCTCACAAACTTTGCAGACTTGAAGGCCTGGGCGTTGTCGGTCACTATCTTGGAAGGGCAGCCAAACCTGGATATGATATTTTCTTCAATGAATTTTATTATCACAGCATCTGTTGCATTCCTCGCAGGTATAGCTTCCACCCATTTTTTGAAATAATCTGTGGCAGTTAATATCCACTTATGCTGACCACTCGACGGAGGATGTATTTCACCGATAAAGTTGATTCCCCATTGCTGGAATGGTTCATCCACGTGAACATGGATCATGGGCAGAGGTGCCAACTTCTGTCTTTCAGCAAATCTTTGGCATTTCTCACAAGCTCTAACCCGGGCGAATACATCTCCAAAGAGTTTGGGCCAGTAGAAACCTGCCTTTAGGATTTTGTGAGCAGTGGCCCTCCAGCTGTAATGACCCCCACAGATTCCTTCATGAAATTCGGCTATTATATTCTCTACCTCATCCTCTGTGAGACATAGGAGCAGAATACCTGAAGGATCTCGCAAGTATAGCCGGCCATTAGCGACTATGTACTTTTGTGATCTCATCCTTAGCATTCTGTATTTAACTTTATCACAACTAGGGGGGCAGTTGAGTGTGAGAAGATATTCCACTATCTCTTTGTACCACGGGCTGGTGAGGTACTTCAAATGTGTCCTCTGTGTAGCTATCTCTACTCCCTGTTGTTCTTCTTCCTCCCTGGACTCCTCACTTGCTGTCATGGACAGATTTATACCCAGAGCCTGACAGTTTGATTCGGATAAAATTTTGGCTAGCCCTTGATCAGTTTAGTAGGACGGATGTCTAGCTCATACTCTTGTATCTTGGTGATCCACTTCCCCCTCTTTCCTTCACTATCCCCTTGGACAAGGATGTCTTTTACTGCAGCTGTGGGCACAAACACAGTGATATGGGACTGCAAGACGTACATGCGAAATTCTTTAAGAGACTTCACTAGGGCGTATGCCTGCTTTTCTAGTATGTTAGATTTCAGCTCTGCATCACAGAGCACCTGGCTGAAGAAAGCGATGGGATGCTGATACCCTTCTTCATTTTTCTGCAATAAAACTCTTGCCACTGTATGAGGTGATGCAAATGAAAAGATCATGAAAGGTTTGGCATAGTCTGGTCCTGCTAGCACACGGGCCTCTGCAAAGGCATTTTTTATCCTCTAAAAGGCCTCTCGTGATTCCTGGGACCATTTTACCTCATTATTTTTCTTCAGCATGTCAGTTATATGTCTAACTATCTCAGCATAGTTAGGGATAAACCTCCTCAGAAAATTAATGCGCCCTAGGAACACCTGCACCTCCTTCTTATTTCTAGGAAGAGAAATTCCATTTATAACCTCTACCCTCTTAGGATCTATTTTTACCCCATCTTTGGTTACGATATGTCCCAAAAGCTTACCCTCTTCTAATGCAAACAATGACTTCTGTGGATTAAGAGAGAGACCATACCTTCTGCATTTCTCAAAATTTCTACGCAAGTGTTCAATGTGTTCGGCATCATCTTTTGAAAACACAGTTATATCATCGAGATAGACCACCGCAAACTTATCTTGCTCCCCAACAAATGCAATGTCCATGGCCCTTTGAAAAGTGGCCCCTGTGTTAATCAACCCAAAAGGCATCCTGGCATACATAAATGTACCCCATGGTGTGGTGAAAGCAGTCTTCTTCTGATCTTCTGGAAGTACAGCCACCTGATTATAACCAGAGAATCCATCCATCATTGACATCTCAGAAGCTCCTACCACTTTCTGCAGGATGTGATCCATCTTGGGCAGTGGATAATTATCCTTTAAGGATGCTCGGTTCAAATTTCGGAAATCAACACATAGCCTTATTTCTCCATTCTTCTTTCGAACAGGTACTAGGTTTTCCATCCATTCGGAGTACCTTAATGGCACAATTATTTTGGCCTTCAACAGTTTCTTAATCTCTTTCTCAATAGAGGGAAGCAGCAGGGGATTTATCTGTCTGAGCTTCTGCTTGTGTGGCTTCGCATCTTCCTTCAGAGGAATTTTGTGCTGCATGATGCTAATATCAAAAGTTTTCAGGTCCTGATAGGACCATGCAAACACGTCTTTGTAAGACTGAAATAATTTCAGGTATAGCTCCTTATATTCTTTTGGGACCTTCTTAGATAATTTCACAATTTTGGGGTCAGCATCAGTACCAAGGTTAAGGTCTTCTACCTGGTTTTCTTCTGTGACTCTATTTGGCTGCAGTGGGACATCGTTCTTGTCAAAAAATCTTTCTAGAGGCACCAGCCCTCTGGGTATAACGTTTCCCTTCAATTGCAACACTTTGTGACCTGCCATTCTTTCCTCCCATATGTTTTCTGAAATATCTTCATCCTCTTCTTCCTCACAAGCATCAATCTCCATATTTCAGAACTCTCCGATTGTTTCCATAAATCTTTTCACTTGCTCTTCATCCTCAAAAACCTGCCAGTTCTTGATGTTGTATGGGATTGATGGTTGATAACGTACCTCTATTTCATATCTTAAGAGAGGGTTTTGAGGTGGACAGAAGGTATTGGTAGCCACTGCAAGAGATTCTGCCATCCTATTCTTCTCCCGAGGCATGAACTGAATATTAAATGCCAAGAAAAAATTCTCCACCAGGTCCCACACTTCGTTCCTATAAGCCCTTAGCCTAGGATGATTGGTTTGGCACTGATTCTTCACTTGTCTAACCATCAGTTCTGAATCTCCCAGAACCTTAAAACTCTGTATGTTCATACTCCTAACTGTCTGTAATCCTAACAGAAGTGCTTCGTACTCGGCCACATTATTAGTGGCTTCATATTCTAGCTTGAAAGACAGCGGGACCCATTGGCCAGTAGGATAAATCAATGATATTCCAACCCCATTACCTTCTTTGGAGTTTGCTCCATCAAAGTGAAGTGTCCAGATTCCTACTTGACGGCTCCCTGAGGGCTTCTCGGTCTTGATCTGGAAGAATGATGGTTCTTGAGCATAATCCTGGTCTTCCTCCAGCAATAAACATGAGAAATCACCTTCTTTACTGTAGACTGGTGAATTAACCGAGTTATCAGCCTTAGTAACCATCTTGACAAATTTGGTTTCCCTGTACAACACCCTCTCCTAGCCACCAAAAACTGGGATAGTAGCATATGTTAAGTCCAACTTGATTGACCCACCGATTTTTGTCCCCCAGGACCTTGACAGCAACATGCCAAAGCAAGCTGGGATGTCAGCCACCACGATGTCCATTACCACACTTTTTGCTGGGATTTGGGCCAAATTGACCACCAAATCCTTGATCATCCCCAGTCATTTAACTCTTTTGGAATCAAATGAATAGAGGTCCTTGTATGGACAGGTGACTTGTAATCCTAGTTGTTCCATGACTGACAGAGGTAATAGATTATGGGAAGCTCCAAAATTTAACATACAGTTATGTAACAGCAGGTCATGAATCATTGGAGACACATAGAAATGAGGAGTAGAAGCATCTAATTCCTCGACATGTGGGCCAAATACAACCATAGGTCTTTCTTCTTGAAGGTTCAGACTATCTGGAATATGTGTTGCTTCTGGAGGGAGCATGAAAGAGGAGACCTGGCACTGGTAGGCTGGTTGCTTTAATAATTCAGTCAAGGGGACTGGGATTTTGATCTTCTCAAGCTCCTTTTGTAGACTAAAAGCAGGAGGGGACTTTTCTGTTACAACCTCTTTTGACTCTTTATTTTCGGCCAAGGGTTTGGCTTCTTTTGACTCAGACTTGGTATTAGGGGGAATGACTACTTTTGAAGAGGAAGGAATTTGATCATCAGACTGCAAAGGTTTGTTTAGAGGCCTCTTACCTTTGTCTGGGACTTTTTGCATGGTTGACTCCTTCTGAGCAAGCGCCTCCTTCTGGGATGGCTCTTCTTCTTGATCTTGAGTGCGAGTCCTTTTCCTTGAAGATCTGAGATCATATTTTCTATTGAACTGTGCTTGCATGAAATCAACAAATTGCTTACAATAGTAATCAATCTCTGGGTCTTTTGTGCCCCTAGCCTTCTCTTCTTCTTGTAATGAGATCTCAGATCCATCGCTTCCTTGCAGGGGAGATTCTACTTCGTCATTATTTGAAAAAGAAAGGTATGCTTACTCTTGCTCGTAAGTGGTTTCTTCGGTGGGATCCTCTACCGGACCTTCCAAGTACAGAGGGTGTGGTACCTGATCTTGTTGCTACTTCCGTTCCCTTTGTAGTAATTGCAGAGGTGGTTTACAATACTGAGGATTGTAACCTCTGTTTGGAGCATTCTGGAAATTCTTGGAGGTTGAATTCTTGGCCTCCAGTTTGAGTTTGACCACCTTATTAGTAAGGTACCTAATCATTTTGTCCATTTCTTCGATTTTTTTAGTACTGGAGTCTCTGTCTTGACTAGAAGTGGACACCTCCTCCTTGCCTTTCCCTCTAGCATCTTGGTCTGGCTTACCCTTTGATTTACCAGTGGAGGCGAAATTTGCCTCCAACTCTAGCGCATCTGTCTAAGCATCATCGAGGGTGGCAGGTTTTATTTCTCTCAGAGAGAAGCCAAATTCCGAGTCAAAAGCTGCTACGAAGACAACTGTAGCAGCAGTTTGATGAGGTTTCATATCAACTGGAAGGCTTAAATACAAATTATTAAATCTCTTGATAAATTCTGACACCCCTTCATTATGTCCTTTCATGAGTTTTTTAAACTCAGTAAGACAGTGTCCATGATCTTTCTTCTCTCCCTATTTTATGAGAAAAGTATTTTCCATTCCCTCCCAAGTGGTTATGGAACGGTCTCCTAATGTCTTAAACCATTTTCTGGCTTCGCCATCAAGAGATTGCACGAACAGTCTTAGGACTACATCTAGGTGTTCCACATTAAAGTTCTCTGCAAAAGAGCAGAATACCTCAAGATGTTTTTGAGCTTCAATATCACTTTCCCCATTGAATCTGGGCAAAATCTTCAGATAGTCCTACGGCATGTCATTCAACACTTGGGGTAATGCAAGGGGGGCATATTTATTCAACAAGAAGCTGGGAACATTGGCCATTGGAGGAGGTGGAGGTAGTGCACGAGTTTGATGTGTAAAAGGAGGAGGTGGAGGTGGAAGTGGAGTATGAATGACAATAGGAATGTATTGGACTGCAGCTTGAGGTGTTGACGGGAAAAACGGTCTGTTAATAGCAGATACTTCAGTGACTTCCTTGACCTCTTCGACCTCAGGATTAGGGTGAAAATCATCTCTAATTTGAACACTTCCCCGGGGGGAACTATCTGAGTAGTAGTCAGTATCTCCCACAGTGGAGGAGGACGGAAAGTACTGTAAAGAAGATTCATGGATCTCGGTATGGACCGATGGCCTTTCTTTCCTACTTCTTCTATGTATGATATTCTTTGGGTCAGACACAGAAGGTGTCTTTTGATGAGACGTATCTGACCTTAGGTGTGGCTTACAAGGAGCCAGATCTGCAAGAAAATTTTATGAAAAATGAATGTGGAGTTGCCAAGGTGAGGGATCTACAAATCTCAACTCTCCATGCTCACCTATTTGGAGAATGAATAAGGTTTTTTCAAGGCCCAGGGATTCAAATTTTCTTAACTTCGTTCCCCGGCAATGGCGCCAAAAAGATGTTGTTGACCCTAGAGACAGCCTTGAGTTGTGAAAGACCAGTGCCTAGGACATCTTATATAGCAAGGAGTGTGTGATATAACAGGGGGAGTTATCAACAAAAGGCTCTCATGCTATCTCCTGTAAACAGGAAGGTTAACTTGAATGGGACCAAAACCTTCAAAAAAGGGACGCAGGGAAAGAAATACTGCAGAGGCAAGGTGCGGAATTCTAATACAAATGCATCAGACAATTCAGAGGCAGCTTACTGTAAAGAGGGCCGGTTCAAAAATACCTCACAGAAATAAATAATCAGGAGGTGATTACTGCGTATGAAAGATTGAGATAATACTAACTGTCATTGAGATGATATCCAGATACACAATATCACCATGTAATGGGCTTACCAATTTAAGAATCCATACATGAAAATAGCGTTTTAAAAATAACCTCCCAAAGAAGCTAATATCGCAGAAATATGGTTGAAGTGAAAAGTGAAACAGTATATCATGCCTGAGCCATATTTAAAGCGCTTGACTAGTTCAAGCATGGGTATCAACTAGGATAAATCCATACCAAAAACCAATGAGCCACTCGCATTCTAGAACATGATACAAGAAAGGCGGATGAAACGAAATGAACAATTAAACTAACACATAAAGGGAGAAGTTACAAACTGTGAGACACCAAAGACCAGAATCCTCATTAAATATGGAACTCCTCCTCACTAAAACCCAACGGGCTCTGTGCATTCATATAAAAGTTCGACAAAAATGCATAAAAAATTCTCTTACTGCCTAATTTTCTGAAAATCTGGAACCTTTGATAATCCGTTCCTGGGGGTTTTTATAGGAGAAAAACTCCTCACATGAGTGGATGGTGGACATTAAATTGATTCATTAAGATGGCATGGAGGAAGCGTCCACGCCCATACTGCTCAATAACCTTGCGTTGTACTTTGTAGTCTAGTTCGGAGATTTCTGTCAGGTCGAGATTGACCTCGGATGTGTTTTTTGAGCCCTTTCTGGTTGTAAAGCTCTATGTTCTGTCTTCTGGAATTGGTGAACTGGGTAGAAATTCCGCGGGCTTCCATACTCCATAACTGTTGGTTCTGACAGTCTTTAAGAGGCTTCTGTCGGCATAATGGAAGCTTTGATGGGAAGATGTACTACCTGGAGGAAAACGTCCCGCAGGTATTCAAACACAGATATAGCTGTTGCGTGTGCTCTTTGGGTCTTCAAACCGCGCTTTCTTCCTTTGAATGCAAGGTTAAGATTTAATTATTCAATAACAGGCTTAAACCCCCTTTAATCCTCTTTGTTGATATACTGGTCTCGGTCACCAAGCCCTCTCTTTGAAACCCTGCACAATGAACTAAACTTATTATAAAAACCAAGGGATGGTGGAAGCGATGCTGTGAAGGTCTGTGAAGCGGTGGTAGAAATAGTGGAAGCGGTGAACTGATAAAGATTTGGAGCAGAAGGAGTCGTGAACCGTCCGATTAGGTGGGCAGATGAACATGGACAATCGGGAATGATGAATGGAGATGCTAAGGTTAGGCGGAGCAATAACAATTAGTGTAAAGCCCAAGGCTTTAAAGTTTCGGGCAAATACGCAGAATAATATAGGAAATGAATGAAATGGGGACCATGGTGTGGGACCCGGTCGAGGGTGGAGGGCGATTTATTGTGAGCTGTCAGATATCAGGAGGAGATAGATGGTTGGGATCATCCAAATGGGGTTAAATAGGGAAATCTGGTGAGATGCGCGACATAATGTAGACCGTAGATCCGAGTGAACGGACGGCAGAGATCCAATCGCATCGGAGGGAGGAAGAGGGTAACACTTTAAAGATCTTCCGATTGGCGATGGTGCAATTGAGCGCCAGCCGTCTGATCTGGAACAAGATCGACGGCAGAAATTACATCGGCGGGGAGAAAGGCAGGTGAAATGAGCATGTAGCGATTAAATGTGGGCCATTGGATCTCTCGGGATGGATGGCTCCGATTCAATCGGGGGATACATTTGAGAACTTGCAATTGCGATTTGGAGCAACGCACGATTGAGCGCCGGCCATCAGATCTGGGACCAGATCAACGGCCCACATTCAATTGGAAAGAGATAGAGAGGGGCGGCGGAGTGACTAGCGATGATATCCGGACCGTTGGATCACAAGAGATCAATGGCTCAGATCAAATCGGGGAATCACAATCGGAGGAAACGAAAAGGCGGCACAACAAAAAGTTTTGATTGCGATTGGAGCAGTGGTGTGATGGAACAAGTGCGATTAGTGCTGAGTCATCAGATCTGTACAGATCCACGGCTGGTATCACAGCAGAAACACAAAGGAGGAGGTCAATCGCATCGGAGATTTCAAAGTAACAAAGGGAAAGCGCTCACCTGCTCTTCCGATTGCGATAAGCGCCCGGAGCTTAGATGCTTGGTTCCGGTGCTCGATTACATGGTGGGGAAGTGGTTAGGGCTGGGCTAAAAGGGGCTAAGCCTGATAAATGAAGCAAGGTGGGGTTTTTTTAGCCGAAAAAGAGGGTTTTTAAGGCTAAAGAGGGGAACGATAGAGAGAATAAGGGGGTTTCATCCAAACAAAGGGTATTTGTGAGGTTACGAGGGGAATAAGGTGAAGAAACAGAGGTTTAGAGGGGATGAGAAACTATGAAAAGGGAGGCCTCTTGGGCGTTTTCTTCACGAACAGGGAGACTTTATAATGGAAACGTCAATGAGGATTTCCTAGAGGAC
Source organism: Pinus albicaulis (assembly GCA_034641835.2). Classification (NCBI taxonomy): domain Eukaryota; kingdom Viridiplantae; phylum Streptophyta; class Pinopsida; order Pinales; family Pinaceae; genus Pinus; species Pinus albicaulis. The sequence continues at coordinate 193,412,002 of CM076580.1, forward strand.
AGAGGCACAAGGACTTGGCTACTCAATGTTATCTTAAAAATGACTAATGTTAACCATATGATCAACAATGTCCATGATCCAAATCTGATCACTTGATCACAAATCTTATCATCCATATCAATAATATATGTCTAGTGATTTTCCTGCCTATTATCCAATGTTGCATAGATCCAAGGAATGCTCTGCCCAACATCCCCAACTGTTTGCGCTTCATGAGCACTATAAATATGAGGCATAACACCGTGCTATTGCGTAAAATATCTCTTGAGATGCTCCTTGCCACATATCCAACGCTGGAATTGTCTCGTACCATCACCTTTATTCTTTTTCCCTCCAGGATTTGGCCCATATCCCCGTCCAACTACATTAAACTTCTTTTAAAGAAGAACATTCTCTTTTTCACCTGCATCCTGGGATTTTGTTCTTTTTTGCTGCCATTTACCTTTAGCTTTTTCTTTTCCTTTCCAACATTGTTGAGACTATGTTTTACGCTTTGATTGTTCACAATAGTGTTTCAAATTTCCAATGACTTCTTCAAGTGATCAATGCTCATCATATTCGATCAGATCCCTAAATTCTAATGGTAATCCACTGAAAAAAAATTGAAATTTGGTTTTATCATCTTTAATATATTGTACATAACTCAACAATTCCAAGAACTTGGTCGTATACTCCTCATCTGTCATCAATCCCATATTTAGCTTGTATAAATCCTTGGCCTTACTATCGTAGTACCTATCTGACAAGTACTTCTTCCTAAAAATTCTCTTGAATTCATGCCAACTAATCTCTTATATCTTTATGTCTCTAACACACTTCACATCTGCCCACCATATGTTTAATTTCCCTTCGAGGCTGAAGATATATAGATATTTTTTCCTTCATGTTTTCTTTGTAATCATGCAGCTCAAATAATTTACTCATCCCAAGTAACCATGCCTCTAAATCTTTCGGTTTCTTCAAATCTCCATCAAAGGTAGGTGGCTTTGCTTTCTTGATAGTGATGATGACCATGATACCTGTCATAACCAAAACTATAATAGAATATGCATCCATCACCTCTCCTATATTATGTGTCCAAGAACCTTCCATCTCTTATCGTATCATCTCAATCTGACGTGCTCCCACCATGAGACTGACTACCATATGCCCCATTAGTCCTATCCTCCTGTCCATGAATTATCCTAAGTGGTCCCTATCTCTGCAAATCTGAAAAACTTATAAGGGTAATTTAATTAACATTTGCATGTTTCTCATGTGCCCAAATGATTTTTTCATTGTCTTCCTTACAACTTCTTATTTCTACCTTCAAAATTCTCAATGTGTTTGTTATGTTGGGATATTACCTACCAACATGTTTCTCATCGGATCTATGGGGAGAATCTTGTGAATTGTAGTCTACCATCTTGCTAGCCATATTTGATCTTCTTCCTGCAATTATACCATGTCAGCTAAACCAAATCATAAACATAATCAACGTACATCAGTATATCTCAAGGGGGGATATCTCCCCTGCAAGATCAACCATATTATCACGATACATGTATAATCATAATCATAATAATATATAAACATAATATCAACCATTATCCAATTACCATGCATGACTATACGATAACCATGACCTTGTTCATGACACCTATAACCATGAAAATGCATGCATATATCCACATAAATGACAGTCATACACAACAAATGCATATTCAATTGATCATGCATTCATAACAATACATCTCGAGGATAACATCATCAACCTCTACAGGACAACACAATTGTAACAATAATCATCTCCATGTATACATAACAAGAACATGTACAACAAACGTGTGTGCATGACAATCATATTTTTTCCATCCAGTCTAAGGGGCGAACCATGCTCTTATACCACTTTGTAACACCCTCATTACATTTACCAAAGCTATCGAGTCCATCAGGGTAAACATGTTATGAATAGTTAATATAATATGATTCAACTTCCCAAGTACACTTAAGGAAGTGGAACCTGTTACCCACCATTTTATGGGTGATATCCCCAGGAGAAATTTTTTCCCCAAGATGGTCCTCATCTAGCAGCCAGCATCCCCTTGCAGCCACCAACTAGCTCATTATGCCATTTCTCCACCACTGATTCTAGCGATGTGGTCCCTCACCCATCTCTCATGATCGTATGTTTGAAGGTGGGCCTCCCAAACCTAAAGGTATGCCTTGTCACTTGGAAATTGAGTATTATGTTTTACTTATCATGGAAACTCTTAGGCATGGATTAATGGGGGGATTCGGAAAAAATAGTGGGTTAGGTTTGTGCTCTTATCCCCTAGACCTCTTTTGGATGTTAACCTTGGACCTAGTCCCATGGGATATATTTTACCAGCCTTTAGGGTTTAGGGATGGTACTATATGGGAAACTCTAATTTTGGTTGTGTGGTTTAGCTCCCTCATCCACATATATAACTCCCATTCTACTCATTATAACCCCATTCATCATTCCTCCCACCTAGGTCCACATTCCCCCACTGGGTCCACAAAGGATTAGCCTTCCCCTGCCCTTTTCCCACACCTTGGGATAGGCCTGAAACAATGCTCGAAGGTTGATGCAGCTAAGAAAAGAAAATAAAAAACATAATTTGCCACATTCAATAGGAAAATGCACCACAAAATACAAAATATGGTCGGGAAAAACACATTTATCACGTGGGTAAAAGCCAATTAATGAGATCTACTCCATTTCCATGGTCATCACCCTAGTTATTATAGGGCATGGATGAGCCTCCTCTATCATTCAAGAACCCGTGATTATCCCAACCCCTAGTGGGCAATGAACTGCCCCAACTTAAAGGGTGTATCCAACTGTTATACTTTACACATCGTGCTCTCATTACTTAATCCTTGAGCAGTTAACCAAAGAAAAATCATAAAAGGAAAAAAGGAATATGAAGAAGGGTGGAAAAATCAAGGCTAGGGTAACTTATGTACCATGATTGATCCCTCATGTACATTATTTACCCAAGTGTGGGATTTTCTTTATTAGCTACCCTTGTACCCTGGCATGTGGCCCAGGGTTTCCCCTTCATCCCCTGATTTGATCCATCACTTTATCACGTGCCACCACCATTTGAAGGATGTACCAAGGACATACCATCCCCCTTGGAAGTAGAAACCACCTAATAAGGTGCTTGTTTAACCCCCTTTGGATCTTGGAGACAATAGAAGATGCCAAATCCAACTATGGAAGGGCATGCCACTATGAAGTGCCCACTTGTTGTCCATGGTTTGTAAGCTCTTTTACTTGATTTCTCTAACGACTTGATGTAACTAAAAGCTAGGGGATGCATTAGATCTTATGCGGGATTGAAGATGGTCTCCATTTTGGTTTTAGTCTCCCTATATGGGATTCTAACTCTCTAGAGGGCTACATTGACACATGTAGGGTGTGTGTAGAGATCCATGGGTCTCCACAATAGCAGACAGCATTCCATGGATCCCCAGATTCATTCATATGTTTCCCATGGTTCACCTATTGGACGAGAAAGATGCACCTAGTTCACCATGCCCAATCATCCCTACACTTACATTGTGCACTTGGAAAATAACCCAGGACATGTATTATGGTGTCGCATCACTTTTACCGTCATCCTATACCTTTCATTTGGTCTACGGTAATCTTCAATTTGTTTGGAGATCTACGAGGACACTTGTGTTCCCCCACATCCATATGGGAGCACAACACACTTATTATTTATAAAACAAGGGGATAACCCCTTTTCCACTACTTTTGGGAGTCATATTCTACATTATGGCACTCATGGACTTCATCATGCCCTCTCTAAATCCCAATGACATGTATTATTGATCATTCGACCTCTTAAGAGGCTTACTCTTTTGATTTTGAGCTTTTTTGGTGGGCTTGTCACCAAAATATTGGTATTTTGTAAAAAAAATTATTTTATAGGTTCAATTAGGCCTCATTAAGAAAATCCAATTCATTTGGACATGTATAAATACAAGTGAGGTGATTTCATTTCATAACCATCACTTGGATTGGATCATATTTTCTTGTGAGATTTTAGATATCTTTTGGGGATGAGATTTTTTAGATGAATGGATGAATTTCGATGTTTGGATAATCTTATTTGTCTTGGGGATTCTATGATTGGAATATCTTGGTGATTTTATATATTATTCTTACATGTAAGTAGTGTTTTAATTTTATTCTTGTTATTTATCTTGTTGCATTCATGATGTTGGAATTTTCGCAATTCTAGGTTAATTTGATGCTTTTCTTGGAATGAAATTGTGGAAATTTCATCTCTAAATAACTTTGTATCATTTATGGGCCATATTTTAATGAATGAATATTCCTAGAGACTTCCTTGTTGAATTTTTCTTGACAAGTTACAAAATATTGCTAGACGAAGTATAAATGATCTTTAAGATGGTTTCATCAAGCCCTAGAGCCTAGAGAAGTTGTTTTCAAGCATCCTTGACAAGTGGGAATCAATATAAACCTTGAATATTCCATGACTCCATCTCTCCCAAAGGATAAATAAATGTTCCTCCTCTGGTGATCACTTTAAAGTATAGCTTTCTCTTCACCTTCCTTCCTTTATAGGTCTAGCTCCATTGGGTCCCCTAGGGCATCAAGTTTCTTGCAAACCACCCATAAAAATAAATAAATAAATAAAATAAATAAAATAAAAAAAATTAACCTCTTGGCTCCTACTGCAATGGTGTGTCTCCTAAGTTCCCTCCAATTTTGAATAAATTGTGACGATGGGATTTCGAGATATCTTGAGCCCTAGCCTCAAGATTGAATCTTTCCCTTGGTTCCCTTAGGCTAGAAACCTCACTGGGATCATTCCATTACCTTTCATTGAAAATTACTTCCTTGATCCCCTTCTCTTCTCTGATTATGTCAAGCACATCATTGGTTCTCAACCCCATTCCCTTGACCTAACGTCGGGTCCACTTGATCCCGTGTCGTCCCACAACTTATTGAAGCCAATTTCACAAGGACCAGTTGGAAGCCAAGTTTCCACAATGATTTTAGGAGCTAAGAATCTCCTTGACAAGTCATATAATTAAACCCTAGATCTTATAATTCTCCTAAGCCCTTCCTAGAGAGCCTTTCATCTTAATTTCAAAGCAAGGAAGCCATATATCTGAGCCTCTCTTATGAATAGGCTTCTAGGATCTCCTCTCATCCTATCATCAATCCATTTATTTTTTTTATCCTTATTATAATGATGATTCTCCTCCCATCAGTGAAATTTCGTACAGAGCAGGGACCCTTAGCCAAAGTAACAGTAGGCTATTGCTCCATTTTTTCCCTTGACCTAGTAGTAGCCCTTCAAGGGTCCCATTTTAGGACCCCTGCTAGTTTGAGAGGTAACATTTTGGTGTCGTTGTCGGGGAGGAAGCATGTATGCCTCCCTAGTGAATCATTGATGAATTGATTCATTAACGAAAATTTAAATATTCCTCTGGAGACTCCATTCATTTTCAAAACCACTAGTTTGCTTGAAGGTGACAATATTCCTCCTTTAACTAGGATTGCTACAAGAAGGAGAGAAAGAACTCCATCACCTGTTGGAACCAATATTCTCCCAAAATTTTAGAAGGTTAGTTATCCCACCCCAAAGATGGAAACTAGTTCCACAACTGACTGGACCAATATGACCAAGAGTGGAATACATTTGGTTAGTGTCTTTGCCCCTTTGGAGTTGAGTGATTATCCAGAACCATTACCTGAGAAATGCAATTGATGGTTACCCAAATTTAAAGGCAATGCTACCATGAGTTCCCATGAATTTGTTGAATAATTATATTGGTAGATGTCCCCTAGGATTATTTTTTATTAATATAGGCTCATGATTATTTTTTCTTTATCACTTGAAGGACAAGCGAGAGAATGGTACCTTAGTCTTCCCCTGGCATGCATTGAGTATTCGGATGAATTTGAGGACCTATTCATGAGGATATGGTCATGCAATTCCCAAGGAACCTTTAACATAAAAAAAAATTATCAAATAACTAGGGGAAGGGAAGACATCTGAGAATTCATTCAAAATTTTGATAGTGTAGTCATGGATATCCCTGATCATTTAAATCCCTCTGATGCCAACATCCTTGAAAAATTCATAAAATTTGTGGGTGGCCACCTAACTTATGCATTAAGGGACAAGAAATCTTCTACATTGGAATAAGTTAAAGAGATAGCAATGGAGGTTGAAGAAAACTTATGAATTGCAATAATGGATTCCAATGGCCACCCTAGGGCCAAAGCCAAGGTCAAGAAAGAAAAAACAAAATATCAACATGAATAAACCCTTATCTTCATTCTTAAAAAAATGGAAAATCGTAGTGAAGAAGTCAACTCGTGGGATAGGATATTTATTAAAAAAATAACTTCCCTGGAAAGGGCCCAAAAATCTTGCTAATTCCCAAAGGGAAAACCCTTTCCTAAAAATAAAAGTGAAGGAGACAAGCAAAGCTCATCTTAAGTGCCAAACAATTTGGCTCTGACTAATGCAGTGGAGAAAGATTCATTTTTCGAAGACGATCAAAGTGAAAATGGTGAGAGTGATAATGAAGAAGTAGATGAGCAGACTAACCTTTTAGAATCTGATGTCTTCAACATTTTTCTCGTAGGTTCGTACACTCATCCTCCCATTAGTGAGGTCGCAATTAAAGAGAAAAACGAGGAGCCCATTCCTAATTCTGATGATAATGGAATATTCAAAGGTGTTTAATATTCATGAAAGGAAAATAATAAATACCCCACGACCTCTAAGGAACCCAACAAAGATTACTTATTTCCCAAGAAATCCCCTCCTAAGGAAGCTCTCCCTAAAAATTCTCCTAAAAAGGATCCCCAATTTAAAGCCAATCATAAAAAGGATCCCCCAAAAAAAGAGAGCATCAAGAAGAAAGAAAAGGGAAAACAAGTCATAGTTAACATTTACATAGAAACTACTCTAGGTAAAATAGCCATACCCATTGCTTTGAAAGAGATTGTGAATCTTCTTGAACAACAACAACAAATTAAGAAATCTCTAGGTTTTGAGGAGGAAGAATTACATGAAGACTTGAAATGCATTCATATTCCCGATTGTAACCCTGGCATGAGCCATTTATGCTCACTTTGGCTATTAATTACCTCCTATTAAAATATTTTATGTTAGACTCATGGGCTTCCTCCAACAACAAGCCTTTAAAAGTTATGAAGCAATTGGGCCTCAACATCACTCGGCCATATAAGAAGGTATGTGGTTTTAACTCTAAGCCCATGGAGATGGAATGTCTCATAAGGGAATTTAAGGTTTCTTTGGCTAGGAATCATGATATATCCCTTCTCATGGATGTTGTCGTCATAGATATTTCTTATGTATGGGGAATGTTGTTATCTAGGAAATGGGGATCCATTGTTGGGGGTCACCTCCAAATGGACTTGACATACGCCACTATCCTGCAATTTGATGGAACTCATTTTGTCCTCTATAGAGAGCCTACTTACCTTTCTCATGTGATTAAGCCTAGACCAATCCCATACTATGAGACACATGAGATCAAAAATCCTTCTCCCTTTCTCCCTTCACAAGAAATTTTCATTCTCAAACGACCGAATTGCAAAGCAAGTAAATTTAAAGTGGAAGCCTAAAAAAGAATATAAGGTCGAGGACTTAGTCTTGGTAGCTAAAGACCTAATTCTTGTCAAGATCCATGGGAAAGTTGGGGAGGATTATTACTACATTTCTAAACTCAACAACAAACTATGGCCACAACCGGTCAAGTTAAGTCGTATCACATGTTTCCTTGACACTTGACATTGTACCATATGCATGTTAGAGTAGGGTGCATTGTATGTTGATTTTCACATTAGAACTAACATTATATGATATTTATCATGGTATATTAGCTTCATTTAGATTAAAATTTTCATATTTTATTTTTTTATGTTGATTTTATGGCCTAACACCAAGCATGGGCGATCATAAGACACCATAGAAACATACTTCCCCATGGGTTTAGTCTTTGATATGTGCACGTAACAGGTCTATGATAACCAAGATATTGTTGGTATTATCATGACCTCCCGTTCGAGTATATTTTCCCACTTCTCTAAGAGATCATCTCCTAGTTGGAGCCAGATGTTACCCACCATTTTGTGGGTTATATCCCCAGGAGAAAAAAAATTCTTTAAGATGGTCCTCAGTCGGTAGCCCCTTGCAGCCACCAACTAGCTCGTTGTTCCATTTCTCCTCCACCTAAGCCAGCCATGTGTTCCCTCACCCATCAGTCATGATTGTATGTTTGAAGGTGGGCCTACCAAACCTAAAGGCATGCCTTGTCATTTGATAATTGAGTATTGTGGTTTATTTCTCATGAAAACTAGTAGGTATGGATTAATGGGGGGATTCGGTGGAAATAGTGAGCTAGGTTTTTGTTCTTCTCCCTTAGGCCACTTTTGGATGTTAACCTTGGACCCTAGTCCTCTAGGATCTCTTTTACTGGACTTTGGGCTTTAGGGGTGATACTACATGGGAAACCCTGATTTTGGTTTTGTGGTCTCGCTCCCTCATCCACATATATCACTCCCCTTCCGCTCATTATAACTCCATCCATCACTCCTCCCACCTGGGTCCACATTCCTCCACTAGGTCTACAAATGGTTATCCTTCCCGTCCCCTTTGCCCACACCCTGGGACGGGTCTATATCGATGCCCAGAGATTGATGCAGCCAAAAAAAAAAAACATAATTGGCCACATTCAACAGGAAAATGGCCCACAAAATGAAAAATATGGTCAGGACAAACACACTTAACATGTCGGGAAAATTTAATTCACGATATCTACCCCATTTCTATGGTCATCACCCTAGTTCCCATAGGCCCTAGATGAGCCTCCTCTATCATTTAGGAACCCGTGATTTTCCCAAACCCTGGTGGGAAATGAACTGCCCCACCTTAAATGGGGTATCCACTGCTATACTTTACACATGATGATCTCATTCCTTGAGCCTCGAGCAGTTAACCAAAGTTAAATCATAAAATTAAAAAGGCATATGAAGAAGGGTGGAAAAATCAAGGTCAAGGTAAATCATGTACCATGATTTCTCCCTCCTACACATTATTTACCCAAGTGTGGGCTTCCCTTTATTAGCTACCCTTGTACCCTGGCATGTGACCCAGGATTTCCCCTTCATCCCCTAATTTTTTCCATCACTTTACCACATGACACCACCATTTTAAGGATGTGCCAAAAACATACCATCCCCCTTAGAATTAGAAACCACCTTATAAGGTGTTTGGTTAACCCCCTTTGGAGCTTGGATACATTAGAACATGCCAAAGCCCACTATAGAAGGGCATTAAATTATTAATTTCCCACCTATTTTACATTGTTTGTAAGCTCTTTTACTTGATTTATCTAATGACTTGATATATTGGAAGGCTAGGGGACACATTGGATCTCATGCAGGATTACAAATGGTCTCCATTTTAGGTTTTGTCTCCCTATACAAAATCCTAACTCTCCATAGGGATACATTGGCACATGTAGGGTGTGTGTAGAGATCCATGGGCTTCCACAGTATTAGATAGCATTCCATGGATCCCCATATTCATTTACATATTGCTCATGGTTCACCTATTGGACGAGGAAGATGTAACTGGTTCACCACGCCCATCCGGCCCCACAGTTACATCATGAACTTAGAAGATGACCCAGGACATGTATGATGGTGTGGAATCACTTTTACCATCATCCTAGCCCTTTAAAATGGTCTACAAGCATCTTATATTTGTTTGGATACCAATGAGGACACTTGTATTCCCCCACATCCATATGGGATAACCACAGGCTTATTATTTGCAAAAAAAGAGGCCAACCCCTTATCCACTTATTTTGGGAGTCCTATTCTACATTATTACACTCATGGACTTAATCATACCCTCTCTAAGGCCCAACGACATGTATTATTGATCATTCAACCTCTTTAGAGGCTTACTATTTTGATTTTTAGCTATTTTGGTGGGCTTCTCACTAAAAGATTGTTATTTTGTACATTATTTCATTTTATGGGTTCAATTAGGCCTCATTAGGAAAATTGAATTCTTATGGACATGTATAAATACAAGTGAGGTGATTTCATTTCATCATCATCACTTGGATTGGATCATATCTTCCTGTGAGATTTTCGTTATCTTTTTAGGATGATATTTTTGGGATGAATGGATGAATTTCGATGTTTAGATAATCCTCTTTTCCTTGGAGCTTCTATGATTAGCATATCTTGGTGATTGGAAATATTCTTCTTGTATGTAAGTAATTTTTTAATGTCATTCTTGTTATTTATCTTGTTTCATTCAAGATGTTTGGATTTTCACTATTCTAGGTTTAATTTGTTGCTTTTCTTAGAACGAAATTGTGGAAATTGCATCTCTAAATAGTGTTGTATCATGTATGGGCCATGTTTTAATGATTGAACATTCCTAGAGACTTCCTTGTTGAATTTGTCTTGAAAATTCACCAAATATTGCTAAACTAAGTATAAATGGCCTTGAAGCTGCTTCCATAAAGCCCTAGAGCCTAGAAAAGTTATTTTCGGGCCTCCTTGACAAGTGGGAATCAATTTAAACCTTGAATCTCCCATGACTCCATCACTCCCAAAGGAAAAAGCACCAACCCTCCTCTAGTGATCACTTTAAATTACATTTTTCTCTTCACCTCCCTTCCTTTCAAGGTCTAGCCCCGTTGGGTCCCCTAGGTCATTAAGTTTCTTGCAAACCACCCATCAAAAAAAAAAAATCTCTTGGCTCCTACTACATTTGTGTGTCTCCTAAGTGCCCCTCAATTTTGAAGAAATTCCTATGGTGGGATTTTGAGATATCTCGAGCCCTAGCCTCAAGATTGAATCTTTCCCTTAGTTCCCTTAGGCTAGAAACCTCACTGGGATCATTCCATTACCTTTTATTGAAAATTCCTTCCTTGATCCCATTCTCCTCCCTGACTAGGTCAAGCACATCATTGGTTTCTCAACCCCATTCCCTTAACCTAACCTCGGGTCCACTTGGTCCTGTGTGTCCCACAACTTATTTAATCCAAATTCACAAAGACCACTTGGAAGCCAAGTTTCCACAAGGATTTTAGGAGCTAAGAATCTTCTTTACAAGTCATATACTCAAGCCCTAGCTTTTATAATTCTCCTAATACCTTCCTAGAGAGACTTTCATCATGATTTTAAAGCAATCAAGCCATATATATGAGCCTCTCTTGTGAATAGCCTTCTATTATCACCTCTTATCCTATCATTGATCCATTCATTTTTTTTATCCTTATTATAATGGGTCTCCTCCCATCAGTGAAAGTTCATAAAGAGTAGGGAACCTTAGCCGAGGTGATGGTGGGCTATTATTCCATTGTTTCCCTTGACCTGGTAGTATCCCTTAAAGGAGCCCATTTTAGGATCCCTGCTAGTTTGAGTGGTAACGGGCGAGACGAGACAAGACCAATATAACCTTCCTCAAATGCTACAGCATATTCAAGAGCCAACCAACCCTTCCAGGTGCTCAACCCTTGATAAAAATTGTTGTTTGACTGATCTAGAGCCCTAGTCGCACTGATAACAAGCCCTCCATGAAATTGAAACCCTCCAATCGCATGAAAAATAAGGAATCCATGTGACTACAGACTTTTTCAAGCAGTTCTATGCTAGCGACCCCTGATTCTAAGCCACTTTTCTAGGGCAAGGACTTAGGCCACTGCCCAAAAATTCATGAAACTTATAGAAATGATAAATAACATGATGAAAAGGCTTCCAAATGAAAAACTTGAACAAGGACCTGATCTGACAATGCTTGGCCATTGGAAACATTATGTCAAACACATCATGTACATATAATCTCCAGGACATATAAACACATCTGAGCATAGGGACTTCATACATATCTGAGAATCGACAAGAAGGACTGATGCCCTTTCATAATAGTTGCATTATAATATAATAGGTCATGCATTCATTATTTATTCATTTACTAAACAAAACATAATGAGATCCATGACTAATATCTATCATAAAACCATGCTTATAACCAACAGAATAGCAATGATCGAACATTCATTAATATCACATAATGACAAGCACATTTACCCATAATACACAAGAGGAAAGGATATATTATTAACATATGCAAATTGCAACCAGGTCAAGGACTTCCATGTACCACCCGACCATAGATTGGGTTGAACCAAACATTTCGTTCATCCAATCACCCCCTTCCATATTCCAAGCATGAATGTGGTACTCACAACAAAACCAAACTAGGTTTATTCATGATTTACCCACCAAGGGATTCCTAGGCCCAAAGAATAAACATACACTCCAGGATTTACTGCAATCCCGCTATATATAGGTCAAGGGATCACTAGGCCCTAAACAAGTGTGGATGCAGCCTGATATTTCCACCTAAACCATGAGGACTATGTTTATCTGCACTCTCTATGATTTACCATGTATCTCTCCATAATCGATTAATGGATTCCTAGGCCTATCGAGAGCATACCCCTCTATTATTTACCGTGTATCCCACCATTACCATTCAAGGGATTCCTATGCCTAGTGAGGCTATTCGCCTGTAGGATTTATCGTTTATCCCACCATTACCATTCAAGGGATTCCTAGGCCCTGTGATTTTTCTTGAGACCACCCACACAGTTTCGAAACCATCTGGCAATCCAGCTCAACCAAGTAAGAAATACCCCATCACACCATGGTTATCCAGAAAATTCAAGGCAAGTTTGGAAACCACTGTCACACCTGTCAATACCCATGTGAATGACAGCAAGCGAACCAAATACACACATGCGTGTACCATGCATCACAAATATAGCAAGGAAATCACACATGTAAATCAATACCTATAATTAATCTCGTTGTAGCCTCTTGATCCAACTCTTCCTTGTATGATATTTGCTTCCATTTTCGTTCTTTGTCCTTTTTTTTCTTTCCTTTATCCAATGCTAGAGTGCTCCAAGAAAATTGTAAGTGTCCAAGTGTAAGTGAGAGAGAGAGAGAGAAATAGAGAGAGCTCCAAAATTGAACTGACAAAAAGTCGGTGAACTAATCCTCAAAAGCCTTTTTATCAATGAGGCCTCTAATTTCATCAATTTTCCATTATTTTACTTATTTTTCCTCCTCACATGCAACCTGTGACCTTCCACCTTCATTTTCTCCTAATTTCCATTATTTTCATAAATAAAATGCAATTAATGACTCTTGCCTTTCCAAATCCTTTGCCATTTCCTTTGTAAATTTCATTAGCCATAATAAACCAAATTAACACACACACTTATGATTTTTTGCCCAACATTTACTTGGAATACGTGTCCTATGACCGTGGTCTTATTTTTCCTTTATTAACTTTATTACATGGATTTTTAACCCAGGGTTGTTACACCCATGTACCCGTGGTAGCGCTCGTCGCTCTTACCGAGGTCAATTCTCTCAAGTCTCATGCACACATAAATACTAATGTAGAAATTGCATGGATCTAACATCCTTGATAGAATATTTCTCACGCCTAAATCCATAATCTTGGCCTAGCCCGCATCATGTAGCAAATGATTGGAAGGTGGATTGATGTCTCTATTGTGTAGTTGTTAGCACTCTAAACTTTGAATCCAGTGACCTGGGTTCGTGCCCCACAATTGGCTCCATTACCTTATTTAGTTTCCTTTAAGCATGAGACATACATTGACATTTGAAGAAAGAAAGGAAAATCTGCACAAAGGAAATATGAGGTGAAATTTTGTCAAAGAAATCATAATCGGCATGAAGGAAATAAGAGGTGCATGTTGCGTAGTGTTATGGTGGTATGTTGTGTATGTTGGGTATGTGTTATGGCGATACATTGTGTATGTTGGGTATATGTTATATTTTTTGGACCCTATTTTTCGCTGGGCGGACCCACCCATGGTTTTATACATGGGTTTGCATAGGTTTTGGGGCATGATGGTTTTCGGCCCCTGATATTTTTGTAGATCCGGTCAAGGGAAATACGGTTATGTTCTAATCCAGGGTTAATGGATTGGGGTTTATGAATGCTTCGGCATGTATATATATGTGTTGTAACACTAAAATGAATATAATGAAAAATCAAGTTGGTAGTCCCGATTTGGGATCCAGGGGAAAATCTCTGTGTATATTTGTTTTATGTTTTATGCTCTCGCTATTGTTTATTTTATGTTTTTAATATTCGTTTGTAGATCATTTATGTACAGGGTTAAAACCTACTTCTGGTATCAGAGTTCTTTCGGCTTTAAGGGGACACATTTGCTGCTGAGGGGTTTTTTTCTTGGGCCTGTGGTAGACCCTGTTCAGTGGGAGATATGCGGGATCGATTCTTGCGGTGAAAGAAGATGGAGAACAGTGGAAAGATAGAGATCGATAACTTTAATGGTCGGATTTTTGAGTTGTGGAAGCTCAAGATGGAGGATTTTTTAGTGGATAAAGATCAGTGGATCACAGTAGATCCAGGTACTAAACCAACAACAATGTCAGATGAAGATTGGAAGAAGTTGGATCGGAAGGCAAAGAGGACAATACGATTGTGTATCTCAGATCCGATATTGTTGAATGTATATGGGGAAGCTACAGCGAAGACTTTGTGGGAAAATCTATGGACTTTGTACCAATCTAAGTCTCTGGTGAATAAATTGTTCCTGCGGAAAAAGTTGTATGCCCTGAGGAAGAAGGATGGAGACTCGGTGACAGAGCACCTAAAAGCCTTCAATGCTGTGGTAAGTCAGTTTTCATATGTTGATATTAAAATCTCAAATGAAGATAAGTGCATCAGTTTGTTGTGTTCTCTACCAGATTCGTGGGACAATCTGGTTATTTCAATAGGTAGCAATACAACTACCTTGAATTTTGATGAAATTATCTCAGGCTTGCTTTCGGAGGAAATGAGACGGAGAAATATGGAGGTCTAGAATGGAGATGCCTTATCTGTAAGAGGAAGGTCCCAAAACATAAAAAAAAAATAAGGTTTCGAGTGGGAGATCTAAATCTAGAAGGAGATCTAAATCTCCGAGAAAGTTTGTAAAGGTGTGCTGGAAATGTGGAAAGGAAGGGCAATACAAAAAGGACTGCAAATCTAAAGCTCCTGAGAAATGAAAGGGATCTGATGATGCTCCTTATGCAGAGGCAAAAACCACCTCATATGAAGGTGGGGATGTGTATTTGGCTTCTTCTTCAAATACACATGTAGATCATGAGGCATGGTTGATTGACTCAGGTGCATCCTTTCACTTCATTCCCCATAGGGAGTGGCTCTGTGAGTATGAGAAGTATGATGGTGGTGATGTCTTCTTAGGGGATGATAGGAAGACCAGAATCTTCAAACATGGAAAATTCAAGCTGAAGCTTCAAGGTGGAACGATTAGAACAATTCCTGGTGTTCTTCATATTCCGACATTGGCTAGAAACCTTATTTATGTAAGCAAGATGGATGATGCAGGTGTAAAAACAGTGTTCGAGAAAGATACCTGCAAGATGGTTCGAGGAGCACTGGTATTAATGCAGGGATTTCAGATTGGAACTCTATACAAGCTTCAGGGTAGAAATTTTAGTGATGGGTGCAACAGTTATGTGGTTCCTGAAAGTGGAGCAGAAAGCCATGTGGTCTCTGGACAAAAGACCATGCTATGGCATCAAAGGCTTGGAAATATTGGAGAGAAGGGCCTTCGGATACTGCATAGAAATGGTATGGTAGAAGGTATGTCTAATTTCTCTATGGATTTTGATTTCTTTGAACATTGTGTATATGGGAAGTAGAATCGGGTGAGTTTTCCTTCTGGTGCTAAGAGGGAAAACAAGATATTAGAGCTTTTGCACAGTGATGTGTTTGGACCTTTGTCGATTCCATCACTAGGAAAGTATGTGTACTATGTTTCAATCATAGATGACCTCTCAAGGAATACATGGATATATTTCTTGAGGAAGAAATATGAAGTCTTTGACAGATTTAAAGAATTTAAGGCTCAGGTGGAAAACTAGACCGAGAAGAAGATAAAGGTGTTGAGGAAAAATAATGGTGGAGAGTTTTGCAAGAAGGAATTTGAAGAATTCTGTAAGAAGCATGGTATAGCACGGCAGAAGACTAATCCATACACACCTCAGCAAAATGGATTTGCGGAAAAAATGAAGAGAACGTTGATGGAAAAGGCAATAATCATTCTCAGTGGTACCAGGTTAGGACAGGAATTATGGGCAGAAGCAGTGGAGACTGCATGTTACCTAGTTAACAGATCACCTTCATCAGCGTTGGAGGATAAGGCTCCACATGAGGTATGGACTGGTAATAAACACTCTCTTTCACATCTAAGGGTATTTGTATTTGATGCATATGTACATGTTCCAAAGGAGAAAAGGACCAATTTGGATAATAAATCTGAAAGGTGCATCTTTATTGGGTATAAGGATGGTTTAAAAGGTTACAAGCTTTGGAACCCAAAAATAAGGAAGGTTGTGTATAGTCGAGACGTGGTCTTTAGAGAGGTGAAAGATGTTAAACATGAAGTCCTACCAAAGGAACCTGAGAAGATAGAGTTTGAACTAAAGGAGGATGTATTCGACTCTACAACAGAAGAAGATTCAGAAGAGGAAGAGCCACAAACTCCAACTGTGAGAAGATCAGTTCGGGAAAGAAGGAAACCAGAAAGGTATAGTCCATATGTTTTCTATTCAAAATTTGCTTTAACTATAACTGATGATGATCCCAGAGCTGTCAAGGAGGCAGTGGATTCAGAGGATGGAAAACTCTCAAAGGAGGCCATGGTTGATGAAATGGCATCCTTGCACAAAAATGAGGCATGGAATTTTGTGGAGTTGCTGGCTCGAAGGAAGCCCATCGGGAGAAAATGGGTGTTTAAGAAGAAGATGAATGTAGAAGGAAAGGTGGAGAAATACAAAGCTCGATTGGTAGCAAAAGGTTATTCCCAGGTGTCGAGAATTGATTTTGGTGATATTTTTTCTCCTATTGCCAAGGTTACTTCTATTATATTACTTTTATCTATTGCTGCTGCATTTGATTTTGAGGTAGAAAAAATGGATGTGAAGACAACATTTCTTCACGGGGATCTGGAAGAGGAGATCTACATGAAGCAACCTAAATTTTTTATGGTGAAGGATAAGAAATAACGGGTATGCAGGTTAAAAAAGTCTCTATATGGGTTAAAACAGTCACCAAGGATGTGGTATCAGAAATTTGATACCTACATACAGGGACTTGGCTTCACCAGAAGAAAAGAGGATCACTATGTGTATTTTAAATTAATTGGTGACCGTTTTATTTATCTTGTCTTGTATGTGGATGATATGTTGCTGATTGGAAATGACAAAGAAATTATCCAGGATTTGAAGACCCAATTGTTCTCCAAATTCAACATGAAGGATCTTGGTGCTGCAAACTATATTTTGGGCATGGAAACTAAGAGAGATCAGGCAAAGAGGAAGCTGTGGTTAAACCAGAGGAAGTATGTCGAGACAATATTGTAGAGGTTCATTATGCAAGATAGTAAACCGGTGAAGGTTCCTATTCCTTTAGGTGTAAATCTATCTGCTTAATAGTGTCCCAAGACACAAGAAGAAGAGGAGGATATGTCCCATGTTCAATATGCAAGTGCAGTGGGTAGCCTAATGTATGCAATGTTTTGTACTAGACCAGACATTGCACATGCAGTGGGAGTATTGAGTAGGTTTTTGTCAAAACCAGGGAAGGAGCATTGGACAACAGTGAAGTGGGTTTTCATATATTTGTGTGGCACTAGTGATTATGGTTTGTGCTACCAGGGAAGACCATTATTGGACAAAGCATTGGAAATTCGTGGTTTTTTTTATGCAGACTAGGCTGGAGATCTAGACCAAATAAGATCTACAAGTGGGTATGTTTTTCACCTATTTGGAGGTGCATTCAGTTGAATAAGTAAAAGGCAGCCTATAGTGGCTCTTTAAACTACAGAGGCAGAATACATGGCAGCCACTCATGCAAGAAAGGAAGCATTTTTGTTGCAAATATTGTGTTCAAGTATTGGGTTGGTGCAACGAGCTATAAGGATAGATTGTGATAGCTAAAGTGCTAAGAACCCTGCTTATCATTCAAAGACAAAACACATTGATGTTCAATATCACTTTGTGAGAGATATGGTTGAGGATAAAAGGGTGTTGTTGGTAAAGGTGCACACTTTGAAGAATGTTGCAAATGCATTGACGAATTCTATGAGCACTCATAAGTTCTCTTGGTGTAGAGAAACAATGGGTGTTGCAGAGTTGGACAAGTAACTAAGCTCTCCTGTGGCCCCCTGCAGAAAGAATACAACAAGTGGGAGAACGTTGGGTATGTTTTATATTCTTTCCACGATTAGCTGCACGCGGGGGTGGGGGGGGGGGGTGAAATCCCCCCCTGTACGTTGTGTCGGGTGCAGCAGGGGGGTCACAGGGGGGTGGCATCCCCCCTGTTTGAGTTCTAGGGCAGCACCCCGGGAAAAAAAAATGGACCCTATTTTTTGGTGGGCGGACCCGCCCATGGTTTTTTGCATGGGTTTGCACATGGTTTTGGGGCATGATGGTTTTTGGCCCCTAGTATTTTTGTAGATCTGGTCAAGGGAACTACGGTTATGTTCTAATCCAAGGTTAATGGATTGGGGTTTATGAATGCTTCGACATGTATATATGTGTGTTGTAACACTAAAAGTAATATAATGAAAAACTAAGCTAGTAGTCTTGATTTGGATCTAGGGGAAAATATCTATGTATACATTTTTTATGTTTTATGCTGCGCTATTATTTATTTTCTATTTTTAAGATTCCTTTGCAGATAATTTATGTACATGGTTAAAACCTACAGTGTAGTATTTGTGTTAAGTCATGTTTATGAGGTGTAATGATCATGCATGTTTGTGTTGCATGTATTTTTATTTGGTGCTTGGTTGTTTGTACATGTTTGTGTTACCTATATTTTTCTTTGGTGCTCAATTAATAAAGAGATAGATCATTGGAACTTTGAATTTTTTATTTTTTTATTATTTATCATGAATTGAAGTTTTTTCAAAGAGACAATTTATCATTTATAAAGTTGTTTTAGACTGAGAGGCATCTATATTTCATCAATCCTAATTTCTTAGGTGAACTAAGTTTCACAATATTTTGCAGTGAGCTTACTTGTAAAGATGCATTCTCTCATATCCATTGTTTGTGTGGTGTTGACTCGAAAATAAAAGTACCATGAATGATCAGGAAATATTAGGCACGCGCTTATCATTAATGACCTATGGAAAGGTGTATGTGAAGGAGAAGGTGACAATTCTCCTGCCAATCCCACATAAAATAAAGAGCTTGCCATATGGAAGAACACGAATATTAAGGCATATTCCCTAATCGATGCTTCTGTAAATGAAGAGATGAATCGTCAGATAATTCCAATTACCAATGCTTTTGATGCATTAAAGAAGTTTAAAAATTTATATGACTTGTGCTTAGATCTCGAGGTAATCCAGTTGATGATCAAACCCTTTGTAGGTTTTAACCTTCTACAGAAATTACCTGCAAACAAATTCTTAAAAATAGAAAATAAACAATGGGGAGAACATAAAACATATAACAAGTATACAAAGATATTTTCCCCTTGATTCCAAAACTAGGACTACCAGATTGATTTTTCATTATGTTCCTTTCAATTTTACAATACATATATATATACATGTCGAAGCATTCATAAACCCCAATCCATTAACCCTGGATTAGAACATAACTATAGTTCCCTTGACCAAATCTACAAAATACCATGGGCAGAAAACTACAATTCCCAAAACCATGTGCAAATTCCATGCAGAAAAACCATAGGTAGGTTCGCCCACCTATAATAGGGTCCAAAAAACAAAAATCTCGGGCGTTGCCCCAGACCCCATGCAGGGGGCTACTACCACCCCCCATGTTGCACCAGACTCAACAAACAGGGGGGGGTATCGCCCCCCTATGACCCCCCCACGCGTGCGACTAGTCATGGAAATAATATAACACACACCCAACACTCTTCAACCTACAGTTGAAGGATGATGATCCCTTGGCCCTAGCCTTAGAAATTAGAGTTATCATGGATGATGTAGAAGAAACTAGAGTTAAAATGGGCATTCCTCTCACATATTTCATAAAGGCTCTCTATCCCACATATTCTCACTGTCTTGAATCCTTACATTCTAGTGCACAACTTAAGAACATTACTTTTGACACTCTTGTGGAGAATTTTTCATAAAGGGAGAAAGTGCTTGGGAAGAGAAATAAAACTGCTCAATCTCCTGAAGAAGTTATGTTCCTTGCAAATAAAGAGAAGAATCATACAAAAGATTTGTATATAGGAGGAGGTGGTAGAAGAGGACGTGGAGAGAAGAATAACAAAGGAAGGGGGGTGAACATCATCAAGGAGGAAAATTTTATCTCCAATGTATTCATTGCAATAGATATGGACATGATGCATCCACATGCAAACTCTCTTGGGATAGAATCCAACAAGGGAAAAAAAAAATATAAAGGTAAAACGCCAAATCCAAGGAAAGGTAAAGCACCTAGATTTTCTCATTATATTGTTGCACATTGAAATATTGGAGTAACTAAAGACTTGTTTCATACTTCATTTGATTCTTGGAAGGATGCATGGCTGCTAGATACAGGTGAAACCTGCCATATGACCTTCCTTAAGTATTTTTTTGAAGACTTCAGTGACAATTTAGATGGAGCAGTATACTTTGTAAACAAGCCAAGGCTCAAGCCACCCGAACTTGGCACCATCAAGCTCAATTTACCTGGACTCCGTGAATTTATTTTGTGTGGTTCTCCACCTTTCAGAGCTATTTACGGAGAAATCCATTGTCCCTGGTTCACATACACTAGCAAGGACGCTTCATTCACATGTTTGATGGAAAATTTGAGGTGATAAAAGCATCAGACAACATATTTGTCATGACTAGAACAAAGGAAGAAATACTGCTAAAATTTCAGGGGATATTTGCTCGTGTACAAAACTGTGAATATTGTTCTCAATATAATGAAGGTACATTTCCATTTAGTATTTTATGGCATGCAATATTTGGACATATGAATTATGACAAACTTCTTTTATTGAAAATAAATTGTGTTTCTATTTTTCCAACAATTCCAAGGAAACTGAAGAAATGTGATGCTTGGTGTAACACCCTCCTCCCACATTTACCCAAGTTAACAAGTTTTTTGGGGTAAACATCTAACAAGGATAATATGATCTGATTCAACCTCCTAGGTCACCTTAAGGAAGTGGAACTGACATAGCATAACCAAATTGATCATCCACACAACCAACAAGACCTCTAGGCACTATCCCAGCTTTCCGGGTGACCAACCCCTGAGGGAACTCATCAATTCAAGGACCTAGAGCCCCAATTTCTCCCTTTCCAAGCCCTCCAAGCGATTGAGAGTCCCAGTCACTCCCATGAGCCTTCCTAAGAATGGTTGTGGCATTTTTCAGCAGTGTTATGCCAGCGACTGCGAGATTGAAGGCTAAATTCCAGGTTTGGGACCTAGTCACTGCCCATAACTTCATGAAATTGACATAAATGAAGTGAAACATAAATAAAATGATGCCAATGCAAATTATTGAATAGAGACTTGAATATACCCTTACTAACCATGACAGACATTTTGTTAAACATATCGCAGAGATGCATTCTATAGGTCATAATAACATATCTAAGCATAGGGGTATTATACTTATATGAGAATCGCTAAGAAGATCTAATGCCTTATCACATTATTTGCGTCATAATCTATTAGGTCATATATTCATTGTTCATTCATTTACAAATCAAAACAAGATGAGAAACATACATTTTCACTGTCATAAAACAGATTCTTTACCAGCATATAAACAACAGAAATAATGAGGATACAACATCCATAAATGCCACATATAATCCAATGTATTTACACATAACAATACAAGAAAAAGACCCTCTATCGAAGGTTATAACGGAGGTTTTTAGTGTTATAAAATTGGCCAAAATTGTCAAAAAAACTTTTGCAACAACATTCATTTTCAGTAACTGAGGTTTTGGCAGAGCTTCTAACATAATTTCAACACAACTAAAAAAATTGGGCGGTCGGAGGTTATTACAGATTTTTTCTCATCGATGCACACTATAGGTGATACAATGCATCAGTTCGTTCTAATTGGTATTGGGATTTGTGCGGTGCCCATAGGTCGTATCAATGCACCGATTCATAGTATTATAGAATCGAACCGGTGCATAGTATCACACAAATGCACTGATTGTTCTAATTTGCACTGGTATTTGTATGGTGCCCATAGGTCATAGAAACACACTGGTGAGCAGTCTCACATAAACGCACCGGTGTGCAGTATCACACCAATGCACCAAGAGTTATAACTGGTATTGGTATTTGTGCAGTGCCCATAGGTCGTAGAAACACACCGGTGTGCTTTATCATACAAACGCATCGGTGTAAAGTAACTGACACGCACCGGTGTTCATTTTGTATTTTTTAGAAACATCGACCTATGACAGTGCAATTATTGTTGTTTTTTTAAATTCATTATTCATAAAAAGTCGACACATATCTTATAACAGTATTCATATCAATTAAATTTTTATTAGTGCATTTGAATGTGATGTTTGGATTAATTTGTTATATCATATCATAATTATTGTGATTTTTTAAATTCATTATTCATAAAAAGACGACACATATCTTATAACAATATTTATATCAATTAAATTTTTATTAGTGCATTTGAATGTGATGTTTGGATTAATTTGTTATATCATATCATTAGATTTCACATCTCTTCATTATAATATTTAATCATCCATATATTTAATCAGTGGTGTTACATTTCATAGCGACAATGGAGAATGCAATAGAATAAATTAAAACATATTTTATTATATATATATATATGAATAAGACACTATTTGTCATACAAAATGGGATAGTTATTGGTATCCATTTTTCTTTCAATTGGGACACTATGTCCATTACATTAAATAAAATGTCTGATTTCACAGACAAATATTTCAAAAAATACAATGCCTTGCTTTGATATCCAAACATAATGATCATAATTCTTCGCTTGAACTATTGTCACTACTCGAGCTACTTCCATGACTTGGGTTATTTTGAGGAATGTTTTGTTCACTTTGTTTATTGTTTTATTCTTCTTCACCTTCCATCTACAAACATAAAAATAAATTGTTATGAGGGTATATACATTGGTGAGAATAATGAAAATTGAAATATTAAATAATATACATCAATGTAAATTGAAAATAAATGACGTATCATAGCAAAAATTGACTCATGAACTATACGCATTCTTTCAAAACCAAATTTCATGCCATATTTCAAGATTTCATATGTTGGCGCAGTTCCATACTTTGTTTCCTGCAAGTTTTATACCCCATAATCATATATTTAATATAAAAGATTTTTTTTTTCTATTAATTATAGGCGGGGCTAAGTAAAACAAGATCGATAGATGCTTACAAATTCCACAATTAATTTCTAATATGCCAACATATATTGACAACCCATATTTAACCCAATGTCAATAAATTCATCTGATGGTTCTTCTTTGTATGTTAGCACGTGTTTGAAGACATTCAATGATAATTGTTGTAAAACAACTTAAAATATACAAAAATTAAATCTAGTTAAGTAATTATAAGAAAGTAAAATTTACTCACAAACTTAGATATCAACCCTTTTCTTCCTTTTTTTCATGTTTTACGTGTTGAATGGGTTCTATTTTGTAATATTCCTAATTAGCTTTCAGCTAGTTGGAATATTAAATTTTTCTTTTGTCATTTAGATAGATGAAAAAGAGGGTAGGGAGACCCATAAATATCCTTAGTAGGAATAAAATCACTTCCAATGTGAATGTGGA
The DNA here is from genome assembly GCA_034641835.2 of Pinus albicaulis. NCBI lineage: Eukaryota > Viridiplantae > Streptophyta > Pinopsida > Pinales > Pinaceae > Pinus > Pinus albicaulis. The sequence continues at coordinate 193,435,989 of CM076580.1, forward strand.
TCATCTTATCAGCTCGATAAAGAACTCTTAGGTGTGAATAGAGGTTGAAGCATGTGGATGGGGTCAATTTTGACCAAATCAACAACGCTGGTATGCAGGTAGTGGAGAGTTATTGAGGGACAGCGCAGTGTTAGTGGGAGGGAGTCTCCATGAGAGTAGCATCTTTAATGAGTGGGGCCAAGGGTGAGGAGGCTCAAAAAGCATATAAGGAAGGGGATGGAAGCCATATAAGGCATTCTAATTATTGTTTATTTCTTGGTCTTTCATGACTTTTTCACCCTTCAGTTTTTTAGCGGAGCCTGTTGTGTTGTTTAGAACAAGGGTGTTTCCGAGCGGGAATACCACCCTCATTCTCGGGGGACTTAGATTTCCCACTCAGGAGATATTTATTGAGTTGCATTCCCACCATTTGGCATCAGACCAAGCTTCACCCATTACCCACAATGCAGTCTCTTTCATTATTGTGTTGTTTTGCAGGGCAGTAGTAGTGGAGGATTGATAGATCAAGTTTCTGAGTGTGTTTTCCAGTGGAGGGAGCGGCCCTTCATCTAGGAGGCTAGCAATGAGGGTCCTTGAGCATCATTTTTTTCATATGTTGTTAGGCCAAGCTGCTGCCATCACCTACATAGCAGTATCCTTCATAAACTATGTTATTTTATATGGCAGTTGCAGTGGAGGGCTTTGTGCCCCAGTTTGTGAGCTAGATTTCTAGCGAGGGGAGCATACCTTCATCCGGGAGATCTATTGGAGGAGTATAAGCCATTTCCATATCAGATCAGACACCTCTTATCAGTTTTCTAGTTGCATAGCATTATTTAGCCCTAGGGCTTGATTTCATCATTTGTGTATTTTGTGTATTTCTGGAAACCCTTTCTGGGTTGTCTTGGAAATGTGCTTGGGAGCTTAGATCTCTATTCTCGGCACTTTTTGGGAATTATATCAGTATATTTACATATTTATATATTATATTTTCCATATGCATTTATATTCACTGGGACAGCGGTGTCTTGGTTCTCTAGCATTTTGAGTAGCAGCAACATTTCATGTTTGGGCGTACTTGATCATTGGAGGCTTGTCTTGCCTAGCTTGAGTGACTTGTTCCTCAAGATATTGTATTTATTTGTTGTTGATATACATAATAAAATGGATCTATGATGTGCTCATGTTTATTGATAATTACTGCAATTCTCAGTTTTATGTTCAATATTGTTGATTTTCCTGTTTTGGAATATTACAGTGGTATCAGAGCATAATCTTGGCTCAGCTTGTGTAGTACAACAGCTATGTCATCAAAAGAAGAAGAGCCTCTCATAGAAAGGGCAAAGATGTATCTTCATAGAAACCGGGGATATGATTATATAGACCCCAAAGGAGACAAAGGAAAAACTCCTATATTACGAGAGGAGGATGAAAAGGAGCTTTCCAAGATTCTTCTCCAAACCATGCAGGATATTGCCCGAGAAATCAAGGAGATGAGGATGGAGAGACACAAAGAATCCCCTGTAGGGTTTCTACATGAAGAAATCTCCAGCATTTCACATAACTAGTATGATCAACCAGTGAAGCAGCAAGTTTCCCAACGCTCCACTATGCCTATATTCCTAGCAGTGGTAAAGGGATGTGGATGACCCCAAGAATAAGAAACCCTTGAAGAATATTTCCTAGAGTATGAGTCTCAATCTCATAGATTCAAATATAATCTTAAATTTCAAAATTTTTGTCAGATCAAGGACAACAGGAGACCCTGGCATAACAATAAAAGTGGAGGTTTCATATAGAACAATGATCTACAACAGGCCATGGGTAGATTCTTTTGTCCCACTTTTGATGGGCCATCCAAGTGCACAGCCAAGTCTTGGGTGGAGAAGCTAGACATATACTTTCAGCTGAACCAAGTACCAGAGATGGAGGCCATCAAAATAGAAGCGTTGCACCTTGAAGGTGAGGCACGTAATTGGTGGTTTCATGGTCTTTCTACATTGGGGCATGCCAATGTGACTGCATATTTAGAGTTCACCCGGAGGTTAGTAGAGAGGTTTGATCGAAGAGATCCAGAGGCACATTTTATTGATCTAGCCAAGCTCAAGTAGTCAGGAAATCCAAATACCTATATCTATGAGTTTCTAAAATTTTCTATCATGGTTCCTTATTTATCTGCAGCTAGGAGGGTTTATATGTTCATTGAATGGATAGCAGAGCCTCTACATGGGTTGGTTAAATCTACTAAACCAACTACTCTTCAAGATGATATTGATAGGACAAGAGATTTACATTATCATTTTCCAAGGGAAAAGACTCCATTCTAGCAAAGGCCACCCTTTCATTCAGAAGGGAAATATGTGAAGGTTATCCCTTCAAAAGAGAACCAGAACAAGGGGCCTCTTAGTGATGATGTCCGAAGAGACTTGAGGAGAAGGAAGCTTTGCTTCACATGCCAAGAACCATGGGCACCAAGGCGTCGATGTGAAGTATGGAAAGTGCACTATATAGAGTTATTCTCTGATAGTGAGGAGGAAGAAGAAGAGGAGCCAGAATGGAACAACAGCGTTGTGATAGCAGGAGAGGATCCACCACCACGAGGAGGTGAGAATGGGGCATTTTCTCCAGTTGGAGGGGCCCTTGCACCTTTGCGGGGAGTACCCAAGAATCTGACTTTGAGAGTCAGAAGCACCATTCAGGATCAGAGAGTATCAATTTTGATTGACAGTGGGGCTACCCACAACTTTATTGATGCTCAGTTAGTACAGAGGAGAGAAATACTCACTGATGATTTTGAGGGATTTTCAGTTTTGGTCCCAGGAGCTAGAATTATGCAGTGTATGAATTATGTTCTAGCATTGTCAGTAACCTTAGGGACATATACTTTGAATGATCACTTCTTTTTGGTCAACATTTCTGACACCAATATGATATTCATGGGTGTACAGTGGTTGATTACATTGGGGAAAGTCACCACATATTGGGAGACTTTGAAGATGGAATGGGTAGATAAGAAGAGTGGTAAAAATCAGATGATCAGGGGCATGCACACTTATCCCCCTCAAATATCTTCTACACACAAGATAGAGCCTGATTTTTTCAGTGGGAGTAAGGACACATCAGTCTACTCAGTTATGCAGTTGACTTTGACCATGATGTGGTATTATTTGGAGGCATTCCACCAGGAAGGCCCCTAGACCAGGAGTTGGTTAAAGAGTTCTCACAACAAGTTGCACCATTCATGCATCCGACTGAGATGATAGCATAGTGAGTCTTTGGTAGGCTCAAGGAGGAGAGGGACATTCTTCCGATATCATTATTCCAAATCTCACCAAGCATCTTGTGCTGAGAGGAGATGTTTTAGGGGTGGATGATGGCGCAATCATGGTGCAAGGGGCTACTCCATGGCCTTTAAGAGTCAGAATATACTTCCACATAGGAAGGAGTCTTCCATATATGATAGAGGGTTGTTGTCATTCATGCATACATTGGCCAAACTCAGAAATTTTTGGATGGGTAATAGATTCCAACTGAAGAGTAATCTCTGTAAACTTCAACCCCTACTTAAGTAGAAGAAGCTACAAGGGAGGCAGCAAAGGTGGGATAGTAGTATTCTGCCATATGACTTTGTCATTGGGCATGTCAAAGAAGGGAGCAGTAAAGTGACAGGTGCCTTTTCACAAAGGCTAGTAGCGTTGTCATTATTGGGTATAGATTCTTATTGGGAGTCCCAGCTATTGGTGGAATATTCCAAGGATCACTTCACCTGTGAAGTGCTTGATGGAAAGATAACATATGAGAGGTATAGGGTGATGGGTGGAGTCGTCTATTACCAGGACCAAATCTTCTTGACTAGAGACTCTCATCTCAAGAAGAATATTCTACATGTAGCATATGACTCACTCCCTTCTGGTCACCAAGATTTTAGTGGGATCTATCAAGCCATTGGGTAGATATTCTCATGGGAGGGTATCAAGGAGGATGTGCACCAGCATATCAGGAGATGTATGGGTTGCTTGAAGAATGAGGAGGAAAACAACGACCCTGCAAGGTTGTTACAGTCACTCCCCTTTCCAGTGGAGAGATGGGAAAGATCATCTATGGACCTTTTCACCATCTTGCCAACATTACATGGTAAGGAATGTGTCTTTGTACTTATTAATCAACTAACAAAGTATTTTCTTTCCTTTGACATTCATTCATAGTGCATTACTCCACAAGAGGGCAAACCTCTCTTTAGAATTCATGGTCTACTTGCAGCCACAATCAATGATGGGGATGGCCACTCCCTAGCAGGCTTTAGGGAGATGATATCTTATTCAAGGAGTGCTCAGTTGACACCAAACATCAGTTACTACCCCCAGGCAGAGGAGTAGATAGGGGCATCAATCAAGGGGCTGGGAAGCTACTTTCCACATTATGTTCTGGGGCAGCAAGGAGCAGAATTGCACTAGTTCCACTTGAGGGGCTATTATCACCCTCTGGTATTTCATATGGCAGTCAGTGTATCTCTATTTTTGATTCCATACGTTGATGATGTTTTAATCATTATTTTTGGAATGGTTGGAGGAATGGCACATGGATTAGAGTTGTTCGTTGGGAGTGATATCTCAAAAAACTATTCATGTCCCATGTTTCAGTGAGAACATTGGACAGTATGTAGTTGCCACCATGGATCTCTCACTTCCTTATGATGTGAGCCATTTGGCTAACTTAGACACTTGGGAAGAGCAGCTAAAGGGCATATTGATTGGAGAAAATTTGATTTAGTGGAGGAGCTTATCATAGGTGGGTACCACCAGGGAAGGAGAAGAGGTTTTACATCATTCATCCTTACAGTTGCTTGAGGACAAGAAAAATTTGGGAGGGGAGGACTGTAATATTCCTAATTAGCTTTCAGCTAGTTGGAATATTAAATTTTTCTTTTGTCATTTAGATAGATGAATAAGAGGGTAGGGAGACCCATAAATCTCCTAAGTAGGAATAAAATCACTTCCAATGTGAATGTGGATCATCTTATCAGCTAGATAAATCACTCTTAGGTGTGAATAGAGGTTGAAGCATGTGGATGGGGTCAATTTTGACCAAATCAATAGTTCTAGTATGGAGGTAGTGGAGAGTTATTGAGGGACAACGCAATGTTAGTGGGAGGGAGTCTCCATGAGAGTGGCATCTTTAATGAGTGGGGCCAAGGGTGAGGAGGCTCACAAAGCATATAAGGAATGGGATGGCAGCCATAGAAGGCATTCTGATTATTTTTTATGTCTTGGTCTTTCATGACTTTATGCACACTTCAGTTGTTTAGTGGAGTCTGTTGTGTTGTTTAGCACAAGGGTGTTTTCGAGCGGGAATCCCACCCTCATCCTCGGGGGACTTCAAGTGCCCAATCAGTAGAGGTTTATTGAGCTGGATTCCCACCATCTAGCATCAGGATAAGCTTCATAAATTATCCACACTGCAGTCTCCTTCAGGAGTTTGTTGTTTTGCAGGGCAGTAGCAGTGAAGGATTGATAGATCCAGTAGCAGTAGCAGTGGAGGATTGATTGATTGATTGATAAATCGTTCTTGCGGACAAGACCGATCTCCCTAGTACTAAAAGTATCTAGCAACAAACAGCCAAATAGACAAATATTTCTCTAAGCATATATGATATATGAAAAGCTCTATAGAGGTGTTAAGGACTTACTGTTTGTCCAGCGCTTGTTTGAAGTCGTTGTTGTCCCTCGTGCACTTGAAGGAGTTTTCCTCGTAAACCTGTAATCACAAACAAGAAAAATATTACATAGCACTTGTATAGACATTATCATAAACCATGCTTATCATAGTGATCAAGGAATCTATGAAATAAACCATGAACAGACAGCTTATTGAGAAAAATGAGTATATTTGTATTAATTTCACAAGAAGGAAAACCTTACAACCTAAGCCTTGATGTTGTACAGGCCTTCCTGGGGTTCGAAGCAGGAGTCTCCTCTACTTTGATAAGCTCTGCACTCCTCCAACCAAGACAAATAGAGGTATGTAATCTCTCCTCACAAAAGTCTTAGTTAACTGAGTCTAAATCTCAACAGCACTTAACCTCAAATCTTCTTAAGCTTGACCTCCCTTTGAGGCTACCCAATGCCTCTTTTTATAGTGGAAAAGAGGAGGTTTTCTGTTCCAATTATGAAGGGATATAATCCTCCTTCAAAGGGATAAGCTCCTCACATCAAGGGGTTAGCTCCATAAGGTAAGGGATTCATGCACCTCACAAGAGCGGTTCTGCCACCGCAAGATCCATTCTAGAAGCTTCCAGAATTCACTGTTATTGAGCTTTTTGGAATTTACTTGCGCCTTTTTGATCTTACAGGGGTCTGCACCTTTAACACAGATAAAGTGCATTCAGGTACGCAAGAGAGCTGAACATTATGTGCGGGACCACAGGAAAGATAGAGAGAAAGTGTGGGACCACAGGAACATTTCTCTGAATTTCAAGGCTTGACATGAGGAACTGATATGTTAGACTTTCAGAGAGAGAAGTATGAGTAATAATGAGCTCATACAGTTAGCAGAAAGTCAAGGTGACAATTTTTAGTGTAACAGATTTCCCCCTAAAGTGCAAAGTCTGGAATAGATGAAACTGAAGTCTGTCGTATATGAAGAGTGCAGTACTTTATCATTTCAAGGATCATCCTGTGGACACCCCAGTCGGAACCTGTAAAAACATTCAATGCAAAATATATATATGTAAACATATCATCGCTGAGGTAGGCATTCCCATACTCAGATCAAAAACTAACTAAACTTGTTCTGATACAGAAATGATTTTAATATTACACCAATAGTGTAGACATAGCATGGGCGCAGCCATCTGTAATGAATAGTCTACTGTATAATAATAAAACTCCTCGCAGCCTGGATGGTGGAAACTAGATCCAGGGTCTTGATTTCTGCTTCCCGAACTAGTACGATTCTATCCATGCAATTAAATGTGTTGAAGTCGAACATGGTAGAAACCACTTGATTACCAGTCAACAATGCAAATTGTTAACAAGTGTGAGAGAAACCACTAGTAATGTCAATGGATCTCAAAGTACTCAGTACAATCCATGAAATGTGAATGAATGAGCTGAAGTCGAATATGTCACAGAATCATTCGATCAAAGGTCAATGATGCGACATGTCGTCGAAGGCGAGAAACCTGCCATTAAGCCATGCAGATTCCAAGGTACTGACGATTTCTAAATCAACTTCCTAGATAATGAGCTGTCGTCGATAGAAAGTGATCCGTCGTAGGCAAGCCCACAACACGAAATCATAGATCAAGTTTTGAAGAAATATATTGGCAAGGACTGACTCAGGGATAGTCAAAATGGATGACAGATATTTCGCAGATGAATGGTTTATTTGAACTGTCCTCTTGAACACATAACGACACTGCAGATGGTTTGGTGACAATTGACCCAAAGCTAATACCCAGAAACCGGCTGAAGACTTTCAATATGGTTTGATTAACTATTAGGCAAAGTATTTCCCAACCCAGGTGGACAAAAAGTGTCATGTTCAAGAGTGGTTAACTGGATTTTCCGAAAAATCAAAATACAACATACACTCCCATTTTTCTCGCTTTTCCCCCACCATTTCTGGCAAGTACCTCTTTATTTTTGACAAGCTTGAGGATAACATTTTCTTGTTTATAAGCTCATCCTTTGGATGAGTCCAACTTAGTTTAAGATTCAAACCCTAAGAAGGAGGGGTTTGTTCCTGTTGAAAATTAAACAGGTCCTTTACTGTTAAATTTTAGCGAGTCCAGTATAGGAGAAACTCGGTGTTTTTCAAGTTTAGGGAGTCAGAAGAAAAAACTTAAGGAAACTCCATGGGTGTACTTTTTCGTAAATTTAGTCTCTCGAGCCCGAAAAAGGATAAAATAATGCAGGAGAGAACTCTATTGACTGTAATTAGTCAACGTATACCTTTTTTGTAAATAGTCCGTTTCAGTCCGTAAAAGGGGTAAACTTATACTGAAGGGATGATCATTCATGTACTTTAACGAGCTCAAATAATCAAGCGCTCGGCAATCTTTTCATGTTTAGAGAGTCTAAACAGGGCTTAAAAGAGGACTCCAGGGTTTCGCTTTTTCGTAATTTTGAAGAGTCCGAAAAAGTGATAAAAGTGTAGTCAGTAGTTTCGCTTTTTCTGTAAATTTTAACGAGTTCGAAAAAGGGATAAAAATGTACTCGTGGTTTTCACTTTTTCGTAAGTTTTAACGAGTTCGAAAAAGGGATAAAAATATACTCCTGTAGCCGACTTTTAATTTAATTTACGAGCAGGAAAAGACGGAAAGAACTTGGCATTTTCATGTGTTTTACGAGAATGAAAGATAGCAAAATCATCTCGGGATTTTCATGAGTTTAACGAGTCTTGAAAATAACCGAAATTGACTCAAGATAGGTTTCATTTTTACAAAAGCTTGAAACAGAGAAAAACTATGCTTCAGAGTGGTTTCATTTTTTCACAAGCTTGAAACAGAGACAAAACTGTGCTTGATGCCCCCTAAGCGTAACTGCTATAGCGCATGCCCCCCCAGCTTCATTTCATTCAACTAAATACACATATGGTAATTAATAGCTGGATGGAATGAAGGTTTATTTACGAGATCATATGAAAGACCCGACCTAAAACTGTAAGAAAATTATGCAAAAACTGAAATAACTAACCTAAATACGACTTAACATTTACGAGATCTAGTCAAAGACTGGACTCAATTAGGGGAGGATTTGTTTCATTTTTTAACGAGCTTGACACAGGAAAAGAACTATGCTCATCTACCTGTTTCTTTTTTTAACGAGGTTGACACAGTAAAAGGAACTTTCCTCAGACTCACTGATTCATTTTTTAACGAGGTTGACAAAGTAAGAGGAACTATCCTCGGATCTACTTTCTACAATCTACCTATATAACCTATTTATTCATTTTTTAATGAGGTTGACACAAGAAAAGAATTGTCCTCATACCTGATTCATTTGTTAATGAGGTTGACACAGTAAAAGGAACTATCCTCGGACCAATTGATTCATTTTTAACGAGGTTGACACAGGAAAAGAACTGTCCTCATACCTGATTCATTTTTTAACGAGGTTGACTTAGTAACAGGAACCATCCTCATAAACTACTTATTTCTAATCTATTAATCTACTCTCTACAATCTACCTACTGATTCATATTTTAACGAGGTTGACACAGTAAAAGGAACTGTCCTCACACTCACTGATTCATTTTTTAACGAGGTTGACACAGTAAAAGGAACTTTCCTCATAAACTACTTATTTCTAATCTACCTACATAACCTACTGATTCATTTTTTAATGAGGTTGACATAGGAAAATAACTATCCTCATCACCGAATGATTCATTTTTTAACGAGGTTGACTCAATAAAAGGAACTATCCTCGGACCACTGATTCATTTTTTAACGAGGTTGACACAGTAAAAGGAACTTTCCTCGAAAGCTTGTTTCATTTTTTAAACGAGCTTGACACAAGAAAAGGAACTATGCTCTCGACTAACTGATTCATTTTTTAACGAGGTTGGCACAGTAAAAGGAACTATCCTCACACTCACTAATTCATTTTTTAACGAGGTTGACACAATAAAAGGAACTATCCTCACACTCACTGATTCATTTTTTAACGAGGTTGACACGGTAAAAGGAACTATCCTCGAGCCACTGATTCATTTTTTAACAAGGTTGACACAGTAAAAGGAACTATCCTCGGACTCACTGATTCATTTTTTAACGAGGTTGACACAGTAAAAGGAACTCTCCTCAGACCAACTAATCATGGCTTCCAACTGGAAGAAACACATGTCAATGGACACACCTTGATCATGGCTTCCAAGAGGTCTTCATCAGATGGAAGAACAATTCCTTGGAAGGAACGCATGTCAAGGGACTCAAAAGGGATAAGAACATCACGTTCAAATAATCCCATAGAGCTTTCCATGTCAATTACCGGATCTAAATCAAAAGAAGATGAGCTTACAGTGAGAGGCTCACTTACATCGGTAACTGAAAACATGGTACTAGTTGCCACATAATTAACCCGTGGCGGGGTAGATACCACTTTCGTATGAGGAACATTCAGGGATGTGGGATTATTGGTAGTCGAATCAAGACTAGGGAGCGAAATCTGATCTACAGTCACAATATTTCCATTGTGAGGGAAATACATCACGCGAAAAAGTGTCGATACGACAGCTTTCATTGCATAGACATAGTCTCGCCCAAGGAGTAAATTGAAATCCAAAGGGCCTCGAACTACCATAATATCAATACAGACAGTTTTACCTTCCAAAGTAATAGAAAAATTAGGAAGGATACCTAAAGGTTCACTAATGGTTCTATTAAAAGCTTTCAGATTCTACGTAATAGGCACAAGCTGAGGAGAACCCAAAGCTTTCCAAGCAGTTGAGGATAAAATACTAACAGAAGCACCTTCATCTACCTGTGTGCGGTGTATGTCCCTACCACCCAACTTCACAATGATTTGGAAAGGGATGGAGGAAGGAAGACGAGGTTCTATCAATCTATTCCAATCAAAGGAAAAGACCTCAGTACTTGGAGGGGGTTTTGTAGAAACAGGTGAAATGCCCCCTAGCGTAGAAGAATCTGATGTAACAAGAAGAACCTGAGCAGTATGAAGTCACTCTCTACAGGGAGAATGGGATCGACCTAATGTGAAATCGAATCGACCACTTGATCAACTAATGTATCATCAACCTCAATGATATCAGTTTCACTCTCCAATGGAATAGTGGGATTGATTGTACTTGAAATTAGATCAATCACTCCGTCAGTTGACGGTAGGTTGGGAGAAATTTTACAGTAACCAGTTGGAAATTCTTGCTGTGGAACAGTAAGGTTTTCCAATAATTTTGAGGCTTCATCCATGTGAGGGAAAATGTGAGTTTGATGACTCCCTTTGCATAACTTACAAGGAAACCTAACTTTACCCTTTTTCCCAGGAACCTGACTATCACTCGTTGATGGATCAATGGAAAGTTGATGAGATTTTTCTGACCATACTTCCAAGACCTTTGGAATACCGGGACAATTGATAAGGAAGTGGTCACCCTTACAAAGCCTGCAAGGGTATTTGGGTTTACGATGCATGTTGGAGGTTTCCTCAACACAACTAACACTTACATCCATGGTTGGTTGGTTGACTTCTTTCTTATCTTGCTTCTTCTTCTTCTTCTTCCCTTTCTTCTTCTTCTTAGCCACCTGGTTACTAGCGTCAAGGCTTTTACCAAGCGAAGAGGAAGAAATGGAGGAAGAAATATTAAGCGAAGAAGGTAAAGGGTCAACAGAAGGTTGGTGATGTTGAGATGGTGAACTCTGTTGAGGTGAAGCATCCGGTTGAGGTGGAACAATTGGAGTATTCGGGGCCAACGAAGTTGAAAATAACCATATCGGTAAACCTATTGTAAATCCAAGTAATGACAAAGTAGCCATATAAGGAGGACCAACATTTCCAAAGCAAGGAAAAGTACTAGGAATCTCGTTAAGAGGGGTTCCTTGGTTGGTAAATTCCGAAACAGTTGCCATTATATTCAACTTCAGTGAATTTTATTAAAAATTTAAAACTAAAATTAACAATTCACAATTCACACCTAACAATTAAAATTCACAATTCACACCTATGGTCTCTAAAAGTAAAAACAAACAAATTAACACGCGCTATCAAATCTAGGAGTCAAACCACACACAAACAGTAACTTCCCATACTAAAAACACTAGTTGGTGATGAAATCCAACATCGTAGAATTTAATACAGAAAGGGCGGTTGGAACAATTACCCCGACAACCTGCTTAATGAAACAGATTGGCACAAGTTTCTTCACAAAACCATCTCGAGTGAAGAGAACCCCCTAGAGAGTCCAAGTGAGTCTAGTCGACGTCTGCTCCAGGTACAGTGAGATCTTTCCTTCACCGTCACCTTAGGAAATAATCTTAAGCTTATGGACACTAAGGTTACCAATAGTAACAAATACAACTGGGGGAACATTCTACGATACGATTCCACGCGCAAGGGCAGAGTAACAAAGCTCAATCCCCTTGAAGGTTCCTCGACATGGTTAATCCAAGGTTTACCGACAAGTGACCCCAGGCTCCTCGACAATGGTTAATCTGAGGTTTACCATTTGTAATGCGCGCAGAATCTTCTATATTCCCCAATGAAACATAATTGATTGTCTCAAAGGTTCGGACATGATCTCGTGATTGACTTCTTTAAGAGAAGCGTCCCAGATTGTACCAATTACAATTGGATTTATTTCCTACCGCAAGATTTATCTACTTGTTTGTTTTTGTTGCTTTGGAAAGTTAACTACAACCTGTTCCAAAGCACTAATCCTAAGCTAGATTGGTGGAAAGAGCCCTAAAAATGTAAAAATTACTAGATGAATTTTATTAAGCGCTATGTTATTTAAACTGTTATTACTCAAAAGGGTAAATGGATACGAAACCAATGGTGTTATGACCCGACCCAAAACTGAATGCAATCGAATATGATAATGTAATATTTTCAATTCAATGAATCCTAACTAAAGAAAGGAGAGAGTTTCCATTCACTTCCAACAATGCAAGAATTGATAAATAAGAGAAAATATAACAAATTCTCTAATGCACTAATTTCATCAAGAAAAACTAATGCAAATCAATTCCAAAACAATTTTTTTTATTTTTGTGTTTTTAAAACAAGCATAAAAACATCTAAATTCAAATCAAAGAAACTGATCTAAATCTACAATTGATTTTTCAGAATGTAAACTATGCAATTGTAATCTATGCACAATTCCCATGAAAAGTATGCAAATGTAATCTATGCACATTTTTCATTCATATTCTGAAAATGAGAATTCTAATTATGCAAATGTGATCTATGCAAGAGAATTCTCAAACACAAGATGATTCTAATGTAATCTAAGAACCAATCAAGTGCAAGTCAAGAAAATCGGGTGAGAGTTCCAAATATCAAAAAACACTCAAAGGCGATTAACACTCATACACAATTTAGCCCCCCCCCCGGTGAATGAGGGGGGAATTTTTTTGCAAAAACAAAAGCAAAAAGATGGAAAATTGTGAAAAGACTGAGACAAACCTCCAAGTAATGACCAAAGGAAATCAAATTAAGAATTTCTCAAAAAAAGAGACTCAAAACACCCAATTAACTTAATGGAGATTGATGAGATGAAAAATTGCTGAAAGAAATTCAGAAATAAGAGATTTTTGACAGAAAAATACAGATCTGGGTAGATGCTAAGAATCCTAAATTAAATCTAAACTAAACTAGAAAAAAGAAATCTGAATTTTTTCAAAAAAATTAACAGGGTCCGCAGGCCCCAGAAGTAACAGGTGTGGTCCCGCATTGTTTACTTAAGGAAAGTGCGAAACTGTCCGCACTGTGCAAAAGAACAAAGTGCGGTCCCCAGAAAAGTTCAAGAAAAACTTTAAAATTTTCAAAATTTTCAAAAACAGAGAAAAAATAAGTTACCCAAGCAGATATCCATCAATCAAAAACCAGGAAAAAACTTTTCCTCAAATCAAAATAAAAGAGAACCAAAAACAACAAGTTCTTTCCCTAGCGGAGTCGCCAATTTGTTGACCGGATAAATCGTTCTTGCGGACAAGACCGATCTCCCTAGTACTAAAAGTATCTAGCAACAAACAGCCAAATAGACTAATCTTTCTCTAAGCATATATGATCTATGAAAAGCTCTATAGAGGTGTTAAGGACTTACCGTTTGTCCAGCGCTTGTTTGAAGTCGTTGTTGTCCCTCGTGCACTTGAAGGAGTTTTCCTCGTAAACCTGTAGTCACAAACAAGAAAAATATTACATAGCACCTGTATAGACATTATCATAAACCATGCTTATCATAGTGATCAAGGAATCTATGAAATAAACCATGAACAGACAGCTTATTGAGAAAAATGAGTATATTTGTATTAATTTCAAAAGAAGGAAAACCTTACAACCTGAGCCTTGATATTGTACAAGCCTTCCCGGGGTCTGAAGCAGGAGTCTCCTCTACTTTGATAAGCTCTGCACTCTTCCAACCAAGACAAGTAGAAGTATGTAATCTCTCCTCACAAAAGTCTTAGTCAACTGAGTCTAAATCTCAACAGCACTTAACCTCAAATATTCTTAAGCTTGACCTCCCTTTGAGGCTACCCAATGCCTCTTTTTATAGTGGAAAAGAGGAGTTTTTCTGTTCCAAGTATGAAGGGATAGAATCCTCCTTCAAAGGGATAAGCTCCTCACATCAAGGGGTTAGCTCCATAAGGTAAGGGATTCATGCACCTCACAAGAGCGGTTCTGCCACCGCAAGATCCATTCTAGAAGCTTCCAGAATTCACTTTTATTGAGCTTTTTGGAATTTACTTGCGCATTTTTTATCTTACAGGGGTCCGCACCTTTAACACAGATAAAGTGTGTTCAGGTACGCAAGAGAACTGAACATTAGGTGCAAGACCGCAGGAAAGATAGAGAGAAAGTGCGACACCAAAGTTTAGGAGATTTTTAGGAACATTTCTCTGACTTTCAAGGCTTGAAATGAGGAACTGATATGTTAGACTTGCAAAGGGAGAAGTATGAGTAATAATGAGCTCATACAGTTAGCAGAAATTCAAGGTGACAATATTTAGTGTAACAATGAGAGAGAGCCCAAAGGCCTCCAATAATGAAATCAATTGAATGGCTTAGAGCATATGAGATAGAGAAGGAGAAGGAGTTCATAGAAATTTTCGATTCAAATGGGGAGCCTATGTTCGATGATCCAGAATTCTTTGACACCTATGTTGAGAAATTTCCCATTGGGATGAAAAAGGATATCTATATTTTATAACCTCCCATATTGGGAGCATCTTAAGATTACCCACTTATTAGATCCCATGCATATATTTAAAAATGTTTCATCTTCTTTATGGAGGCACATATCATCGAAACAAAGTGACACATTGGATGTTAGGAAATATATTATTACTTCAAAAACTAAAAAGAAACATTGGCCAAGACGATTAGAAAGTATAGGATCAGAGGCAAGCATTGGTCCCTCTAATTCATGGTATTTCAAAGAAGGTGATGTCCCATGGGTTTTAAAAAAAGATGATATTTCTTTGGCAAAGGAAGTTATAATGGGTGTGAGGGTGCCATCTTCATATGGGCCTTCACTACGGCGTTGCTTCACCATGGATGACCATTTTCCAAGGTTGAAATCGCATGACCATTTGAATCTTCTAAGAGTGCGTATAATGTCAAAATCATGAATTTATTATTTGTTATATTAATAAATTTTATCCCATGCGGGGATCATAAAACATAACTAATTTTGTATATTATTGCACATGTTTATAACTTTGCAGTGTCATTATCCTTTGTTCATGCATGGGTGTGTGAAACATGAATTCCCCCAAGACCTAGGATGTGCCATATCTAAATTATCTACATTTTTACGTTGGATGACATCAAAGGAGATTCACGTGGCTAGCATTCCACAGTGGCATCAAGAGATAGTTGATATTGTTTGTATGTTTGATAAGGAATTGTTGACAAGTTTCATGGACTTTCAGGTTCATCTTCTAATCCACCTAGTAGATGAGGTTGAATTAGTTGGGGTGGTTTCTTGTCGTTAGATGTTCTTCTTAGAGAGGTACATGAAGAAATTGAAAGGTTTTGTTCGAAAAAGGGCAAAACACAAGGGGTCTATGGCAGAAGGGTACATATCGTATGAGTCTTTCTATTATGCCAGTGAGTACATCAAGCATATTGACAACAGACTAGGTATGGTGATTTGGGATGATGAAAGGGATGAAGACAAAAGAGAAGGGGAGCTTCTCCAAAAGAATGGAAAAGGGCACTTGATAAAGAGTAAGCGACTTATAATTTTTCAAACTTACTCAAAGTAAATATTCATGTTGAACTTTGATATAATGTATATTTTGATCTCATATGTACTATATGTCGGTTTGATTTCATCAGCGAATGCAGAAATTGAAGCAATCAATAAATTTGTTCTTTACAATTCCGAAGCAACACGACTGTGGGTTGCATTGTACGAACAAAAGAGGATGAAATGGGATAGTGACAGGAAAGAATTCATACGTTTGAATGGTAGAAGTTTGCCTTATCCCGATCATTTAAAAGAAAATATACCAAAAATATGCCCCAACAGTTGGGTTGTTGACCAAGTCAGAGAGAAATACGGTGCAACCGGTCATTACCTGTGTTTTGAAGAGGATGCGCTAAACGTAGGGATTGGGTGCACCAACTCAGTAATAATTTATTTAATTTATATGTACATTTGAAACTTAATAATGCACCTTTCAAATGAAATTACATCTATATTTCATATTTTAACTATTGGGTTATTATAAGACACATGACACTATGTTTTTTAACTTTTTTATAGGTGCATTTGTTCCCATCTATGTGGGCATATGGAAACCATTTTCGCACAGGAAATGTCGATGATGGACACATGACACAAGATTGTGAAGTGGAAGTTGATTTCGATCAATCTAGTCAATCTAGCCACCGTGATCAAAACCTATTACGAGGGACTTTAGGTTAGGTCGGAAAGATACAAGAGATCGTTGAAGTGGATTTCTCTTCTTTCCAATGTGTTATTTTTAGGTGCAAGTGGTAGGACACCTTTGATCGGAATAATGTAAAGGAAGATCGCGATAGTAGGATGATATGTATCAACTCTAAAAAGCTGTGGGATGAAGCTAAGGAGCCCTATGTTTTCCCCAAACACTGCAACCAGGTATTTTTTTACCCAGATGTGTTGGATAGGGATTGGTGGTTCGTATTGAGACATGACCCTAAATAAAAACATATTTTTGAGAACAATAGTGTTATCATGCCAAGTGAGCTGGAAGATAATGAGGGTGATCATGAGAATCGAGAGTGATATGGTACATGTGTTATTTCATCATTTATACTTTTTAAGATGGGTTTTTATAAAGAAGAGGACTTAATTACCTTATAACTTATAAGACTCTTTTTTTCGAAACATTATAATATCTATTTTGAATTAATTGGTAATTTGCATTGTGTTAATATTAAAATCAATATTTCACTTGATAATTTGCAATTATGTTGATCTCAAAAACAATGGTGTACTGTATAAAGTTCATTTTTTTTTATGTAAGATCATAATAAAATAATGATAATTCTAAAGTACATGAATTTATTTGCATTATTTCCTAAACTTTATTATGTTACAAAAATTCTTATTATTCTAGATTTATTATTTTACAATTATTTACAATTTTATAAATTTACAAATTTACAAATTTTAATAAAAACATTTCACATTAATACAATTAAAATTTTCACATTAATACAATTAAAATTTTACAAATATTTTACATACAATTATAATTATAATTATAATTACAATTACAATTACAATTTTACAATTTCACATACAATTACAATTTTAGAATTTTACATACAATTATAATCATTTCACATTAATACAATTAAAATTTTACAAATATTTTACATACAATTACAATTACAATTACAATTACAATTTTACAATTTCACATACAATTACAATTTTAGAATTTTACATACAATTACAATTACAATTTTACATATATACCATTACAATTACAATTTTACAATTTTACATATATACAATTATAATTATAATTACAATTACAATCATTTCACATTAATACAATTAAAATTTTACAAATATTTTACATCCAATTACAATTTTACAATTTCACATAAAATTACAATTACAATATTTATAATTATAATTTTAGAATTTTACATACAATTACAATTTTACAATTACAATCATTTCACATTAATACAATTAAAATTTTACAAATATTTTACATACAATTACAATTACAATTACAATTTTACAATTTCACATACAATTACAATTAAAATTAAAATTACAATTGCAATTACAATTTCAGAATTTTACTTACAATTAGAATTAGAATTACAATTACAATTTTACAATTTTACATACATACAATTACAATTACAATTACAATCATTTCACAATAAATTAAATATTACAATTACAATTAAAATTTTACAAATATTTTACATACAATTACAATCACAAATACAATTAAAATTAAATTTTCAATTACAATCACGACATAATATTTAATAAATATCATGATTTAATATTAAAAATAAGCATCACGATCATGATAACCATCGTACAAACATCATATTCGACTAAAAAACACATTCAAATTCGCTATCATCTAATCATCGTGATCATGATCATCTAACAAAACACAAGCATTGTATAACATCATCACAACACAAACATCAAATATACATCTCATGTCAAATAACTGCTATCACATACACATCTATCTACAAGTTGCACATTAAATGAGCATATCTAACATGTCCTAACAATATACACATCATGATGATCACCAACATGTGAATTAAGTACAACTTCAACATGAACATAAAATACATGGACCATATATATATATATATATATATATATATATATATATATATATATATATATATATATATATATATATATATATATATATATAATGTCAAAAATATACAACTGTAATATAAATGTCAAATATCAGCTGGTTGTACATCATCATTAGTAGTACTAGTCGAGGCCTGCTCAGTCAATGGTGCAGCCTCGACAAGCTCACATAGATGTCGATCATCACGTTCTTGTTGATCTAGTGGTGCCTCATGCTAATCAGGATCAACTTTCGGCTGCTCATGATGACTCGATATGGATGGTCCAACCTACTCATGATCATGAGTATTATTGGATGTTGCAGGTTTCTGATCATGATGACTCGACGTGGATGTTCCAGCCTGCTCATGATCATGATTATTGGTCGATGTTGCAGGCTACTCCTCTGCGGCGCAAGGTGAATGATAATCACTTCCCTGATCATGATAATCATATGATGCGTCGTTGCTCTATTTTCAACGTACTGTGTCTCGACCACGCCTACGTCGAAGGGCCCTCCTCAACCGCGCCACTAAGATGGTAACTCCTACAACATGTCGCATCAGGGTCAACATGTCACGTGGCATACCTTTCCACATCTCTATCAGCCTAGCATCGGCCTATATCTCTCTCATAGTGGCCAACCTGACTCCCTTCTCCACAAGCAGTCCACAGAGTTGGTCGCCCAACTCCATCCTAAATCTAGTGTCAGGCCTAAGCCTCACACCAGTCGGTACCTGCGCAACATGAAGACCAGGTATGTCTGCACCGGCTTGATCCTTGACATCTGTCATCTCGTGATCGTCATCGAGATCAACACCTAGATAATTTGGTGGCGATGGCATATCATCGCCATCAAATGACCCAATTTCTACAAAATATATATAAGTAAACAACAATAATTGGACAATTTCATTAAAAAATTTAATAAAATCAAGTTAAAGAACATGTTAGAATAAATTTAAAGAAAACACTAATATTACCTCTATCATTTGGCAGCTCATCATCTATGAAGAAGATGTTGGCACACCCTTGCCAATCCAAACCAGCATACGGACAGGGGACCAGAGTGAAGGCATGCTCATCAATACTGGCTAGCAACTCCAGTGCATCATGCGATATCCTCGCGGAAAACTCTGACTCGCCCCTCTTAGGCATCATCTGTCCCCACATTTGCATCCGTACATGCAGCATCGGCCTATGAGGCTGCCGAAAAAAAGTAGGCCTCGTCTCTGGAAACCTCTCAAAAAATAAACAAAATAGATCTGAAGCAAAAGGGGAGTTCACCCTCCCTTGTGCCTGAGCATGACATCTATATAAAGCTGTACATAACTGTCGCAAAAAAATGGCAGACCACCTCATAAGTCATGGCGCCTATAATAAAGAATCAACATAAAATAGAAGTGGGCAACTGATGTGTTTCCCGTCACTGGTATGGTGTGAAATGGTCAAAATCAGTAGTGAGAGGCACCTCGCCTCCTCTCCTCCAAAAGAAGCAATACGTAATTGACCATCGAAGACCTGAAAATCTGCAGGAGACAGTATATTCATGCTAATGTATCTCTGAGAGTTCACCAACTGACTCCTTGTTGCATACCAACAGGGACCTCTGGGAACGAGGTAAAATCCTCCCCTCTCCTCGATAAGCCAGTAATAAAATAGATGTCCTCCTCAGTGAGCAAGTACCATTGGTTAGGACCAACCCGGAAAGCCTGTCGGTGGGCATTCCACCTGTGGATTAGCTGTCACAATAACCCACCATGGCCCTTCAAGGATGTAGCCTCCTCATAAAACTTTCAGAGGCCTATCTCCCTTAGGAGCACCTGGGTGGTTGTTGTAATAGGGCAAGGGTACATATCTCTCTCCCTCTCTCGTGACCCCCATAGGCGAACCACGTTATACTGGTATGTTTGTTGTTGTTGTTGTTCCCTCTCTTCTCTCCTTTGACGTCGCTGAATGATTCACATATTAAATACAATTTTTTTATTAAATGAGACATGTATTTAGGAATATATATATATTGAAAAAAAAAACAGTCGGTGCACCAAAAAAAATAGGCATGCACCGGTAATAGTGCATCTGTTTTTATGGCGCACCGGACGCAGTGCACCTGGAAATTTACAACACACCGCAAATCATGACCTGTCTTATCTCAAGCGGTGCGTTTACTAAACACACTGCCAAACATCAGCTAGTGGTCAACGGTGTGGTCATTTAACCCATCGCACCGTTGACTATGAACAAATTCGGGAGGGCAGTGCGCTGACGAAACTATTCACCCCAGGGCGGATAGTTTCATCAACGCACCACTCTCCTGGCATCGTTACACAGTCAATGGTGCGGTGGTATAACTGACCGCACCGTTAACTATGTACCAGTATTGGGAGGGTGGTGCGCTGACCAAACTATATGCCCAGGGGCAGATAGTTTCATCAGCGCATCGCCCTCCTGGCATTGTTACATGTTCAATGGTGCGGTGGTATAACCGACCGCATCGTTGACTATGTACCAGTATCGGGAGGGCGGTGCGTTGACCAAACAATACGCCCCGGGGCGTATAGTTTAGGCAGCGCACCGCCCTCTTGACATCACTACATATTCAACGATGCAGTTGTTTACATGACCGCACTGTTGACTATGTCCAGTTCAAAAGGGTGGTGCATTGACAAAAATACCTGCCCCGGGGTGCATATTTTCATCAACACACCGCATTCCCGCACTTCGACATGGTCAACGGTGCGGCCGCATAACCAATCGCACCGCAATTTTTTTAATTTTAAAAAAACATGGTGCATCATTTCGGTACCACCCCGGAATCGGTGTGGATACCATTAGCACCGGTCACGGTGCGGCCTGTAAATTTATAGGTAGCGTCGCGAACCGGTGCAAGCCGAATGGCTTGAGCGCACTACGCAGGAAATTTTTTTTTAAATAAGGTGAATTTTAAGTTATTTTAGAAAATTAATCCACTAAAAGGTTTAATTATCAAAAAACAAGTAAAATACCTATACATTTGGGCGTCAAGGAGGCATATTTACTGTAGAATTTTCAAAACTAAATTTTCCCATCGTTTTGCAAAATTCAAAATGGAGATGGTGGGCAATGGACAGCAGCAGTGCCTACAATGGGAGCACCGATGGCAGGGCGCCTCACACAAGGTAAATTTTCACCGGTGCTTGAGAGCTCTGGAGCAATGAAAAGTGAAAAATGTGTATTTTTTTCGTAATTTTTGTCATTTGACCATGTTCCGGTGCGCGGGTTTTTCGAGGCGCACCGGGCGGTTTCTTCCAACCGCACTGAGCTATTTTAGTTTTGGCGCGGGTTTTTAGGACACACCGGTGTTGAATCTATGTAGAGCACCAGTGCACTATAGTAATTATATGCACCATGCGGTTTTTTACTGAGCGCACGATGTCCCGGTGTGCCAATTTTTAGTACGCACCAGTGCTTTCACTAGTGGAACGCATCGATGCGGTTTAGGATTAGAAACGCACCAGACAAAAAACATCTGCAAAAACCTCCACCCACCAACCTCCTCTAGTAACCTCTGCTACAAATGGATATCTGGGCTATTTTTATAAGGGGTTCCTCAAAAACATCCACTAGAGGGTCTTTTCCTTGTAGTGTAAAATACCAAGGAAAGGAACTCTTATTAAGGAATGCAAACGCCAACTTGGTATGGGACTACCACGTTCCACCCGACCATAGATTGGTTGAGCCAAATATCTCTTTAGCCAATCACCCTTCTGCCATATTCCAAGCATGAATGTGGGACTCAAACCAAAAGAACCAACCAGGGCTTCCTGAGGCTAAATCACCTCACCCTCATCAATAGAAACAAGCTTTACCGCAATCCTCACTGGATCACTAGGCCATAAACAAGAATGGATGCCACCATATTTCTCCACATACACCATGATGAATTTCCATGTCTCCTAATCTCTAGGCTTTACCAAAATCCACAATCTGATCCAGGGATCACTAGGACATAATCAGTACACCACCCTCCAATATTTATTGTATATCCCGTCATTCACCGGTAATGAAACCTAGGCCAGATCAAGGGAAACCACCTCTAATATTTACCGTATATAATTCCATTAACTAGTCGAGGATTCCTAGGCCCACCGAGGCACACAATACCTATATTTACCTCAACCTACAGTTTGATTCAGGGGTCACTATGCCAGTTTCTTTACCGCAATTCACAATATGGTTCAAGGATAATTAGGCCATGTGTTCTTTCATTCATAGATCCACCTCACTCAGCTCTGAATCCATTTGGAAATCCAGCTCGACCAAAACATGAGAATCCCATCACACCATGGCTATCTGTAAATTGCAAGGCAAGGCTAAAGAACACTATCACACCTGGAAAAACTCATTCCAATGACAGTAAGAGAACCAAGAACATGCATGCATAACCATGCATGCAAAATATAGTAAGGAAATCACACATGAAAATCGATACCTAAAAGTAAACTCGTTTTAGTTGCTTGATCCTTCTATTTCTTGCTTGATATTTGCTTCATATTTTCCTTCTTTTCCTTTATTGATCTAATTTTGAAGTGCTCCAAGAAAACTCTAAGTGTCCAAAAGTGTGAGAGAGGGATAATAGAGAGATAGCTCCAAACCTGAACTAACAAAAGGTACCGATTGATCCTCATAATCCTTTTTATCAATGAGGCCTCTATTTTCTTCATTTTCCATTATTTTCATTCATCTTCCTCCTCACATGCAACATGTGACCTTTTACCTTCCTTTTCTCCTAATTTCCATTATTTTCATAAATAAATGTCAATTAATGCCTCTTTCCTTTTCAAATCCTTTGTCATTTCCTTTTCCAATTTCCTTAGCCATAATAACCGAAATGAATACCCACTAGGATGTTTTTCCCAACATTCATCTTGGTATAAGTGTCCCATAACCGTGGTTATTATTTTTCCTTTATTAAATTTTATTTACATGTAATTTTCACAAGGGATGTTACAAAACCCTCCCCCTTGGGGGAACACCATCCTCGGTGTTCAATGACACCTATAACCAACAAGACTGTTGAAAGAAAAAAATACTACCCATGGATATTTATAACTTAGCTCGTTGCAATATTTACAATGATCAACCTGCTGAGAAGCAAACCAACATGACAACCATAGTGACATGACACCCATATCGCTTATTGGATCTTTATAACACAACTCATGGCGGTATTTACATCCATATACATATGTACATATATCAAAACATCATATCAAAGTATATACCAAAACATATATCAACGATATTCGCTCAACTAGAGAATAAATAAGGATGCATAGCCTGCATTTGATTTATCTTCTCATATGTAGCTTCATCGGGCCCAAAGTGCTTCCACTGTACTTTAACTTGCTCGACTGCTCAATTCTGGAGCATGAGCACCTTTCTCTATAATATACACTGAAGTTCTGACTATAATTCTCCATCTGGCTCCACCTGCAATACAAACCAGTCAATCACATGATCAGCATCTTTAACATACTTCTTAAGCAATGACACATGGAAAACATCATGTAATTTCACTTTTGGAGGCAGTGCAAGTCGATAAGCTATTTTTCCAATCCTTTCAATAATCTTGAAAGGTACACAAAATTGAGGTGCCATATTGGCACACGATCCAATCCATGAGGATCGTTTCTTTGGCTTGATGTGCAAGTACACATGCTCCCCAATCTGAAACTCATTAAACAACCTATTCTGATCTACATAGATTTCCTTCATGTCCTGTGTTGCCTTTATATTCTTCTTGATTACCTGCATTTCTTATTTCAATTCTAGTAGCATGTTTAGTCCAATCAATACCTTGTTCACCAAGTCACTCCAATTGATGGGATTATTACAAATCTGCCCATACTATGCCTCAAACAAGCCCATCCTCAGTGACTCCTAGTACCCATTGTTGTAAGCGAACTCTACTAGTGGAATATACTCTTCCCACTTTTGTTTTTGATGCATCACATACATCCTCAACATGTCCTCCAATATCCTATTGACCCTCTCTATCTATCCATTTGTCTGTGGATGATAGGTTGTACTGAAGGAAAACTTTGTGCCTAAACCTAAAAACAACTCCTTCCAAAACTTGGAAGTGAACTTTGCATCCTTGTCTTGGCATAATATTATTTGAAATTGCATGCAATCTAACCACATCTCTGATGAAAACCTGTGGCACATCACTAGTTGAAAACATAGTATTCACTGGAATGAAGTGTGCTACCTTATTCAACCTTTCCACCACAACCATGATGGAATCATGTTGTCTAGATTTCCTCAACAAAATTGTAATGAAATCTATGGAAATGACCTCCCATTTCCACTCTGGAATCGCAATTGGTTGTAGTAGTTCACATGGATTCCTACACTCTTCCACATACTTGTTTAAATCCATCCAATAATAAAACTTATCTACTAACATTAATGTCTTTTGGTAGCCTGGGTGACCTGAATACGGGTTCACATGAAAATCCTCAAGACAATCTTCTTGAACTTGCTACTGTCTGGCACATATATCATGTCCCTAAATCTGATCAAGCCATCTGTTGAAAGATGATAATCCACATCCTAAGAACCTGTAATTGTCCTTATACCACTACTTGTACATGTACTTATACTTGTACCACTACTTGTACCTGTACATGTACATGCACTTGTACCCTATTATACCCTATGCATGAGCCCTCTATACATGTCATCCTACTGACTTGCCTGTAAAATATGATACTATAATTTTGTCCCATAGGAACTCATAGCTGCAATGTGATTTACTTTTATCCGCCTGCTAAGAGAATCTGCAACCTTGTTCTCTTTACCCTTGATATACCTGATCTCAAAGTCAAATTCATTGATCGTGGCCAACCATATAGCTTGCCTGGCATTCAAATTTGGCTAGTCAAACAATTATCTCAACCCATTTTTATCACTCATCTATACAATCCTCCGGCCAAGAAGATAGTGCCTCCACATCTTCAATGCATGAATGATCATTGCTAACTCAAGATCATCTGCCGAATAGTTCTACTTGTGCTCATTCAATTTCTGTGAATCATAACATACTACTTGTCCCTCTTGCATAAGGACTCCACCAAGCCCTCTCTAGCAAGTATTTGTACACACTAAAAACTCTTTATCTCGGTCTGCAATCTTTAACACTGAAGCCTTTTTCAACAACTGCTTCAACTGTTCAAAACTTGTTGCACATTCCTATGTCCAATCAAATTTCTCACCTTTCCTCTGTAGTGACGTAATAGAATATGAAATGCGAGAGAAGTTCTTGATGAACCTCCTATAATACCCCATTATCCCCATGAATGATCTCACCTCATCCACATTTCTAGGAGTTTCCCACTCCATGATAGCTCTTATCTTCTCTAGATCTACTATTATGCCTTCCTTGGAGACCACATGCCCCAAGTAATGTACCTATGCCTGAAAGAAACTACATTTACTGAGCTTAACATACAACTGATTCTCTCTCAACAGTATCAACATTGTTTCTAAATGATCCGCATGTTCTTCCTCATTCTAAGAATATATCAAAATGTCATCAATGAATACAATAACAAACTTGTTCGGATAAGGACACAAAACACTATTCCTCGAGCACATAAATTTAAGTGGATCATTAGTCAAACCAAATGGAACTACAACAAACTCATAATGCCCATACCTAGTCCGAAAAGTTGTCTTGTATATTTCCTCTTCTTTTATGGATACCTGATGATATCCGGATCTCAAATCAATCTTTGAGAGCATTATTGCTCCCTTTAACTGATCAAATAAGTCATAAATCCTCGGCAACGGGTACTTGTTCTTGATGGTCACCTTATTCAACTTCTTGTAATCAATGCATAGCCTGAGAGTGCCATATTTATTTTTCACAAACTATAATGGTGTACCCCACGGTGATACACTTGACCTAATGTATCCCTTATCAAGCATTTCCTTCAACTAAAACTTCATCTCTACTAACTTTGGAGTGCTCATCCTATACGGTGCCTTTGATGTTGGTGTTTCCCCTAGTACAAACTCAATGGATAAGTCCACTTATCTGTGAGGTGGCAACTTTGAGATCTCTATTGGAAACACATCCTTGTACTGTTGTAAGATCTAGGGGCCTTCTCAATATATCCACATCCTCATCTTCCTTACCTTTATTACTAGACATGTGTATTGCAAATAACACACACCCTTTTCTGTGACTGCATTTTTTCTGCATAGTTGTCACCATCCTAACTGATGTTTCTTTCTTCTTATCTTATAATATTATCTGATCCCCATTTTCATCCAAGCACTCAATGTTTTTCATAATATTCCACTTTGATCCTATGAAGATATAGTCAGTCCATACTCCAAATCATATTATACGAACCCAGTAGAAATACATTCAAATGTGTTGAAGTAGGCATACCATTCAACTCAAATGCATAAGCTCTTACCCAATGACGAACTCTCTTCTTGGTACCTATAGCCAACTGCACTAACCAATATTTTTCATGCACTTATTTATTCAAACCATACTTATCCACCAAGTCAGGGTTAACATAGCTATAATTAGATCCAGGGTCAATCAAAATAGAAACAAATTGATCACAAAGCTCATCGTCCATCTCAATGATATATTATTTATGATCTTTCTACCTATTATCCAGCGTTGCATAGATATGAGGAATGTTCTTACCAACATCCCCAATAGTCTGCACCTCATGTGCACTATAGATCTAAGGCCTACCACCCTGATTCTGCGTACAATCTCTTTTAATATGCTCCTTAACACATGCCCAACACTCCAACTATCTTGTACCATCATATTTATTATGTTGTTGTGACCCATGTCCTTGTCTATATGCATTGAACTTCTTATGTGGTGCAGTATTCTATTTCTCTTCTGCATTCTGAGGCCTTTTTATTTTCGGCTGCCATTTACCTTTACCTTTATCTTTCCCTTTCCATCCTTGATGAGATTCATTCTTACACTTTTACTGCTCATAATGATGCTTCAATTTCCCAATAACTTCCTCAAGTGACCAAGGCTCATCATACTCAATATCGTCTCTAAATTCTAATGGAAATCCACTGACAAATATTTAAAATTTATCCTTTTGAATCTTTAAGATATATTACATACCTCAAGGGCTCCAAGGACTTGGTCATATACTCCTCTTATGTCATCGATCTCATTTTAAGCTCATAAAATTATTTGGATTTGTTGTCGTAGTACCTTTCTGACAAGTACTTCTTTCTAAAGAGTATATTGAACTCATGCCAAATAAAATCCTTTGTCCTAATGTCTCTGATTCATTTTACATCTTTCCACCAAATATCTTCTTTCCCTTTGAGGTTGAAGATAGATATTTTAGCCTTCATATTCTTTGTATACTCATGTAGTTCAAAGAACTTATTCATGCCAAGTAACCAAGACTCTGCATCCTCAAGCTTCTTCAACTCTCCATCAAAATTAGGTGGTTTCGCTTTCTTAAAATCATCTGGAAAGTATCCCCTGTCACTCCTCCTGTAAGGGTGATAAAAATGACAGCCATGGTGTATGTCAGAACCAGAACTAGAATAGTACCTTTTTCCATCACCTCGCCTATCCTTAGTATCCAAATATCTACCATTTTTTATCGTGTCATCTCTATATGACTTGTGACCATCATGATACCTATAGCCATATGCCCCATTAGTTTGATCCCCCTGTCCATAGTTGATCCGAAGTGGTCCTTGTCTCTACAATTCTGACAAACTCTGAAGAATTATTGCATTGACTTCTGCTTATTTCTCGTGTGCCTGCATGATTCTATCATTATCTGCTTTGCAACTCCTTATTTCTTCCTTAAAACTCCTCAATGTGTCTACTAAGTCAGAAGAGTTTCCAACACCACGTTGCTCATCTGATTCAAAGGGATAATCTTTGTAGTCTACCATCTTGCTAGTCATCTTGATCTCTTCCTGCAAGGCATACTATGCTAGTTGAACCAAATCATAAAAAAACCAATTTACTTTAGTCTAACTCGGGGAGGATATCTCATCTGCAAGACCGACTAGATTAGCACAATACATATATATAAACATAATCATATCATCATTTTATCATCATCTCAACCATTATCCAGTCATCAATGCATGACCATACCCACCACACATCATGGCCTAATGCATGGAAACTATAACCATACTACTATATGCATAAAACATTTTAAACATCGACGTGCATAACCAATGCACTGCCGACATACACCCATGAAGACCACATCCAATCAATGACACAATCATCTTTCACATGGCGACAACACTGCAACCATGACCAATGCCATGCATACATAGTCCACAAACATAAGAACACAAATGGAACCGTCATGAATGCATGACCAACACACCTCCCGTCCAGTCCAAGGAGTGAACCATACTTTAATACCACTCTATAACACCCTCCTCCCACATTTACCCAGGTTAATCGGTCTGTTGGGGTGAAAATGTGACGGTAGGATACTATGATCTAATTCAAACACCTAGGTCACCTTAAGGAAGTGGAACCGAAAACACACAACCAAACTGATCATTCACAAAACCAAAAGAACCTTTAGGAGCTACCCCACCTTTCCACGTGACCAACCCCTAAGGGAACTCAAAAATTCAAGGACCTAGAGCCCCAGTCGCTCCCTTTTCAAGCCCTCCAAGTGACTGAGAGTCCCAATCACTTCCATGAGCATGCCTAAGTGTGAGTGTAGCCTTTTTCTTCCAATGTTATGTCAAGGACTACGAGATTTAAGACAAAATTCCAAGGTTGGGATCCATTCACTACCCAGAACTTCATGAAATTGACATAAATGAGGTGAAACATAGAGACAATGATGTCAATGTGAATTATTGAACAGAGACTTGACTGGACCCCTACTAGCCAAGACAGAAATTTCGTCAAATATATCACAAAGATGCATTCTATGGGTCATAATAACATATCTGAGCATAGGGGTCTTATACTTATCTAAGAATCACTAAGAAGCACTAATGCCTTATCACATTAGCTACATTATCATCTATTAGGTCATATCATCATTTCTCATTCATTTACAAATCAAAACATGATAAGAACCATACATTTTCACTGTCATAAAACACATTCATAATTAGCATATAAACAATAGAAATAATGAGGATACAACAGCAATAAATGCCACATATAATCCAGTACATTTACACATAAAATACCAACGAAATTAACTCTTATTAAGGAATGAAAAATCCAACCCGGTATGGGACTACCACGTTCCACCCAACTATAGATTGGTTGAGCCAAATATCTCTTTAGCCAATCACCCTTGTGTCATATTCCAAGCATGAATGTGGGACTCAAATCAAAATAACTAGTCAGGGCTTCCCGAGGCTAAACCACCTCACCCTCATCAATAGAAATAGGTTTTACCACAATCCTCACCAGATCACTAGGCCATAAACAAGCATGGATGCCATTGGATTTCTCCACCTACACCGTGAGGAATTTTCCTATCTCCTAGTCCATATGCTTTACCACAATCCAAAGTCCGATCCAGGGATCACTAGGCCATAATCAAGACACCACCCTTCAAGCTTTATTGTATATCCCGCCATTCACCGATAAGGATTCCTAGGTATGATCAAGGGCAAACACCTCTAGGATTTACTGTATATCCTGCCATTCAGTGGTCGAGGATTCCTAGGCCCACCGAGGCACATAATACCTGGTTTTAACGCAACCCAGAGTCTGGTTCATGGGTCACTAGGCTAGTGGCTTTACCACAATCCACAGTCTAGTTCGAGGATCACTAGGCCATGTGTTATTTCATTCAGAGACCCACCTCACTCGGCTTCGAATCCATCCGGTAATCCAGCTCAACCAAAATATGAGAACCCCATTGCACTATGCTATACGGAAATTGCAAGGCAAGGATAGAGAACACTATCACTCCTAGCAAAACCCATGCCAATGACATAACCAAGAACACACATTCATAACCATGCATGCTAAATCTAGTTTTGGAGTTTGGCGTGAGAGAGAGAGAATAGAGAGAGCTCCAAAATTAAACTGACAAAAGGTACCAACTGATACTCATAATCCTTTTTATCAATGAGGCCTCTAATTTCTTCATTTTCCTCCTCACATGCAACCTGTGACCTTTCAACTTAGTTTTCTCCTAATTTCCATTATTTTCATAAATAAATGTCAATTAATGCCTCTTGCCTTTCCAAAGTCTTTTTCATTGCATTTTCCAATTTCCTTAGCCATAATAACTGAAATGAACACCCACTAGGATGTTTTTCCCAACATTCATCTTGGAATAATTTTCCCATAACCATGGTTATTATTTTTCCTTTATTAACTTTTATTTACATGGAATTTTCACCAGGGTTGTTACACTTGTATCCTACGAAAACATAGCAAACAACCATTTCATGCTTATGTTTCCAAAGCAAGTAGAAAGCTTGCATTGATTCATTCTTATTTGTGTGGCCCTATGCTTGTTCCTTCTACAAACAGAAATAAATATATTATGACTTTTATTGATGACTACACCAAAATGTGTTGGGTATATTTGTTAAAAAAGTAAATCTGGAGCTTTTGAAACTTTCAAAAACTTTCAGTCATGTATTGAAAATGATTCACAATCTCATATTGGCTCTATTCGTACCGATAACGGAAAATAATATACTATAAATGAATTTGAAAACTATCTTCACTAACATGGAATTCGACATCAAACAATTGTGTCATACAATCCTCAACAAAATGGTGTAGCTAAAAGAATGAATAGGACAATCTTAAATATGGTTTGTTCAATGATGTTTTTAAAAAATGTAAAGTTGATGTTATAGGATGATGCAGTTCTATGTGGATTATATATTAAAAACAAATGTCCATATCATGCTCTCAGAAACAAGACTCCTTAAGAAATGTGGTATGGCCACATTCCTTTGGCGAGGAATCTTGGGATCTTTTGTTCCACCTATTATTCATTTACTCCTAAGGAACAAAGAATCAAACTTTGGTGCCAAGAATCGAAATTGTATCTTCGTAGGGTACTCAAATACCTCCAAATCAAATTGTATTTACATTGAGGTAAATAAGAAGTTTCTACTATCTAGAGATGTGTTTTTTCTTGAATCCTCTAAGACTAACAATACAGTTGAGTGGCAGCTTGATCATTTACACATATTCGGTGATGAAAAAAAATTTCAATAATTTGATAATGAGAT
Source organism: Pinus albicaulis (assembly GCA_034641835.2). Lineage (NCBI taxonomy): Eukaryota > Viridiplantae > Streptophyta > Pinopsida > Pinales > Pinaceae > Pinus > Pinus albicaulis. Next base: position 193,467,753 of record CM076580.1, read on the forward strand.
TATACTTATTGACGGGGGTGTACCTATCTTATATCAATCTATGGTATCTCCTTTTGAAGCATTCTCTCCCCCTCTTGAAGTTCCATCCACTTATTCATATCAGGAAGATCCCTTGAGTGTTGTGATTGAGAGGATTGGAAGGTTAAATCTTGATGCAGCCTAATATCAGTCAATAGTGCAGCCTGATATCAGTCAATAGTGCAGCCTGGACCATCTCACAAAGGTCCTCCAAATGGCTCACTAAAACACTTGAAATTTTTCATTCTGATGAGGCTATAATGACAAGAACTAGAAGTTCCACCAGAAAAAATGGAGGTGATGTAGATGATTTTGATTCAGTTGATGATATGGATGTTTCTTGTGATTTTGAATTAAATTTTTCTACTAATTTTGGCCATATTCCTTTAAATAAGTTGCTTCTCATGATGAAGGGAAATAAGCAATGCAGAAAGACTATGATGCTCTCATAAAGAATGGAACCTGGAAACTAGTGGACCCTTCATTTGAAACCAAACTGATTGGGTGAAAGTGGGTGTTAAAAAATAAGTATAAATCATATGCCTCACTTAACAAGAATAAATTGAGGCTCGTGGTAAAATTATTTGCATAGAAAAAAGGGGTCGATTATGAGACTTTTTCCCCCACAGAAAAATGGGTCATTATTTGAACTCTCTTTGCCTTGGTAGCTCAAAATGGATGGAAAGTCCATCAAATGGATGTAAAAATGGCTTTCTTGAATGGAGACCTGAAAGAAAATGTTTCTATGCCTCAACCAAAAGGTTTTATTGTGAAGGGACAAGAGAATAAAGTATGTAAACTCATCAGATCCTTGTATGGCCTAAAACAAGCACCATGAGCCTAGTATGAAAAATCAACTGAGCATCTTTTGAAACTAAATTTCAAACACTTTAATCTTGATAATGCAACTTGTCAAGAAATTTGAAGAAAATATTGTCTATCGTGTGGTAAATGTAAATGATTTGTTGATGATAGGGAATAGTGAAAATTATATTGCATTCATAAAGAAAGAATTGAAAGGATTTGAGATGATAGATTTGGGACATATTCGCTACTATTTGAGAATTAAAGTAACCCAACGTCTGAAATATATATTCCTCTCTCAAAATAATTACATTGGATATTTATTGAACAAATCTGGCATGGTTGAATGCAATACTTTGTCCACTCCAATGGAATAAAATTTAAAGTTAACATCTAAAGAAGGAAATGAATTTGAGGATGCAACTAGGTAATAGATAGCTTGTAGAAAGTTTTATCTACCTCGCCATTACCAGACCAGATATTTAATTTTTTGTTGGAATCCTTTCCAGGTGTATGCAAAAGCCTTGTGAAGGACATTGGTCTGCTGCAAAAATAGTTCTAAAGTACTTGAAAGTAACTCACAACTTTGGAATCAAATATATACAGGTGGATGACTTCAACTTGATTAGATATTATGATTCAGAATTTGATGGAGATAAGGAGACTGAATTATCTACTTTATGTTATGTTATGAGTATTGGATCAAGAGTTGTCTCCAAAATTCACGCAAACAGTCAATTCTATTAGATTCCCCAACATAGGCATAATATGTGGTAGTTGCAAAAGAAACCAATGAGCTTGTGTGGCTCAAGAGAAATTATTTAATATTTGCAGGAGAAACAAGTACACTGTTAGGTCCCCATATTACTAGTATAGTCCCTTATTGTTATTAGTGTAACCTCCTTATTGTTATTTTTGTACCCCTGTAACCCCCATATTGTTATTATTGTTCCCTTACATTATTATTGTTAGGTCGGCCAAGATTATATTGTGGCCCCATGGACTCCTATATATAGAAGGAGGTTTTGTCATTTGTCTCATCCAAGAATTTTTCATTTATGTAATGTATTGGAGGTTTCCCCCTCGAAGTGGCTGATTTCTAAGGCGTTGATCTCTCTTTTCTTCTATTTTTGGAGCTGGTTTCATAACATTTGGTATCATAGCTTTGGATTCTAGGGTTTTGCTGCTCCAAACAAGTAATCGTAGAATTTTCGCTATAACTTTTTTTCTACGAAGGTTCAGAAGCTAAAATTTTTACAGAGCGAAGCCGAAATCTTGAGGCACATCATGTACAAATTTCAGATCATGTTTAAAAAAAAATTCGGAGATATGATCAGTGGAAATTAGGGTTTTTTCAGACTCCCGAATTTCACCTAAATAGGTCATCGTGGAATTTTCTCTATAACGTTTTTTCTACGATGATTGAGATACTGAAATTTTTACAGAGCAAAGTCGAATTCTTGAGGAACTTCCTATAAAAATTTCAGATCTTTTTTCGCAATATTTCGAAGATAGGATTTGTGGAAGTTAGGGTTGTTTCAGGCTCCCTAATTTCGTCTCAAAGAGTTGACCTTGGGAAAATCGTCATAACTCTCTCTCTAAGCATCGGATTCGAATTCTATAAAAAGTGGCTGCAATTACACTGACTGTAGTTTTCTATGTATAAATTTCAAAGCTGAAGGCGGAAACAGTGAGACATGGCACGTCGTACAAGTGTGACCGACTGAACCAGTGCATAATTAGGTCATTGTGGTAGATTCGGCATAACTTTGCCTTGAATTATCCAAATCAAGTAAAACCTGTGGCATTCGAAAGAAGATTCAGAGGGATACTATAGGATCAAATTTCAGATATTAAAGATCCAGAATTACAGAGATAATTCAGTTTCAATATCGAGCTCCTCAAAATCAAGAAAAAGGTGTGTTTTTTTTTTCAAATTGCATAAGTCTTGTTTGAAAAATCAATTTTAAGTGATTCCAATGGCATATTGAGCATAGATATCAGTATTGGGTTCTAAAATTCCCCCTAAAAAGAATTCAACACCCATTAAGCCCTCATAATACTCTACTGTGACTCATGAAGTTGAAGAATTACAACATGATCTATCAAAATTACAAGAGCAAGTGCACCAAATTTCGCTCTCGCAAAGAGCAACAAAAAATGAAATGGAAGTTTTGAAGAAAGGCGTGGAAGCAAAGATGGATGGTTTGAAGAAAGGCGCGGAAAGTAAGATGGATGGCATGGAAGCTAAGATGGATGACATGAAAGACAACATGGAAAACATGAAGAATGATCTAAAAGCAGACATGGAAGGTTTGACAAAGTTTATACAAGAAATGTTTCCTAATGGCAAAATATTGTAGAGGAAACTCATGATGAGAACAAAATAAATGTTAATCGTGATTTCATAAACTCTAATGTTGGATGGAAGAACCACCATATTCCAAAGATGGATATGAGGAAGTTTGATGGCAAGGATCCCATAACATGGATATTATAGATGGAGCAATATTTTGATCTCAATAATGTGCAAAACACACAAAAGGTACGCATTGCAACTTTACATTTAGAACAAAATACATTTGTATGGTATCGATGGCTTTTCTCCCATAAAAAAATTATCACTTGGTCAATTTTACGGAGGAAATGATAACACATTATGAGGATACAAAGAGCAACACCTTCTTTAGCCAATTGATAAATCTCAAACAAAAGGGTTCAGTGGTGGATCACATTGAGGACTTCCAAAAATTGAATATAAGTGTAACTGATATTCCAAAGGAACATAGGATTGATGTCTTCATAGGGAATTTAAAGGATAACATCCAACATGAAGTTCGTGTTTGGAAACCCGATTCATTGAAGAAGGCATTGAGATTGGCAAGAAAAATTGAAAGTAAAATTATGGCGACAAGGAAGCCTACCACTCACATATATAAAGATGAAAGTGTTGCTACTCCTAGACTTCCACAACCTACAAGGTTGACACCACAACAATTGGAAGAAAAAAGATAAAAAGGGATTTTCTATAGTTGTGATAGCAAATACACTAAAGGTCATAAGTGTGCTGAGAAGAAACTATTTTACATAGATTGTGAAGAGGAAGAAAATGAACAAGAAACTTCAAAAGAAGAGGATATACACCAAGAACCAACCCTAGAAGAAGAAGAAATGAGTCCGACCATATCGTGTAATGAATTGGAAGTAATTACCACTCCTCAAACTCTCAAGATAGAAGGACATATCAAGAAGAAAAAGGTAATAGTGTTGATTGATTCGGGTAGTACCCATAATTTTATTCATTGTAAGGTAGCCAAGGAATTGAATTGTTTCCTATACCCAGTACCAAAATGTCAAGTGATGCTTACAAATGGAGGAACTATAAATTTCTCTGGAAAATGCCATAATATCAAGCTAACCATGGGGGAATATGTATTGAATATTCCAATGCTTTTCATTCCAATGGGATAAGGTGCTGATGTTGTACTAGGAGTACAATGGTTACAATATTTGGGGAGGGTAGCTTTTAATTTTCAAGAACTTTTCTTGAAATTTTTTTCAGAAGGAAAGGAAATCGAATTACGGAGTATCGCAGGGAAACCGGTAAAGATAATAAGCTCTAATGTCATGAAAAAACTTCTAAAGAAAGAACAACGAGGCGTAATTGCACAATTATGCTCACTAGAAGTTCCAACATCAAAATCATATATTTCTCCATATCTCCAAAAAGCCATGGACAATCATTCCAAGGTGTTTGAAACTCCCAAAGGACTCCCACCTATTCATGACCATGATCATGCTATTCATTTGATTCCAGGAAGTGTTCCTCCAAACATCATGCCTTACAGATATCCTTATGTCCAAAAGAGCGAAATTAAACATATGATTGCAGAAATGTTAGAGGTTGGTATAATTCAACCTAGTCAAAGTTCTTTCTTTGCTCCAGTAGTATTGATGCACAAGAAGGATGGATCATAGCACATGTGTCCGGATTATAGGGAGCTCAATAAGCTCACTAATAAAGATAAATTTCCCATTCTTGTGTTTGATGAATTATTGGATGAATTACATGGCGCACTTTATTTTACCAAGTTGGATCTTCGTTCAGGATATCATCAAATTAGAATGAAGACTGAAGACATTCCGAAAACAGCGTTTCGAACTCATGAGGGTCATTATGAATTTTTAGTCATGCCTTTTGGCCTTATCAATGCACCTTCTACATTTCAAGGATTGATGAATTCCATTTGCAAACCATTCCTTAGAAAATTTGTGCTAGTATTTTTTGATGACATACTAATCTACAGCAGGTCTTGGAAGGATCATGCTAAACATGTTGACATGGTGCTCAAACTATTGGAGGAGAAACAATTATATGCAAAAACATCCAAATGTTTCTTTCGAGTACAAGAGGTGGAATATCTGGGTCATATTGTATCTCACGAGGGTGTTAAGGTAGACCCTAACAAAATTAAATCCATTAAGGAATGGAAAGTCCCCACAACCATAAAGCTGTTGTGAGGATTTCTCCGGTTAACAGGGTATTATCACAAGTTTGTTAAGAATTATGGGGAAATAGAAGCACCTCTAACAACATTATTGAAGAAAGATGCATTTTCATGGACTCCAGAAGCAACTAAGGCCTTTTAACATCTTAAAGAGACAATGTGTCTAGCACTGGTCTTAGCTACGCCAAACTTCACAAAAACCTTTATTGTGGAATGTGATGCCTCTGGAAATGGAATTAGTGTTTTTTTAATGCAATAAGGAAGACCCATTGCTTTTGAAAGTTGTCTAATCAAAGGAAAGTATTTATAGAAAGATATTTATGAGAAGGAAATGTTGGCAATACTACATGCACTAAAGAAATGGAAACCTTACCTAATGGGAAGGCACTTCAAGGTAAACATTGATCATGATAGGATTAAACACTTTTTGGAACAAAGACTATCTTCAGAAAAGCAGCAAAAATGGGTCACAAAGATGTTGGGTTATGACTTCGAAATCATCTACAAAAAAGGGAAGCTAAATGTTGTTGCAGATGCACTCTCAAAAAAGGATGAAGAGGTGGAAGCATTGTTTTGTGCAATTTCTATTATCCAACCAGATTGGATAACCGAAGCAAGGGATGAATGGAAGAAGGATGAAGAAGTGTGGACACTCATTCAAAATTTGCAGCAAGATCCTAGTACATCTGATACATTTAGTTGGAAATATTATTCCTTATGGTACAAAGATTGCTTATATCTTTGTAAGAATTCCCAACTAAAACAAAATATTCTTTTGGAATTGCACACTTCTCCATTAGGAGGACACTCAGGATTTTTAAAAACTCACCACAGGGTGAAGAAAGAATTTTTTGGGATGGCCTTAAATCTGATATTCAAAAGTTTGTGGCAAAATTTTTGGTTTTCCAGCAAAATAAATTTGAGACAATTAAGACCCCAGGTCTTCTCCAGCCTTTATCCATTCCAAGTCAATGTTGGGAGGAGATTTCAATGGATTTTATCACAGGTTTACCTAAGTCCGAAGGAAAGAGTGTCATCATCGTGGTAGTTGATACTTACCAAGTATGCACACTTTTGTGCATTATCTCATCCTTTTAAAGCAAGTACAATTGCTACTGCATTTATGGAAACAATTCAAAATCTACATGGAAACCCAAAGATTATGGTAAGCGACAAAGATCCCATTTTTACTGGAAATTTTTGGACGGAATTATTTTCTGGTTTGGGTACTCAACTAGCTCATAGCTCATCTTATCATCCTCAATCTGATGGTCAAACTGAGATAGTTAACAAATGTTTGGAAGGTTATCTTCATTGTTTTGTATCTGATAAAAAAACACAATGGGTCAAGTGGTTACCTCTAGTTGAATGGTGGTATAACACTTCCTTCCATACTGCAGCAAAAATGACCCCATTTATGGCACTTTATGGATATCATCCACCGTCCATCACATCATCTTTAAGAGAAAATTCTAAGGTGCGAGCAGTGGAAGATCACATCGAGCATCAACAGCAAGTTCTCCAACTCTTAAAGGATAACCTAAATTTGGCACAAAATCAAATGAAACAACAAGCAGATCAACATTGCAATGAGAGAAGTTTTGATGTAGGAAACTAGGTATTTTTACGGCTACAACCATACAAACAAATGTCCCTCAAGCAAGCTAAGAAGGATAATAAATTATCGCCAAAATACTATGGTCCTTACAAGGTGTTGCAAAATATTGGTACTATGGCATACAAATTGGATCTTCCTGCTTCTTCGCGAGTGCATCCAGTTTTCCATGTTTCATTCTTAAATAAGGTTATATGTGACAAACTTTCATTTCAAACAATATTTCAAGAAATTGATGAGGAAGGAAAATTCATATTGGAACCTGAAACAATCACAGAAACAAAAACTCGACAGCTACGAAATCGATCAATTTCAGAGTATCTCATCAAGTGGAAGAACTTACCCATTGAAGATTCTACATGGGGGGATGAGAATTTTATACAGAAGCATCTAAAGTTACTCAAGCATTGAGGACAACATTTTTTTGAAGGAGAGGGGCATGTTAGGTCCCCATATTACTAGTATAATCCCTTATTTTTATTAGTGTAGCCCCCTTATTGTTATTGTTGTACCCCTATAACCCCCATATTGTTATTATTGTTCCCTTACATTATTATTGTTAGGTCGGCTAGGATTATATTGTGGCCCCATGGACTCCTATATATAAAAGGAGTTTCTGTCATTTGTATCATCCAAGAATTTTTCATTTATGTAATGTATTGGAGGTTGCCCCCTCGAAGTGGCTGATTTCTAAGGCGTTGATCTCTCTTTTCTTCTATTTTTGGAGATGGTTTCATAACATACACTCTACTATTATAATTGACAATCTGCAATAAAATTGGCCAAAAATCCAAAATTGCATGATCGAACCAAACATATCAATACAAAGTATCATTTGAATCGACATCATGTAGAGTCCAAGACTATTCACCTACAACCTTATTCCACAAATGAGAAAATCACAGAAATATTCACCAAAGCACTTGGAAGATTAAATTTTGAAAGGTTAGAAATGATGTTGGGCTCATAAACATCTCTTCAGATTAAATGGGGGGGAGGGGGTGCGGAGGTTGTTATACACCTAATCCTTCGAGAGATTTAATGCCTTGAAAATCCCCTTGGACACTTGGATTGTGTTATCAACAAAGCTTAAACTTGCAATTTCAACAAAAAAAATATTTGATGGATTTTAGACAATATTAACCAAAAAATATACATAAAAAGGAGCTAAAAGGTAAAATAGTGAGATTATTTGAAATTCTTTAACCATAAGAATTTTATTTTTTCAATTGTTTTATATAATATATACATAAATAGCCCCAAGGGTTAGCTCAATGTGTCAAGTCTTCGTCGTTAAAGCACCTTTGTTATTGATAGTCACAAGTTCAATTCTCTCGACACCCTCGGGGTCAGGCTCCATGATTGAGCCAAGAAGAAGTGATCCCTTTGGGTGGATCTTCTTGGTACAAACACTTTGTAGACGTAGTGGTCACTAATCTTTTTGGTCTGTGCACCACATAGAAATATATATATATATAGTTGACATTGAAATATTTTACTTAAAAGGGAGAGTGAAATATTTTATTTATGTCAAGTTGGCAAGAGCGAGAGGGGTTATATTTCGCCACGATGACCAAAGAGAGATTCAATATTCATTGGGCTTGGGTATCACTACCAATAACCAAGCAAAATATCTAGCTCTTTGGCAGGGGCTAGAAATAGCCATTACACAAAGAATTTCTCAATTGATGGTCTTTGAGACCTCCATGATAGTAATTCAAGAGGTCTTTGGGACCTCCATGATAGTAATTCAAGAGGTGAACAAACTTAAAGGAAAATGCAGCCTCCTTATCCCCTCTATATTGCAAAGAATTTCAATACAATTTAGGCATTTTTAAATAATTTAGTTCTATCATGTTAAACTACAGTTGAACTCAGTGGCAGTTGCGTTGGTTAACAAAGGAGAAAATATGAATCTAAGGAATGATGGATCAAAGATTAGAGTATAATAATTTTTAATATGTTTCCATGACAAGGGACATTAATTTCCCAGCAAGTCGTAATACAAATAATGAAGTTAATGGCAACAGGATACTTAGCCGGAGCAATCATTAGCATTATGGATTCCATATACATTCTCGTTTATTGGTTCCATTGAGTCGCCCAAATCAAGAGAAATCATAATGGTGGTCCATCAATATCGATGGTCGTGGATAGAAGTGCTCACTCTATAATAACAATTGTAAAATGATGGTACATTACACCATCAAGTGGGAGATCTAGATTCAAAATTGGCAAAGGAAATTTCAAGGTGTCAATTTAAAATCCTCGCTTGGGATGGCACACACACATTGTGGAAATTTAATGGTGGAAATCCTAAGAGATACGAGGGAAACAGTCGATGAGTGATGTTTGGACAGCACCATGAATGCAGCGGGACAGGTTTTAATTGTCATTGAATGGATACCTTGACAGAGGAGAGCGGGAACACTAGGATGGTTGATTTATAAAAGTTCCATAGTGTCTTATCAATTCCATATCCCAGGAGAAACTTTCGAGAAGCAGGGATTATTAGGTGTGATTTCAAATTTTGGGATAGGCACGAAAATGGAGATAGACAGTCGGACTCTTCTCGTTAGGGAGAAAGAGAAAATGAATTGGCATCTATACCACTTAATTGAGACAATGGAGTATAATTTGTCTCTGCTTAAACGACTAAGTGAAATAGAAATAAAGGAGAAGAAAGTGCATCTAGCATTATTGGACCAAAAATGTGAGATGCTACAAAGGAAGGTTGAGAAACTCCAAGCAATATTGGAAGCGGAGGTGGTTGTATTATATATAAGGTTGAAAAGGATGGAGACAGATATTGACAAAGGAGCAACAGAACTTTCTGCAGACATGGAATACAACAAGAACATGCAAAATCAGGAATTGAAGGATGCAATTGTGCAGGAACAATAGGAGAAGAGAGAAACAACAGCATTGGCAAAGAATAATTTTGAAGCTAGTATGTCCAAGATAGGCTAGAAAATATGTTTTCTTTATATCTATATATGATCTGGATTGGAGCATTATATTTTTTTTCATCCATCTTGATGCATTTAGAGTGGAAAAATTGGAGGAATTAGCTCACGGTCTGACCGTTTTTACCGACGGGACCAGTTTGGAGAAACAGGGTCTGAAACCTTCCATGAGTGTTTTGAGGCATAAACAATGTTTTTTGAGGGTAAAATTATTTACTTTAGTGCAGCACCTTCTCATGTTATTCTACACACATATATCTTTCCAATAGCGCAAGAAGCACGTCAATTGGATTCCGTATGCAAATGTTATGTCACTCAGAAGTTGACCTTCATGTTTTACACCTATAGTTCGAGAGGATGTCGTGTTAGGGAAAAGGGGCTAACCACATGTTTGTGATGTAAAAGACTCTAGAAAAATCTATTGTGTAACTCTAGTTAAGAGTTGATGTAGTCAAACTTAACCACTAGTAGGCTATCGGGTTGTGTTATAACCGGGCCACTAGGAGGAAGAGACATTCCATTCTTTCAAGACCATTTTGTTCCATATATGAGCAAATATAGTCATGAAAGATATGAGATAGAGCATACAGAGAGGATTTGTGCATTATAGCAGCCCACGGGCCACAAGCATTACTTGTTTATACCTGCAGCCTTATTTTCCAAACAGAGAAAGAGAGTGAAGTGGCCTTACCTTCTAGTAAAATCTACAGATCTAGAAATTAAATAAAACTGTAATAGTGTAGAATTTCAAATTTGCATGCATGCACTAATTACAGTAAAATCTACAGTTCTAGAAATTAAATAAAACTGTAATTCTGTATAATTTCAAATTTTTAATATAATATTGTCAGATCTGTTCTGGCGAACTATCTAGTCGAATATCCATGAAAATTTATAGATCAATATATTGTAGATATACTTTGTCTTTAGGTGTTTTTTGGAAAGTACTTACAAGATATGAGTATAGATACATAGTTAATAGAAAGATAGATAAATAATTAATAGAAAGCACAAAAAAAGGAAAAGTAGTTACTAGAAATGTAAGTACTATGAAGTAAATGAAACAATGAAATATGTAAAAGTTCTAGCATTGTAGAGAGACTATATTTTTAATTTAAATCTTTACCCATTTCATTTAATAATATATATTTACACTGTATGGCATTCCTAGAAGAAGAACCCCGGGAAGAACTCCTCCTTTTGCCACTGTGTAACTTCCTGCACCATTTGATTTTGGTGTTAGACAATGGAATTAATATTAGTCTTACAGGTGCTGAGTGGAGGTGAGTTGAGTGGTTTAAGGATTTGACGGTTTCTTAAACGGTGGGATGCCCTCTTCTCTGAGTAGCAGCACCAACACGGCGCAGTAGCCATGGATCTTCACTGATGAAACACCAGCCAAATCATGTAAAGGATGAAGACCACGGATGAAGACCATGTTGTTTCAAATGTTTGTTCAACGGTCATGTCTTCCCCTGCTTCTATTGCTTCGGGACTGAAGGCTTTTTATTGTAATCTGGATCGTTTTCTGGAATCTACCGCATTTCCTCTTCATTATCTTCCAAAGGTACTTCTTGTGAAATCCTATTTTGATGAGCCTCCATTCTATTAGGTAGGTAGGAAGTTATAATATGTTAAATCAGTTAGTCATTACTATTTTTTGAAGTATAAATGTAATCAGAATTCAATAAAGCAAATATAGAGATAACATGTTCATTATTTAACATCCATTCTATTTCCAATCATTTTCTAGTGTTCCAAGTGTATTTATTTTACCCCTAGTAATGTTTGGCTTGTAGCTAGATATACATTTGGGGTTTTTTATATCTTTTGTTATGAACGTTGTATTTTCAACAAAATGTTTTCTAGTTGTTGTTATGCAGTTGGATTTTCATTAATTAATAGGAATATTTCTTGGTTTCACAGACATTAAAGGGTGGAGGGATTCTGAAGCCGAATCCATGCCCTTCTTCAGTCTTGGTGATTTGTGGGAGTCGTTCAACGAGTAGAGGGCATATCGTGAAGGAGTAGCGATAGTGTTGAATAGGAGAGACACTATTATGCAGTATTATGTACTGTCTCTTTCTGCCATTCAACTTTACGCTGACCCTTCTGCAATTCTACTTACATTCACAAATATTATTCACATGTATGATCCAAAAACGGGTTAGGGATATAGCAGATTGCTTTTCAGCGAAGGTGTAATTGGACTTAAATAGCATAACAGAAAAATATTTTTGGTTTTGCTTTCAATATTTATTTACAATATACAACCACTTTCTAGATTATAATATCATGTTCATAGGATTATTATTCACATCTACAATCCAAAAACAAACTAAAGAGATAGCATATTTGTTTTCAACGAAGGTATGATTGGAGTTAAATAGCATAACAGAAAATATCCTTGGTTTCACTTCTCATATTCATTTACAGAATACAGTTGCTCTTTGTATTATAATCTTATTTCTCTTTACCTTCATCTATCATAGCTCATCACACTACATACACGCAGACGCAGACAACGCAGCGGATATGAAGTAAACTGCCTTAAAAAAAAACGAGGCTCTGGACTCTCCAAAATTTGCCACAAAGAATGCCATTATTCTAACGAAAGAAAAAACCAGAGCATGCTCTTCTCTCCGAATGTTTAGAGCCATATGTTAGTACATAAACAAACCTACAAATGTGATGAGGGGTTGTTCCCTAAGGTCCTAATCTAAATGAACAACCCCTAAATAGCGGCCATATTACTCCTGACTGCAAATGTCCAAGAGCATCTTCATGCTATCAGCAATCTCAGTGAAGAAGTCATCAAGTAGTTTATGGAAAAAGTGCTCCAACCATGAGGTGACTTCTAAATTTTATGTGGTTGCATTGGTGGGTGTTTATGTGTCCATGTGTGCTCGATGGATAAAGACTGAGAGTTTATGTCACAAACATGTTTAAAATGCAAATGAAATTTGGAGTGGGGCTTCAGTAAATCACTGCATCTGGTCCTAACAAATTATATTTTCCCATGAAATGAGTAAATGCTTCATTAATCAATAACTTACTTATATTTTATGAAATGCTTGCATGGGAAACTTGGTACAAGGAATTGCAAATTAGATGTATTTCGAAATGTACTCTGTTTGCTACCCTTTGAAACTGAGCGAGAACTCACTGTTGAACTAGAACCATGATATTAATTGGTAATTGTTCCTCCTTATAGATATCTCACATGTTTAAAAATGAAATTGCAAAAATTTATTGAAGCTCTCAGAGATGGGTCACGTTGTCCCTAGTTAAAGGCCATTTGCATCAATTGTGTTAATTAGAATGGATGGTTCACAATATTCACATTGTGCATTGATTGTTGAGAGCTTAGCAAGAGACTATCAAGAATAGATATCATATTCCAAGGATTAATGAGTTGCTACAGTTGCATGATGCTACTATATTCACCAAAATAGACTTAAAATTTGGTTATCACACTTTGACCTCCAAGTGATACCATTTCAACTATCCAATGCATCAAGTATTTTTCAGGATAGCTGGAACAAAAATTTTAAACCCTGCAAAATCGTCTGTTCTTTTTTTCTTGAATGAGACCAAAATAGACTTAAAATTTGGTTATCACACTTTGACCTCCAAGTGATGCCATTTCAACTATCCAATGACTTCTTCTTGAATGACTTTCTTATTTACATTTTGAACACAACTAATGAAGATGCCCAAAAAAAACCCATGGGAAGGTTCTTAATTTTGTTCATGGTAAAAGAAAATCACTTTCACCAATACCTGGTCCTATGAACACAAGATTTGGTTATGTTTTCATCAATGATAAGGCTTCAGCAAATGTTTATATATATGATTATATTGAACAGGGACATTATTCTTCCATTTCGTAACTGTATTTGGTCTGGCTCCATTGAATGTTAGTGTACATCCCCTAGTATAATTTAACTTGTATTTGCAAAGTCCATAAACAACAGTTTTGATAAGTTGAAAGTAGAATATTGACAGGTTACATTTTTCCATACCAAACTCTCTTTAATTTTGATTTTGCATACATTTAAAAGGAGCCAATTTAGAAATACGAGCATGTGGAGTTTTTTCAAAAGTGACATTTTTTTATTTTATTTTGATTTTACATGAGGTTAATTTAGAAATGTTATGCACATCCTTCCTCTAAGATTTTGGAGGGAATGTGGGAGAAATCTATTAGAAAAGATACTCTATATCATCTTTCTTTGATTTAAAACTTTGAATTCTCTAGTTCAAAATCACTTGTGTACTTGGCTATATTTAAATAAATCAATGTTTATGATACAAATCTTGTAGGTGTTATAATTGAGATAATTTGAACTTAGATGAAACTTTATTATGAATTTTGATTTCAATATTACACTCAATAACAATTTCATTATTCAATCATTTAAAAAACGAAAAAAATGTTGCTACAAAATGTGTATTGAGATTAGTCATTATTTAAAATAGATCATGTATATTGAAATGATGAAACATTCACTAAAATATACTCTCTTAGTTCTAGACAAAAAAATTTAGCAATAAACTCATGTTGCAATTATAATCCATGATATAACTTAATTTTGCAAAGTCTAAATTTCAAATTTTTTCTCATAGAAATGTGGGTAAATAAATAAATTTTCCCAAAATTTTTACTTTTATCTTCTTTGCTCCTACGTTATGCAATTGCTATTTTTAGTATAAATAATTAACATATTTTTAAATACATATTGATATTACCCTACATATTAAACTATTTTATTTACAACCTACATTAATTTTATTATTAATAATAATATTTTAGATAACAATTCCCGGATGCGGGTGTCAATTAAGGGTGATCGTATGGCTGGTTTACGGCTGAGATCAAGGGTAGGCAAGTGGCATGGCCACAGGGCCACTCACGAGCTCACGCGAATTGGAATAAATGGAGCCAGCAGTGAACGTTATAGCTCATTTACTCTGCACTCAAGCCGGTGTTATCTCCGTCTCTACAAGATGAGCTCTCAGAGTCGGCCTCCTTCTTCGTCTGCTCTGCTGCGTCGCAATTTATCTTCTCCTGTTCTGTTCGGTTGCACCTGCCCCCCTGGTATCTCGAAGCCGAGCTCTCGAATGCATATCGGGAGGCGTTGCAATCTTCTCTGTTGTATTGAGTTCATGCCCGGTTTACATTTCTCACAGAGCTTGCATTGCAGCTTGCATTTGGCCTCTGCATTTTTGCATCCTGAGTCATTCAATTCTTCTGCGTCTGACCCTCATAGTCCTCGTCCCAAAGCTACCATGCCTCGCCTGCGGCACCGAATGCGCTGTCGTTGTGGCAGTAGCCGTGGCAGAGTCGTTCGCATGCCCCCTTTGTCCCGTTCTGATACCTCCTCCTCTTCGCCGGAGCATACCCATGGATGCTACCCTGCAACGCGAAGTGGGCGAGATCGTGCCTGGTCAGTAGGACGGTCTCGCTCCCCACCCTCAAACAATGCCTCTCATTCGCAGCCCTGTTCTCAACTTACGAATGTCGCTTCTCCGTCGTTGACCCAAATGGAAACAGCTGCCTCCACTCCACCCTCTCAGCAGGTTGTTCTCCGCCAGACCACTCATTCCGCTCAGTTCCATTATTCCTACACTATGGATAAACCCTGTATTACTGCTTTCATCACAGTGTCTTTTAGGGAGGAACCTTCCAGTTCCGATGTCCTCTGTTCCACCAAATTGCAGAAAAATGAAGGGGGTCATGGCGCTCCCACTGCCATAGATAAAGGCGCTTCTAGTTGCAGAAGCAAAGTCAGGGACAGCAGCAGTGAGGATTGGCCCAGGGGCGAACACGACTGCAACAAAATTCGTCTCTCTAAAGCTACCACCAACACTGAGGATGCCACCTGTATTGAAGCCGCCACCTGTGCAAAACATGCAGTAGAAGACGCCAGCGACGAATACAGATGCTTAATCATGGAAGAGCCTCCTCCTTCACCAAATGACAATTAGACACTCAGGTTTTAACTGGTTCTTGGTCTTCGACCCTAACTCGTTTGGGTTCTTTTTTTATTTCTTAGATAGTAATGTTTTCTTGGACATGAACAACGATGTATTTCTTCTACTTTTCATTTTGGTTTCCTCTGCATGGGCAGCAAAAAACCTCTCTAAAGGACTAGTTTCCCTAACAAGGGTAGTCCAATTTTCTGCTTTTTTGATGAATTTTGCCCGTGACTTGGGCTAGCACTGCAGAGGCTTGAGCCTCCTTGTATATTTATGTCACATTAATAGAATTAGACTTACTTAGGGAAAAAAAAAAAAAAAATAGATAACAATAAAATAGTATTGAAATATTTTAAAAATTTATAATAATTTTATATTTTTAATATAGATATTTAAATATTTTATTTATGGTTGAAAGTAAGAACGAATGATTTTTACATCTATTGGATTGTAATATCACTAATGAAATCATTAAAACTAACCAAACATATATATATGTCAACTCCATATTGAAAATGAATATAATCACATATAGCTCTCATATTAAATTTTAAAATACACTTATATAAAATACACCTCTCAAAACAATCACTTTAATCAAATTTATAATTTCTATTTTTAAAAAAATTAATAATAAATTTTATATAATCTCTATTTTAAAAAACTTAAATAAACTTGTAATTGAAAATCACCTATTTTCATAAATAGATTCACTCTTTTACTCCTCCAAAGATATAATAATAGTGAATATAAAAAAGAAGTTATATCTTCATCAATGGGAATGAGCCAAAATAAACCCTCTCCTCAATGTTGAATCTAAAATGAAATCATAACCAATTTTTCTTTTAAAAACAAAAATTATATAATTAGTGTTCATCTTAAAGATTAGAAATCAACAAGTTTATGCCATCGCCTACAATTTCCATTCATTGAATCAACTCCCACCAATTTTAAACCTACATAATAAGTCTTTAATCCAAAAGCTTTTTATAATACTTCATTAAAGCAAAAGCCAAGTTATGGAAGGACCAATAACCTACCTAATAATTCTTTAATCCAAAAGTTTTGTATCATACTTCAACAACACAAAAGCCAAGTTATGGAGGGACCAAGATTACAGGTCAAAGTTGGCTCTTTATTCAGCCATGGCTATTGAATATCAAAATATCAACATGTCCATTTTTTTTCTTTTTTACATTGTTATATTTCTCTTTAATTTTGGAAAATAAAATTATATATGTGTGTGTGTGTGTGTGTGTGTTAATAAAGGCATTTTTTCACATGTGCAGAAATCAAGTGAATATACCATATAAGTGTAACGTCTCTTCTTTCCCACTCTAAAAATTTTTTTTGTTTTTCTTTGGATAGTATAATTCTATTCTCCTAATTGCCACCGCCATTCAGATATACCATCGAATTTCAATAATTATGAAATTCTATTGAACAGAGTTGGCTAACTATTCTAGTTTGTATTTATTTTGCACCCAAGGTTTTTGGTGGCTTATGTTACACCTATATATATATATATATATATACTTTACACCCCTATGGTTTTTATATTTATCCTTGTCCATAGAACATATCCATATATATCAATGATACATAAATAATTGTTATGATGATCTTTGGCCATAACCTTCTATCTATGCATTCCACTTTTACCCACACTCCTTTATAGAGTTCACCACCTATATGCTTTGGATTTCGTCGATATATCCTTATGGTAGCATAGTGAATATGTTATGCATTTGTTGTGAAATTCTCGTACCATTTCCCAAAGTTCTAAAGCTATGGCTTGAAACCAAATTATCCAAAGTTCTGAACGATTTAATTCGATTCATATCGTTTCTCATTTATCATTTCTATGAGTTCAGTCGAGCCTTGCGGCCATGGTTTAATTGTATAATTATTGTACCTATGTCCCATGAATATCTCACGTACCTTCCATTATGACAAAGTTTCCATGGGGATAGACGACACTTAAGTCGTTGTACTTATTTTGCTACGTTGGCAAGTTGAGTTAATATGGTTATCATTGGGTCACTCGTCGAGCTTTCCACGTCGACTAGGGTGGATGGCGTTTTGTGGATTTAACGTTCTGATGTGTTATCTCTCGACCCATTTTGGTCATGTGTACACGTAATGGTTTGGGCAATTACGTTTTTATATCTGCAATGTATGGTTGTCATTAATAACTCCGATCTGGTGATGCGATTTGAAGTACTGTGAAATCGATTACAATGGATTTTAATTTATGTTAAATGACTATGCGATGCATTTTGATTTCTCTCCAATCGATCCGCGTGCATCCCATCGATCTGTTGACATCTGGATGGTGGATATGGTTCAGATATAATAGGGTTTTCGCTCGTTTCGGTTTAATGAATCGTATTAATTCTGGGGTCGTCAATTGGATTGTTCTTTTTGCTCTCCATTTTTCTTAACCAACTCCTGGTGTCCATACTCTGCTCGAGACGTCAAGCTCTTCCCGGCTTGTGAGCGTAGCCATTCCTTCGGTTCATAGTTCTTCAGGTATGAAATTTTTGGCATTCTCCTTACCAGTATGCCTACGTTAGCTTTTTTTGTTTTTTGTTTTTGTTTTATTTAACCTATCGTTTAATTTATTAAACCACCTCTATCTCCTATAATTCAATCTCCTGTGGGTTATCGTTCTGCTATATCTGGCTTGATATTTGTTCTATCATTCCTTGTTAAATCTTTGCGCTAACATTAAATTCTTGGCGGGTAGGAAATTATTCTCCTCATGTCTTCTGTGAGCTTATTCATTTCATTCGCCGCGTTTCCCTGGCTCTAAGCAAGCAATATCTACCTTAGGTGAGCCGTCGGTTCATTGGAAAAATAATTTATTTTGTGTTTTATTTTCGTTCTGGTGAAATTTTTCACAATACCCATGTACTCTTTCTGCAGGTCGTATTTGGTGACAAAGTCTTCCAATCCCAAAGGTAACCCTTTTTTTTATGCTCAGTTCGAACATACTATGTTCTTAAGTATCATCATATCGTCTTGTGGTAACGATCTCTCACATTTCCCTTGTTTTATTGCAGGCAGGTTCGAATCTCGTCGAGGGTTTTCTTCTGTGGTATTGGGTGGATTTGTAATTCACTCGACTTGACGTTGTTATATCCTGGAATTTCAGGTCAGTATCAACGCGTCCTTGGTTGGAGTGTGACCAGGCTCTCTCGTTATTAGTATAAAAAATTTGTTCCAAAAATTCAAGTTATTATTGTCGTAAAAGAATTTCCACTGTAGTAATAACTTATGCCAGAGACTGGGACTGTTAATAAATTTTAATTCTGGTGACGGAATTCCCACAATAATTAAATTCTGTAATGTTATTATGAAACCATGATAGCCTGATTCCGTAAGTGGTTTCAGAATTTGATGTATATATATATATATATATATATATATATATATATCTACCAGGCATCTCTGTTATTAATGACATATCAATAATAGTTTTTCTAATAGTTCCCAGATTGTTATTTTCATGTTACTACTCATGTTAAATATTTTTCCCTTCAGTGATTGTCACTAGTCTTATTTTTCCTTACTGTTCCTCCTCATTATAATAGTATAAATAAATGTAAGCCTCTTTGTTGTAAGAGTTTTCAATTCTGAAATCTTTCAGTGCAAGAGAATTTACAATTTCCATAGATTCTATAGTTTCAAGTGTATTATGTGACTCCAACAGTGGACTCTCTTTATACTCCTTAGTTTGGGGTTCCATTGTAATAGTCACTTATGTCACTCATATTATTTTCTGCAACTATATACTTATAATTTTTCTTAGTATAACAGTCTCAGTATATCTAGTGTCTAAACTACACTCTTAACTGGCATATTATATAGATCTGGTGGGGGGAATATTTTTTACCTTTCACAGCTTGTATAGTCTGCATGCATTGTATAGAATTTCACATGCAACTTCTATTTTCCAGTAAGCATTCAATTTGGACCCTTTCTTTGTGAAGGATGTTAGTCATGCACCAGTTTTATATATACTTCTCAGACCATAATTGTTTGCAGGTGGAGTAAACATGTTTAGCTTTGTTTCTTTGCTATATATATATATATAGCACTAAAATTTATACTCCTCCATTCTGTCATTATTATAGAGGGAAATTTGAAGATAGACATGCACTGTTAAATTGGGAAGCTACAGGTCTGTACTTCACTTAGTTACTTCAATCAATCTATAGATCTGCACTGCATGTACTTAATTCCTCCTACATACATGTCTTGGGTTTCCCTAGTGTTCACTGAATTAATTCTATTTTTAACAGAAACAGATTAAAGTTACATAGTTATAAATTATGAGGTAACATAAATCTCCAGATTTAAACCAGGGCTGGTTTAGAGTTTCTAGCTGATTTTTCCTCATAATTCTAGTTCCTACAACTAGGCAGGACTGAGAGGATTTAATTCCTCTACAGCTCTGTAAATGTATGGAACACCAGTACAAACAATCACAACAAATACTACAAGTAATATGCAGCTACAGTCATTAACCTTAACACCTGGTACAATTAAATTTTCAATCATTCATAACCACTGTGAGCATACCGCTTTGATACTTGACCAGTCCTCCCAACCTTAGAGTCCCTTTATCTCCAGAACTCACCCCCGAGCTGAGATCACCTCCAGAATAGACCAACCTCTAATCTGTTCAGGAATAGCTTATTTAAGCTTTTGCTCCCCAAAGCCTGTTTCTAATTCTGCGTCCAGAATTTCAGGACACTTTTCTTCCTGTTTGCCTAGGCTTCCCTTATTTAGGGATTTTTAAAGCTGCTTTCTGATTTTCCCAGCTTTTTACCTCTTCCCAACTACTCTCCACCTCATTGGGGAAACTAGATTTTCCTCAAAATCTAATTTGGAAATAAATTCTTTCAAGGATTTTTGAAATATTTTTGTGGAAAGTATTTGCCTCTTTCCATCCTCATGGATTTAGCAAGTGATCTCATAATTCTCATTTGGTCAATCTGTACAGAATTATTTTATTTATTTTTCATAATTAAATATTTAATTACATCCACAAAATACTTATCCATTGGGGTCCACTCCCCTTTGAATTAAAGTTCAAATGTCTAACTTTGAAAGAAACATAAAACTAGGGGTGTTACATACTCCCCCTGCGAGAAAGAAAACAGTCACCAGGTGTTGATATCTATTTTTAAAGTTCATTTTCAACAAAATGGATATTTTTCCATCATTTCGGCTTCTCTTTCCCAGTGGCTATTGTGTTAAAGTGCTTCCTTTTGCAGGTTTACTCTTTTCACCATTCGATTCTCAATTCAATTTCTTCCAGCTCAATATTTGAAGCGGCCTGGAAGAACGCCCATACAGTTTCCACATGCCACATTCCAATCAACAATGTGAAAGCATCATGTACATATCTTTACCAGCAAACATAAAACATATAGACTTTAACATGGTAAGTAAGACGACTCCTGTGTTAGTCCCACCATTTCTAACACCTCAAAAGGCCCACAATATCTAGGAGCCAATTTTGCACAACTTCCAGCATAAAGTGTGATCTTTTTGGGTTTAATACGCAAATACACATGCTCCCCCACTTTGAATTCTCGATGTAACCTCTTTTTGTCCGCATATTTTTTCTGTCGATCTTGTGTTGTCTTGATATTTCTTTGTATTGGTTTAACAATTCTTTCCATCTCTTGTAAAGCATCTAGTCCCAACATTAGCTTATCCTCAGATTGGCTCCAGCTCAAAGGAGTACGGCATTTCCTTCCATAGAGTGCCTCAAACGGACTCATTTTAATGGAGGATTGATAGCTTTTATTATAGGAAAATTCAGCTAAATGTAAGTAGTCTTCCCATTTTTATGGCCTATCCATCACATACATCCTCAACATATCCTCCAAAATCTGATTTGTTCTCTCCGTCTGACCATCTGTCTGAGGGTGATTGGCAGTGCTAAAATTCAGCTTAGTGCCCATGCCCCCAAAAAGACCTTTCCAAAAGGCTGCTGTGAACTTAGCATCTCTGTCTGACACAATCATCTTTGGGACCCCATGGATCCTTACTACTTCCCTCAAAAATAAATCTGCTACTTGGGCTGTCCCAAAAGTAGATTTCACAGGTATGAAGTGTGCAGCTTTTGTTAAAGTGTCTACTACCACCATCACTGAGTCGTGCTGATATTTGGTCTTGGGTAATCCTGTTATAAAATCTATAGAAACGGCATCCCATTTCCATTCTGCAATAGGTAAAGGGTTTAGAAGACCAGCATGATGCTGATGCTCAACTTTGACTAGCTGACACTCCATACATCTAGCTAAATATTCTGCTACATCTCTTTTCATTCCTGGCCAAAACAACTTCTATTTCAAAGTTGTTAGCATTTTCTGATATCCAGGATGCCCTGCATATGGCTGTTTGTGATATTCATCTAGGATTTCTTTTTTCAAAGTTTCTACATTGGGGATATACAACCTATTTTTGTAGCAGATCAGCCCTTTTTGGTTTTGAGTGTATTCAGCTATTTCCTTCTTTAGTAATTTCACCTGTAGATTCTCATAATTTGGATCCTGGTCTGTTACATTTTTCACTAGATCTTCTAAATCCAAATTTTCACTACTTCCAATGTTGTTTATGTGTTGACAAGCATTTCTGCTCAGGGCATCAGCGATTTTGTTTTCTTTCCCTCGAATATGTTTTATGTCCATATCAAATTCACTTAGAAAAGACAGCCATCTGGCCTATCTAGCATTCAAATCAGTTTGGGAAAAGAAATATTTAAGACTAATATGATCAGTCATCAACGTAAATGTTTTCCCAAGAAGATAGTGTCGCCACATCTTCAAGGCATGAATAACAGCAGCCAATTCCAAATCATATGCACTATAGTTCTGTTCATGTGTCTTCAGTTTCCTAGACTCATATGCAATAACTGAATTTTCCTGCAACAGGACTCCTCCCAATCCCTCTCTATAGGCATCCGTACAAACAACAAATTCCTTATCAGGATCTGCAATTTTCAGTATAGGGGCTGTAGTGAGTTTTAATTTTAATTGTTCAAAACTGTTTTGGCATTTTTCAGTCCACTCAAATTTGACACCCTTTCTTTGTAGTGAGGTTATGGGATATGCTATGGCAGAAAATCTTTCAACAAATCTGCGATAATAACCTACAATCCCCATAAACAATCTCACTGCTGAAACATCATTTGGCACCGGCCATTCTCTAATAGCCTTTATCTTTTAAGGGTTAATAGCCAACCCTTGTTCAGAAATAATATGACCCATGTATTGGATCTTGTCCTTATAGAATTCACATTTACTGAATTTGGCATATAACTGGTTTTCTTTCAGAGTTTGCAACACTATCCTCAAGTGCTCTTTGTGCTCCTCCTCACTTTTTGAGTAAACCAAAATGTCATCTATGAACACTAGTACGAATTTATCCAAGTACTTGTTTAACACATTGTTCATTAGGCACATAAATGTGGCAGGGGCATTTGTCAAACCGAAAGGTAGGACTACAAATTCGTAGTGACCGTACCTAGTTCGAAAAGTTTTTTTTGCTAATGTCTTCCTCATTAATTCTGAGCTAATGATAACCAGTCCTTAAGTCAATCTTAGAAAATACTGAAGCTCCTCTTACTTGATCAAAAATATCATCAATTCGGGGCAAAGGGTATATGTTTTTAATTGTCAACTTATTCAGTTGACGATAGTCAATGCACATTCTAAAGGTTCCATCCTTCTTTTTCACGAACAACACCGGTGCTCCCCAAGGAGACACACTCAATCTGATATAACCCTTATCCAGCAATTCTTGCAATTGCATTTTCATTTCCATGAGTTCAGGGGGACTCATTCGATAAGGGGCTCGGGAAACAAGTGTTGCCCCCGGCACCAAATCGATTGAAAAGTCAATCTCTCTTTTGGGGGGGAAGATGAGGAATCTCAGCGGGAAAAACTTTCTTAAAATCTCTCACTACTGGCAAGGTATCTAACAGGTTTTCTCCCGGTTGTTGTTTTAATTCTTCAATATGTACTGCATATACTTGATATCCTTTCCTAGCTGTTCTTTTTAATTGCAGTGATGATATTTGTCTTACAGAGATGGGTTTTGGTTTTCCCTTGAGAATAAAAGGGTTCCCTTCTTCATCTATACCATGCAGATTTTTATCCCAACAATTCATCATCGCCTTTCTCTTTCCAGCCATTCCATTCCTATCAGCAAGTCATATGAGCCTAAAGGAAGAATATTTAAATTCACTTATGTCTGGAAATCATTTAATTTAATTATTGTTTGAGGTAAATTATGTGTTACCTTCCTCTTGGTACCAGTGGCTAACTGGACCAACCAAGACTGCTGAAATTTTTCAGTCTTGAGATTGCATTTTTCTACCACTTTTGGACTAATGTAACTCAAAGAAGCACCTGGATCAATTAAAAAAGTAACAGATTGGTCAGCAATCTTACCTTCCATTTCAACCATGGTAGCTTGGTGTTCTTCTTGTTGATTCTCCAAAGCTGCACTGATAGTGGGTATATTTCTTGCTATGTCATTTACTATGGTAGCTTCTCGATCTCTCATAATCATCTGAATGTTTCGGTGGGGACAATCCCTCAAGAGATGGGGTTCTCCACATCCCCAGCATTTCAAAGGTTCCCTCATTTTAACTGTGCCTTCCTTCTTATTTCCTTCATCTAGTTGTTTGGAACCAACTTGAGACTGAGCTGTTTGGCTTTCTTTTGGTTTATTAAAAATTTTCCTCTGATGATCCCTACCAAAATTCTTTAAGTAAGCTGGTTTCTGTTTCTTTCCTTTGATTTCACCTTTGTTTATCCAGCCTTTTCCATGCTCACCCTTTCCTTTAAACTGCTGGTAGCATAATCTATCTTTTCTTACTGCTTCGTCCATAGTTTTTGGGTTATCAAACTCGATCTTCTCTTTGTACACAGCAGGAAAACAGTTCAAAAACCTTTGTACCTTGGCCTTCTCTTCCCTAATGTAAGAGACATATCTCAACAAATTTGTAAACTTGGTGACAAAATCATCAATAGTAAGTTGTCCCAGTCTAAGTTCATGGAATTCATTTTCTTTATCATCATAATAACGTTCGTTCAAATAGCGGTTTTTAAACTTGACTTGGAAATCTTCCCAAGTAATTGTCTTTTCATCAATGGCATGAACCATTTTCGTCTCCTCCCACCACAAGGTAGCCTTACCTTGTAGCTAGTAGACAGCTAATCTAGCTTTCGGATTGCTTTCATATTCATAAACTTGGAAATATTTAATCATGTTCAACAACCAGGCTTCAGCATCTTCCTCCTTCTCCCCATCATAGGAGGGAGGTTTGATCTTTCAGAATTCCCCATGTAATTCCTTTTTCTGCTTATACTAATGCCTAGTAACATCATCTTCCTCAGATTCAACAGAGAACTTTCCCTTCTTCCTCTTTCTGGAACCTTCTCCTTCTTGGCTGTTCCGAGAAGTTATTTCTCTGATGAGCTTTTCCTGCTCCTCACGGGCTAATGACAATCTGTCATTTTGGCTTCTTAGCTCAGCCATCTCTCGTTGCAAACTGTGCAACATAGCCATCACTGGAGCGTTGGGATCTGATGTATTATCGTCATCACGCAGATCAACATAAATTTCCTCACCTTATACCATTCAAATTTTCTGTTTCAGCACCACTGTATACTAAACAACACAGATCAGTACAAAAAATAAAAATAAAAAATAAAAAATAAAATTTAAAAAAAAATAAAAATCAACAATAAATAATTTATACAGTGAACACACAACAACAGTGAGCACAACAACAACAGCCCAGTTTATGTAACATGGGCTCTGATACCATTTGTAACGTCTCTTCTTTCCCACTCTAAAATTTATTTATTTTTCTTTGGATAGTATAATTCTATCCTCCTAATTGCCACCGCCATTCAGATATACCATCGAATTTCAATAATTATGAAATTCTATTGAACAGAGTTGGCTAACTATTCTAGTTTGTATTTATTCTGCACCCAAGGTTTTTGGTGGCTTATGTTGTACCTATATATATATATATATATATATATACTTTACACCCCTGTGGTTTATATATTTATCCTTGTCCATAGAAGATATCCATATATATCAATGATACCTACATAATTGTTATGAAGATCCTTGGCCATAACCTTCTATCTATGCATTCCACTTTTACCCACACTCCTTTGTAGAGTTCACCACCTATATGCTTTGGATTTCGTCGATATATTCTTATGGTAGCATAGCGAATATGTTATGCATTTGTTGTGAAATCCCCGTACCATTTCCCAAAGTTCTGAAGCTATGGCTTGAAACCGAATTATCCAAAGTTTTGAATGATTTAATTCGATTCATATCGTTTCCCATTTATCGTTTCTATGAGTTTAGTCCAGCCTTGCGGCCATGGTTTAATTTTATAATTATCGTACCTATGTCCTGTGAATATCTCATGTACCTTCCATTATGACAATGTTTATATGGGGATAGACGACACTTAAGTTGTTGTACTTATTTTGCTACGTTGGCAAGTTGAGTTAATATGGTTATCATTGGGTCACTCGTCGAGCTTTCCACGTCAACTAGGGTTGATGGTGTTCTGTGGATTTAACGTTTTGATGTGTTATCTCTCGACCCATTTTGGTCATGTGTACTCGCAATGGTTTGGGCAATTACGTTTTTATTTTTGCAACATACGGTTGTCATTAATAACTCCGATCTGGTGATGTGATTTGAAGTACTGTGAAATCGATTACAATGGATTTTCATTTATATTAAACGACTATGCGATGGATTTCAATTTCTCCCCAATTGATCCGTGTGCATCCCATCGATCTGTTGACATCTGGACGGTGGAGATGGTTCAGATCTGATAGGGTTTTCGCTCGTTTCGGTTTAATGAATCGTATTAATTCTGGGTTTGTCAACTGGATTGTTCTTTTTGCTCTCCATTTTTCTTAACTGACTCCTGGTGTCCATACTCTGCTTGAGACGTCAAGTTATTCCCGGTTTCTGAGCGTAACCATTCCTTTGGTTCAAAGTTCTTCAGGTATGAAATCTTTGGCTTTCTCCTTACCAGTATGCCTACGTTCGATTTTTTTTGTTTTTTTTTTGTTTTATTTAACCTATCATTTAATTTATAAAACCACCTCTGTCGCCTATAATTCAATCTCCTGTGGATTATCGTTCTGCAATATCTAGCTTGATATTTGTTCTATCATTCCTTGTTAAATCTCTACGCTAACATTAAATTCTTGGTGGGTAGGAAATTCTTCTCCTCATGTCTTCCTTGACTGTATTCGTTTCATTCGCCGTGTTGCCCTAGCTCTAAGCGAGCAATCTCTACCTCAGGTGAGCCATCGGTTCATTGGAAAAATAGTTTATTCTGTGTTTTATTTTCGTTCTAGTGAAATTTTTTACAATACCCATGTATTCTTTCTCCAGGTCGTATTTGGTGACAAAGTCTTCCAATCCCAAAGGTAACCCTTGTTTTTATGCTCAGTTCGAACATACTATGTTCTGAAGTATCATCATATCGTCTTGTGGTAACGATCTCTCACATTCCCCTCGTTTTATTGCAGGTAGGTTCGAATCTCGTCGAGGGTTTTCTTCTGTAGTATTGGGTGGATTTGTAATTCCCTCGACTTGACATTGTTACATCCTGGAATTTCAGGTCGGTATCAACACGTCCTTGGTCGGAGTGTGACCAGGCTCTCTCGTTGTTATTATACAAAATTTGTTCAGACAATTCAAGTTTTTATTGTCGTAAAAGAATTTCCACTGTAGTAATAACTTATGCCAGAGACTGGGACTATTAATAACTTCTAATTCTGGTGACGGAATTCCTAGATTAATTAAATTCTGTAATGTTATTATGAAACCATGATAACTTGATTCCGTAAGTGGTTTCAGAATTTGATGTATATATATATATATATATATATATATATATATATATATATATATATATATATATATATATATATATATATATATATATATATATATATATATATATCATATATATATATATATATATATATATATATATATCTACCGAGCGTCTACAATTATTAGTATATCAATATTTTTCTAATAGTTCCAGGGTGTTATTTTTCATGTTGCACTACTTTCATATTTAAATATTTTCCCTTCAGTGATTGTCACTAGTCTTATTTTTCATATGAATACATATATTATATTGCTGCAATGATATAAACCTCTACCTTGTTGCAAGTTTTCAAATTCACACATAATCTTTGTTACATAAATTTACAATTCCATAAGTCCTAGTTCAGATGTGTCTCTGAAACAAATTTCAGATCTCATAGAATCCTTAGTTTGTAGTTTCCATTACAACTAAGTCACTTATGTCACTCATATTATTCTGCAACTATATACTTATAATTTTTCTTAGTATAACGGTCTTTCCCAAACAGATCTAAAACTACACTCTGCTTGCTTAATATAAATCTGGTGGGAAATATTTGTTACCTTTCACAACTTATATAGATACACATGCATTGTATAGAATTCCATGCAGCTTCTCTTCCCTAGATAATCATTCAAATTGGATTTTCTTTGTGAAGGATATGCACCGATTTTATATATACTTCTCAGGCCATAATTAATATCAAGGTGGAGTAAACATGTTTAGCTGCGTTGCTTTACTCTCTCTCTCTCTCTCTCTCTCTCTCTCTCTATATATATATATATATATATATATATATATATATATATATATATATATATAGCACTAAAATCTATACTCCTCCATTCTGTCATTATTATAGAGGGAAATTTGTAGATAGACATGCACTGTTAAATTGGGAAGCTATAGGTCTGTACTTCACTTAGTTACTTCAATTAATCTATAGATCTGCACTGCATGTACTTAATTCCTCCTACATACATGTCTTGGGTTTCCCTAGTGTTCACTGAATTAATTCTATTTTTAACAGAAATAGATTAAAGTTACACAGTTATAAATTATGAGGTAACATAAATCTCCAGATTTAAACCAGGGCTAGTTTAGAATTTCTGGCTGATTTTTCCTCATTATTCTGGTTCCTACAACTAGGCAGGACTGAGAGGATTTAATTCTTCTACAACTCTGTAAATTTATGGAACACCAATACAAACAATCACAACAAATACTACAAGTAATATGCAGCTACAGTCATTAACCTTAACACCTTGTACAATTAAATTTTCAATCATTCATAACCACTGTGAGCATACCGCTTTGGTACTTGACCAGTCCTCCCAACCTTAGAGTCCCTTTATCTCCAGAACTCACCCCCGAGCGGAGATCACCTCCAAAACAGACCAACCTCTAATCTGTTTAGGAATAGCTTATTTAATCTTTTGCTCCCCAAAGCATGTTTCTAATTCTGCGTCCAGAATTTCAGGATGTTTTTCTTCCTGTTTGCTTAGGCTCCCCTTATTTAGGGATTTTTAAAGCTGCTTTCTGCTTTTCCCAGCTTTTTACCTCTTCCCAACTACTCTCCACCTCATTGGGGAAACTAGATTTTCCTCAAAATCTAATTTGGAAATAAATTCTTTCAAGGATTTTTGAAAGATTTTTGGGGAAAGTATTTGCCTATTTCCATCCTCATGGATTTAGTAAGTGATCTCATAATTCTCATTTGGTCAATTTGCACAGAATTATTTTATTTATTTTTCATTATTAAATATTTAATTACATCCACAAAATACTTATCCATTGGGGTCCACTCCCCTTTGGATTAAAGTTCAAATGTCTAACTTTGAAAGAAACATAAAACTAGGGGTGTTACAATAAGATCATTGTAAAGTGTAGATATTCTAAATGAATCAAAATGTTGAATTATGAGAATATAACTTTCACAACTTTAATATATATATATATATATATATATATATATATATAGAGATCCAAGATAGGAATTAGATAATAGTCTTCTGGTTGTGGAAAAACCTAGCCGTCGCTCTGCAACTAGATCTCCTCGGCGCTTGAGGCCGCTGGCTCGGCCCTCTGGCTATTTCGGAGGGTTCCGTTGTTTTTCATCTGTGGGCAGGGTATTTCAGTTCCGGAGCTGTTCCTGCGCAGCGCTTAGACTGGGAGTCGCGGCGCATTGGGTTGGCGCAACTCTTTGAGTCGGCCTCCCAGTGTTTCATTTGGCTGTGCGCGACGCTTTGAACCTGCGCAGCGCATTGGCCATTCATAGGCCCTCTGCTTCTTTCTTGGCGCATGGGCTCTTCAAATCCCTTTGCTCGATCACTTCTGTGTTGGCTTGAGAGAATATGTATTGATCGCTGGAAGTTGTGTGTGCTCGCTTCGATCGAGCTAAGGCACCGCTGCAATAATGGAGCTCCGTCCGCCTCCCCCTTCTGATGCGGATGCCTTTCTCAAACTTCTGGAATCTCTGCCGAAGAAAAAAGAAACCGAGGCTGCGAAGTTTGTGAAATGTTTGGAAGACATCCCTGAGATTTCGCTCCCTCCTGAGGGTCCGATCCAGGTCGCCCTTTCTTTGGCTGAGCGTGCTTTGGTTGGACAGTTCACTGGACTCTGGCCCTCCCCCAAAACCACGGAGAGCTGGGTCACAAGGAACTAGGCGCCGCTGATTAAAAACAGAGTCACTTCGTACTTTCTAGGGAAGGGATTCTTTTCTGTTTGAATTCTTTGAAAAGGATGATAAGGATCTGATATTCCGGAGCGGACCCTATTTCATGGGCCCTCAGGGGCTGTATCTCAATAAGTGGACGCCCGACTTTGACCCTGCAGTTGACGTCCCCACAGTCGTCCCTGTGTGGGTAAGGTTGCCCAACCTACCAATGCATTGTTGGAATTGGGAGTCTCTTAAGCACATCGGAAACACCTTGGGCAAATTCATTGATCGAGCAAACAGCAAAGACCAATACGATTGTGCTAGAATCTATGTTGAAGTTGACCTCGAGGTTGGTTTTCCCGAGGCAATAAAGATCAGGGTTGGAAGTTGGACTCATGTTCAAAAGCTGGACTATGAGCAGCTTTCATTTAAGTGCCGGAAATGCCATGTTTATGGCCATTTTGCTAGAGGCTGTCCAAAGAATAGTGAAGTGGAGAAAGGCAAGGAGGAAGGATGGACTCAGGTCAAAAGGACTAAAACTGCCCATAAAGCCCCTAGAACTGGTAATACAAATGGAAAAGGCCCTTAGGCAGCCCCTGGGATTCAAGCA
This sequence comes from Pinus albicaulis, assembly GCA_034641835.2. NCBI lineage: Eukaryota > Viridiplantae > Streptophyta > Pinopsida > Pinales > Pinaceae > Pinus > Pinus albicaulis. The sequence goes on from CM076580.1 coordinate 193,498,877, forward strand.
CCTATCATGGAAGAACAAGGAAACAAATTTGCACAGTTAAGCTCAGCAATAGAAGACACCCAAGAAATATAGATGCAGAAGGAAGGATCGCCCCACAAAGAGTCCCCCTCGGGACCAAAGCAAGATGAAAGTAATGCAGAAAGATCGAAAGAGATACCCACAGAAGAGATTGAGGAAGTGCAAGGTTCAGAGGACTCAGAAGAAGAAGGCGAAATAGGGGATTCGCAAACCTCGGCTAGAAGATCATTGAGAGGTCGAAAATCTGCTCGTGAAAAAAGAGAGCAGGAGACTTATAAAGACAAACTCCAGGGAAGCCAACCAACCCTCGAGAAACTCTTGGAAAAAACACCGAAGACGACCAGAAATCAGTCCCAGAGCTCTAAAGGAGCTCATCATCCAAAAAGCAAGTGATGAAGATTGTCTCTTGGAATTGTAGGGGCATGGGGAGCAGAATAAAAGAAGAAGCCATAAGAAGCCTGATAAGATCAGAATCTCCTAATATACTCCTCATCCAGGAGACTAAAATGGAGGACAAGGTCTTCCTCCATATCGGTAAAAAATTGTGGAAGAAAAGTGAAGGGCAAGCTGTCTCAGCTCGAGGTGCTTCAGGAGGCCTGGGCACCCTTTGGAACGCAAACAAATTCTCAAGGATCAAAGAGGTCACCAACACCCATTGGATGTTCTCTAAGCTGCAACACGTTGATACAGATGAGATCCTATGCCTCTTCAACGTGTATGTACCAGTCAGCGTAGGAGAGAAAAAGATCTGCTGGGACTCCATTAGAAGTTTGGCAGATTCTGAAGACTTAGCAAACATCATCATTGCAGGGGACCTAAATCTCACCTTATCATTGGCTGAAAAGCGTGGAGGAAGCATTGTAAGGGATCCGGCGCGAGAATGGGTTGAGGATCTGCTTCAGGATTGGGACATGATCGACATTAAACCTTCTTCGGGTAAGTACACTTGATCCAATAATAGACTCGGTCCGGGACATATCGCTGCAAGGTTAGATAGATTTCTTGTTCAAAGCTCTTTTCTTCTTCTTGGTCTAGAGTCTAGAATGCATATTCTCCCTTGTAGCGTCTCCGATCACAGACCCATCAAACTTGATCTTCTGGCCCATATGGATCAAGGCCCTATCCCTTTTAAATTCAGTCCCCTTTGGGTCAAGGAACAGTCCTTTATGCACCTAGTAAAAGATAGCTGGAACCAACCAGTCAACGGCTCTGCCTTCTTTGTATGGGAGGAAAAACTCAGGAGAGTGAAAGAAGCAATGAAAACTTGGGTAAAATCCCTTCCTAATCCTGCAGTGGAAAGGAAAAAGATCCAAGAATGTCTTGAGATTCATCATCTGAAATCGGAAAATGAAGAGATCAAAAAAGATATTCTAGACAAGGAAGCTGATCTTCAGCAAAAGCTTCTCAAGGAAAGTTTGGCAAAGGAAGAGTACTAGAGGATTAAATCCTATAGCCTTTGGCTTAAGGTGGGAGATAGGAACTCATCCTTCTTTCACAAACAAGCCCAAGCTCAGAAAAGCTTCAACTCCATCTCAGAAATCAAGGAAGAGAACATCAAACACAGAGATATTCAAAGCATTAAAAACGCTGCTTTCCTTCACTTCAAAAATCTGTATAGCGAAGAGGCGGGCCTGGGGCATATTTCAATTTTAGTGAATGAGGTGCCCTCTCTGATTTCTGCCAGAAATAATCAGTTTTGGAAGCAGAAGTCACTAATAATGAAATAAAAACCGCCCTCTTTGCAATGGAGCCAGATAAGGCCCCGGGCCCTGATGGCTTTACTGCCAGATTCTTGCAGAACTGTTGGCAGATTGTGGAAAAATATTTATGCAGAATGGTCCGGAAATCACAAGTTTGTCAGAAAATTGGGGGAAGCACCAATTCGGCATTCCTGGCCCTCATCCCTACGGAGAAAGGCTCCAACACCTTCAACAGATTTCGTCCTATCTCCCTTTGCAATATAGGCTACAAGCTGATAACAAAAGTGATTGCAAACAGACTGAAAACCATCCTTCCAGACATTATTCCAGAGAATCAAGGAGGTTTTATTCAGGGAAGACAGATTGTGGACAATTTTATCCTGGTCCAAGAGGCGATCCATTCAAGCTTGACCCGGAAAGAGAAAGGAATGGTTATCAAGTTAGATCTTGAAAGCGCCTTTGACAGGGTGAGACATAAATTTCTGATGGAGGTCCTGCACAAATTTGGTTTTGGCCCCAAATTTATCAATTGGATCAAGGCTTGCATTAGTGAGCCCTGGATTTCCCCTCTGGTGAATGGGAGGGCTACTGATTTCTTCAAAGCCTCTAGAGGGCTGCGGCAAGGGTGTCCTCTCTCCCCCCTGCTCTTTGTCCTCCAAGCTTCTGTTCTCAGCTTCCTTTTGAATAAAAAGCAGAATGATCAAGAGATAATGGGATTGAGCATCGCAAGAGGTGTCAAAAACATAAATCATGCGTTATTCGCGGATGACTCTCTCTTGCTGGGTGCAGCCTCCTTGCTCTCGGCTAAAAGATTTAAAGATGTGGTGGATGTCTATTGTGAAGACTCAGGAAGCAGCCTCAATAAAGGCAAATGTCATATCTACTGCTGGAACTCTACTGCCAGATCGCTCCAAGCCATCTCCAGTTGTTTCGGTTTCGCAGCCTCCTCTTCATGGACATCCTTCAAGTATTTGGGGCTCCCTATTTTCCAAAAAAGTACTCTCAGCAGAGACTGGTTGCCTCTGTTGGAAAAATTTAAGTCCAAGATACACTCCTGGGGCTTCAATTGGCTCAATCTAGCAAGCAAGACAGTGCTTATCAAAGTTGTCTTGAACAGCCTTCCCATTTATCAGTCTGTTGTTATGCTGGCTCCTATTGGCATTATGAGGAAAATGGAGGATCACATAAGGAATTTCTTCTAGAAAGGCGGAAAAGCGAATGAGAAGAAAATTCCTCTATTAAGCTGGGATAAAATCTCCTTGCCCAGAATGGAAGGTGGCTTGAACTTCAAGAGCATTAGTAAGCAAAACGTAGCATTGGGTGCAAAACTGTTATGGAGGATAATTTCCCCAAATCCGGGTTGGGCTCAGCTAGCATTGTGGAAAAAATACTTCCGTGGGCAGAGAACACGCTGTCTGGACAATCCCATTGCAACCTCTGGATCGATGATCCACAAACTGTGCGCAAAATTTTCCTCCTTAATTAATCAGCATGCGCATTGGATCCCTGGAAATGGCAAGCGCAATAAAATCTGGGAGGACCGTATTATGGGCTGTGATCCCCTAGCTGACGATCGCTCCCTGGTTATGTTGAAAGATTGGATGGACAGAACTGGTTTTAAAACTCTATGGGACATATCTCATTGGGAGAATGGTGATTGGCAAAGTTGGGAAAAGTTAGAAGTGCCTCATAATCTTTCCAAAGAATATGCAACCTTCTTAACCCTCTTAAAAGGCAAAGCCCCTATGAACAGCAGAAAATCAGACACTCGGGGCTGGGGTCCGATCCCTGGGCGCTACACAGTCTTGCAGGGTTATAGGCAAATCACACTAAATCCTCACGTACCTCCTGATCCGAAGCCCTGGCAGGGGATCTAGTCTCAGACATCGATTCCTAAAATTGACTCGTTCTGCTGGCTTCTATGTCACCAGATAATTTTGACCGAAGATAGGCTTCGGAACAAAGGCTATATGGGGCCCTCCCATTGCTCGGTGTCTGGGGAAGACGAAGAAAATGCCTCCCATCTGATGCTCAACTGTAAATTTGCTGCAGAAATTTGGAAAGAGGCCTTTGGCCCATGGAGTATTTTCTTCGCCCCCCCCCCAAATGCTACTCAGGCCTGTTCTCAAATTGGAAGCTTATGTACCCTGGAGGCACTCCTCAGAATGCTCACATCAAAGCAGCCTGGCTCGCCCTTCCCAAAATAATTTGCTGGAAAATATGGCTGGAAATAAATCAAAGGATATTTAGAGACAAGAAGAGCGATCCCATGATAGTCTGGGTTTAAATCAAAAGCCAGCTAAAAGACTGTTTGGGAGATCAGCTAGATGGGGTAGACCTTAGTGAACAAGATGCTGAATGGGGCACTACTCTTGATCTCCACTTCATTGATATTGTCAGGCCTCCCTCTCCTCTAAAACACTGGAAAATTCGTCTTAAGGCTACAGATTTCTTTGAGTTTTACACCAAGAAGGCACGAAACGCTCTCTTTTTCGACGGGGCAGCAAAAGGTAATCCTGGTATTTCTGGAGCATGTTAGCGCTCAAATCTACCTTAGGCTGAAATAAGGTAAAACTCAAGGCTACATCAAACCACGCTCAGCCTCGTAGCTAGCCACGAGGACAGGAGAGGGCTCTCTCCGGGTCTATCTCGGCAAAAGGTCTTCAAAGGGGCTGAGATGACTTAAAATAGGAAACTAATTTTAGGCTAGTAAAGAGATAGGAAAGTTTGATTTTGATTTTTTGGGTTTTTGTTGAAAAGATGGGAAAAACAATTTTGGGTCCGGGGATAAGGCCAGATCTTTGCAGAATTCGAGTTGGGGCGAGGTAGGCAGTAGTCTTGATGCTTTTGATCAGGTGTATGGATGGATCAGAACGACAAGGAGCTGAAGAGGGCAAGGGAGAACATGGATCCTCTCCAAATAGGCGAAAACATGTAAAACTAAACAAATTTAAAAGCAGAGCACTGAAACAATGGATTCAACCTCATTTACTCATTCATTTAGTTTCAGAAGCATAAGAAGGGAATGGCATACATTAAACATGAAAGAACTTACAATAAACTGAGAGAAAACACCATCAAGAATTTAAAGCCACAAGAATCCCAACAGGTGCTGCAAAACCTCTAATCTTTCCTTAGCCAAAATATGAAAAGTATGTACAATAGTGTGCCAAAGTTTTCCCAAGAGTCCAACCTGTCCAACCTGTAGAAAGTCTCAGAAATTACATCATATAGACTATCCTAAACCCCTTCCCACACCTCTAGGGGTCGAATTCCTCCTTCTAGGAGCAGTTCCAACTAATTCTAAACAAGGAGCTAGAATATAGGCATCCAAACAACTTGCCTCTAAAAGGGAGGAAACTGATTCTTACATTTGATTTTTACTTTTTTAGGAGTGAATCATCTAGAATAGGTAAAAGTGAGTCCAAGTTACATGCCAACCATAAAATTGCATCAAGATAACTCAAAAATTACATCCACAAGCAAAACTGGTCCAACTGGCCGAAATCCTGAGCTGGAAGATGAAAACTGGACCAAAAATCTCTATGCGTAGCGCGCCTGAGCTCTATGCTTAGCGCGCCTTTCAGCCTGCTTTTGGGGCACTTCCCGGCATCAAAATCAAGCTCAGGATAGCTTTTTGGAAAGCCCTGGATGTCTGCTATCCAGACCAAGTGGAATTTCCCAATTTGGAGCTCATTTGCCCCTCCAAAACTTCATTCTCCCACAAGTACTTCCTGCTGGTGCAAAAGGTGGCAGAAAGGTGATTTTCATGGTGTTTTTGGCCCTTTTGATCATCCAAAACTTGATGAAATTCTTTGGCCATACTGGAACATGCATAACTTACCATGAAAAATCCAAAAATATAAAGTTTTCCTCCAGCAAGTGTCCCAATCATAAGTGAGCGCGTCGATGCGCTACGCGTTGGGCTGAAAAATCTGTTTTGAGACCAAAATTTTTCAAAATGACAAAAATTTCTCCAAATTTGCTCAAATTCAGAGCGAAGACCCTCCATCATGTATCATGCCCAGCCAATGAAGCCTCGGCCAAAATCCGGAGTGGATCAGGCCTCTTCCGCCGTTTTAGTGCACTGCTCAACCTCCTCTTCAGAATTTTCATTTTTGCCTTGCAGACATGCATGCGGGCCCAATAATGACCTTTCATGTGACGAAGCATGTCTTTGTCTCTATTGGCCTTTGCCAACAACTTCTCCAGATGAATTTTAACATGCGTGAGGCAAGAATCTCGATCAGCCGGTGTCATATCACCAGGTCTCTTCCGGGCCAATTGTCGATCCTCACGGATTCGCCGCAGCTCTAAAAGTGTGTGCTCATCCTCTAGTTGTTTGTTACACTGCTCCAGGTAGTTTATCACCCACTGAGCCCTCTGCAATTTCTCTTTCAGCGTGTCATTCTCGGCCTTTTTCTCCTGGATGATCTCTTTCAGTTTCGAGCTAGGAGAGCTCGCATCAACATCGATGAATGTGAAATCAGTGTCTCGACCGCCTGATGGGCCCTCATCGTGCATAGGCCTCTTGCCTCTGTCCTGAATCTGTACCTGTGCCGAAGAAGAAGGCGAGACCCCTTCCACCCTTGGTGGAGATAATACTCGCGCTGCTGCTGAAGTCAACGAGACCCCTTCCACCCCGGGTGGAGATAGTACTCGTCGTGTAGCTGCAAATAAGGCCCTGTGGCCTCGCTGGTATGTCACATACAATGGAGCACTGATATGCTCGATCTCAGGAATGTCTAGCTGATGTGAAGGCTCTCCCTCATCATAAACTACCTCGGGAGGCGGCTGTGGCGCTGTGAAGAAGTCACGGGAGATGAAATCCTCCCAAGTAATGCCCTGTTGTGTTAACTGATGTACCACCACGATTTTGATCAGCGCGTAATGATATATACTTCTATGTTGTTGTGCTGGGGTCTTCTTCTGTACAAAAATTGTCATCCTTTCTATGTTGCGAAACATGAAGTATGGAATGCTCATCATACGTACCCTCGTGAAATGCATCAACAAACGGACATGGTACGCATAGAGACGCGAGAATCTGCCCTCGCAACTGAAATATCGAATGATGAGTTTCATCAATGGTGCAAACTCATCCTTCAGGAATCTGAAAGGAAAAACCCTGCTCAGCTGCCTCATAAACCCAGGTTTGATGTATGGCTCATAGTAGGATTTTTCTAACTGTTGTCGTTTGTTCCATTCCTCTCCTATATTTGGTATCCCGGTGGCCCGAGCAATAGTCTCTGGTGACAGAATGAAATCTACTCCGGTAAGGTTTACACGGCCATCATGTAAATGTGGAACAAATAGACGAGCTATTTCACGATGATGCTGGGTTTGTGAAATCATCTCACAGTACTGGAAACATGACTGATGCTGAAAACAATCCATTGCAAGCGGGCAAGCCTGCAATTGAGCCAAAGAAGTAGGCTCCTCCCTGAGATGCTTACCACTTTTGCCACTTTTGTGAGACCTCCGTGGCACATTACCCTCTGTTGTGGAATCACTATCATATTCCTGCTCATAAACTGAATCCGTCTCTGACATGGCTTTGAAAACAAGATGTATGCAATATATATGCTGATATAGGTGTAGTGAAGACAAAAGTTCAGCGTATGCCCAAAACCCAAATATGTCACATATGTATCAAAGTATCATAGGAAAACCACAGTCGTAATGGCTCTGTCAAATGGGTTTGCATGAAAAACAGTCGTTGCTTTGATTATAAGAGGATTTGACAAATGAGTAGAAAAGATTGTAGTGTAGGGTATAGCCTTTGCAATGGTAGTTAAGATTTGTCAAGGGAGAAGTGGATACGGGACTCTGTTTGTCAATAGAGAATGAGAAACAGTGCGACAATAACCATAGTAAGATAATAGCAATGACAGCAGTGTTTTGACAATGCCAATGGAGGATGTGGACAAGTGAAAATGAGACTATGTGATAACATGAATGATAAATAGTGTGAAAATGACAATGGCAATAACAAAGAGAGCAATGATGTAATGGCAAAGAGAGAGCATGGGGCTAAGGTGAAAAATGAGGAGGGAGACCACTGACAGTAGATGCATGAGCATATATATCAACAACACAAGTTTGCAAACCCCCACACAACCATTAACATTCGTTTCCAAAACCCTAGGAAGTGATATTGGAAATAAACATAGGGTTTACATTTCTCCGCATTAAACAATGGTTTCTCCACTTTCAAAACACCATAATCATATCCAAAATTCACTGAGCAATCGTGAAAAACCTACTTGCAAGCCGATTGAGGCGATTTGGCATGAAAATGGACGCAGGAGCGAAAATTTTTGGCTCTGAGATTATACGCATAGCGCGCTCACCCAGTGCGCTGCGCACAGCATGTGCGTAGCGCGCGTGCTATTTTGCACAGGCCGGTGAAGCCCAGTGCGTAGCGCGCGTCTTGTGCGTAGCGCGCCTCCTCTATGCGTAGCGCGCACTTCCACCTCCGGTCTACGGCTTTGAAAAACAAGTTTTCGCCCCTCAACTTCACCAATTCGAACTCTGCCTTGAGAATTTGTGCAAATGAGTTGTCTTCCATGGCTTATATGTGTAGAAAAATATCTCATAAAAATCAGTTTTGATTTTAAATTTGCTCCATAACCCACTTTTATAATGTTTGGCACTTTGTCATTTGATCACTTAATACAATGTTGTCCTTTGGCTTTTCATTATTTTTCTGAGTCTTGGACTGATGACACTTGGTTGTTTTTGCAGGGATTTGGCATTTGGCTTTGGCAAAGATCAGAGGCTACCTTCAAATTTCTTATGATGAAACAAATACACAATTATTACAAAAATGAAATTTGACAATTTCTAGTTCCAAAACAGAGTTTTGGACTAGAAATGTCTTCAAATGTTTTTTGAGAATATAAATATGAAATGGGAACCTTTTGAAATCGACCTCAAGGCCTGCGGGCTTTTATTACATGTACCAAAAGACTGAAAACCCTAGACTCTAGGACTAAAGACTTCTTTTTGACAAAAATAATCATTTATGACCAAGAATGAAGTGACCTGAACTTCAGTGATTTTTGAGGAATCTTAATTAGCCCTGCAAGTACAAACATGAGGAAACACAAGACAACCAGACCCCCTCGTCAGTCAATGGCATGCCCCTAGTGAAATGCAACGAAGTGGAACAAGCGAGACACCTAAAAATGATATGCAAAAAGCGAAATGATCTCTGACGGAGGGCTGTAAGGACCGACTCTAACAGAGCAGGTGGAGTTGTCAAAAATGCAGAGGGCAGAACTGAGCTTAGATTCGCCTGGGGAGTGGGCTTCAACACCAGAATTCAAGCTGAAGCTCTGGCTCTTCTCCAGGGGCTCAAGCAGCTCAAATTTCTGGGTATCAATGATGCATTAGTATTTGGTGATTCCCAGACTATTATAAAGGCCATTGTGGACAATTCTTCACCATCAGATTTAAGATTTTCAAGATTGGTGAGCAGAATTAGATCCCTGTTGAAATCCTTTCATAGCTTGGAATTCTTTCATGTAAAGAGAGATAACAACAAAGATGCTGATGCTGAAGCCAATAAAGCGGTTCTCCTCTCCCTCGGAGTGCTCCTAAGAGATGGAGATGAAGGCTGGGATCCCATCCCATAACTGTCTGGTTAAAATGTTTTACTGTCTTTTATTGGAGCAGTTTGTTTGTATCTGCAAATTAGGGAAGATAGCGAAGATTGCTCGTATTATAGTTTGCAAAAATCACAGGCTTATTAGTGGGACAGCCATTTGGTTTCTGGCCGAGGAGAAAGCTGGGCACTGCCCAGCTCTTTGTAATCTGAATTGAGGCATTTCTGCCAAGAATCAATATATCATACTAACCGTTTCTATCAAAAAAAAAAATAGAGATCCAAGATATGATAAGGCCATTTTTTTTATAGGTGTAATATTTATCATACAAGATCATTGTAAAGTGTATAGATTTTGAGAGGATGGAAGGACCTTTGGAAACTTTTGTTATAGATCGAAGATATGACAAGTCCATTTTTTTAATATCTATCATACAATATCATTGTAAAGTGTATAGATTTTGAGAGGATGGAAGGAGTTCTGGAAACTTTTGTGGCAGTTTGGGTTTTGCTTTAGTACTATAGAGGTAAAAAAGACATTTAATCTAACTTGTTTGGGTGGATTTTCTATAGATTTCTTATGTTTGATGGTGGTAAAAAAGACAGCTAAATTTTTTACTTGTTTGCGTGGATTTTCTGTAGATTTCTTATGTTTTATGGTGGGTGTAGATTTCTTACATTTTATGGTGGTAAAAAAGACAGCTTCTTTTGCAAGTATGGTTGTTGGTTAAGCTAGCTCTTCTTCGGTATTATACAGTGCTATGTTGAAATTTGGTTATGGTCTTTCTAGTGGTTCAAGAAATTCCTTCCATCAATATTCTTGTGGATGAAGAAGCTTCCTGTTGTGAAAAACATTTTTCAGAGAATGTCTTGGTTTGGAGGTTTAATGGGTACTAGCCACGGCTGGCCAATCTACACAATGGATCCATTGAAGCCCCTTTTGATGGATGAACTGAACATTTATCCTATGGCTCAGGGTTTTTTCATTGTGGGCCATCTGTGAAGTTGGGTCGTGGTTTTGGTATAGTGTTGGTCTCTTCATGTAGTCTTGGACTGCCATTATTGGTCCAGTAACGACATCAATCACCATAGCCCCAGTTCGAGTGAGGCTTCTGAACCTTCCCTTGCATTTTTGGAATCTTACATCGCTTCCCTCCATTATGAATGTTTTGAGAAAGTTTATTGTCGTTTTCCCAAACAAAACAAAAATTACAAGACTACTTATATGCCCGCATTTATGTGGAGATGGACTTCAACAAGGGTTTTCCTACAGAGATTAATTTGAAGGCTCCAAACTATGTTTTGGTCTAAAATCTTGACTATGAGAAGATTTCATTTGAGTGTAGAGCATGCTATGAAACGAGGCATGTAATTAAAAATTGCCCCAAACGTTCTCATAATAGCCAAGATTGGAAAAAAATCTCAAAGGCCCAAATGGTGGGAAGAAGTGCAAGGTGATCACTATATGGTATACAGAGAGGAAGAGCTCCAAGACAGGGAAGAACCAGAAGACAAGAAGGAAGCAGATACAGCCAAAGAAAACGCGTCCAAGACAACAAAATCTAAGCAGGAAAAAAAATGCATGTCAATGTGGATCATTCGGTCGTCACTAAGGATTCCCTAGACGTAGCGTTAGTGGAAAAGCAACAATCGTGGATGAAGAAGATTTCAAGAATATTATTGTGCACTTGCCACCGAAATTTGCAGAAAATGCAAGTTGGACTTGGGAAGAAAGAAAAAAAAAAATTCACCAAGAAAAACAAGTCAAACCAAGTCAAAAGTGAAAATTGGAATGTAAATGTGTCTGGATATTGGGAGCTTTTTTACTTGGAAAAGGACTGAAATTTTGTGCCATGAGGAACTTGAGAGAGGCTTTAGATGTAGATGAGGACCTTGGGTGATCTCAAATTTGCAAGCCTTAAATATCTATGAAACATGTAAATAGTTCTAGCAATGTATCCAACTATTTTAATATAAATGTTATTGAGCCTCCTAGCTCAATCTCAAATTTGCAAGTCTTAAATATTTGTGAGACATGTAAATAGTTCTAACAATGTATCCAACTATTTTAATATAAATGCTATTTGTTTAGTTTAAAAAAAAAAATGTATAGATTCTAAATGCATCAAAATCTTGAATTATGAGAATAATATACAACCTTCACAACTAAAAGTAATGAAGACATTAAGTAATGTGAACCCTGTTTTTTATTAAGAATTCAACATTATTAATAATTTAAAATTAATTTCACATAATTAAATTTAGAATTTTTAAAATCCAAATTCTCATTGAGTAATGTGAACCTTATTTTTTATTAACAATTCAACATTATTAATAATTTAGAATCAAATTAACATAATTAAATTTAGAATTTCTAAAATCCAAATTCAAAGTTTACAACCATAGAAAAGCAGCAAATGCCCAAAAACCACAAGGAATAACATTGAAAATGCAATTTCTTGCCTTGCCAAAGAATGATCCACCTGAATTGGCAGAAAATGCAAGTTGGACTCAAGTTGGAAAGAAGGTTGGACTCAAGTTGGAAAGAAAGGAAAAAACTTTTCACTAAGAAAAACAAGAAGTGAGAGTAGATCAAAATAAAATTAGTGAAAAATGGAATGTAAATGTGTCTAGATGTTGGGGCCTTTTTAGAAAAAAATTACTTGGAAAAGGGCTAAAATTTGTCATTCGGAAAGAAGGTTGGACTCAAGTTGGAAAGAAAGGAAAAAACTTTTCACTAAGAAAAACAAGAAGTGAGAGTAGATCAAAATAAAATTAGTGAAAAATGGAATGTAAATGTGTCTAGATGTTGGGGCCTTTTTAGAAAAAAATTACTTGGAAAAGGGCTAAAATTTGTCATTCGGAAAGAAGGTTGGACTCAAGTTGGAAAGAAAGGAAAATACTTTTCACTAAGAAAAACAAGAAGTGAGAGTAGATCAAAATAAAATTAGTGAAAAATGGAATGTAAATGTGTCTAGATGTTGGGGCTTTTTTAGAAAAAAATTACTTGGAAAAGGGCTAAAATTTGTCATGTGGTTTGAATTTAAAAATTTAACTGGTCAATCTGAACCTCCAAAGTCAATCAAGGTTTGAATTTAAAAATTTAACTAGATTTGAATTTAAAATTTTAACTAATCAATCTCAAATTTGTAAGGTTTTTTTATTAATAATTCAAAATTAGTTTCACTTAATTAAATTTAAAATCTAAATTCATTCATTTAATACAAAATTTACAATGATAGAAAGCTCCAACAAAATTGAAAAAAAAAATTATATTTTTAAATTATTTATAAAAAAATCCTAATTTATTTATTAAAAATCTTAACAAAATTAAAAGTAAGTATATATATATATATATATATATATAAACCCTAATTGATTTATTAAAAACTCTAAATGGTTTTTAATTTTATAACCAAGTATGATAACAATATTGTAATGTATAACATTTTGTCTCAATCACAATACAATAAACAAAATTAATTTAAATTTAACCAATAAATAAAAATAAAATAGAGTTATACTAAATCTAAATTGGTTCCTAAATACAATTTAGCATTACCCAATTATTTTTAACAATTTTAACAAAAATTAATTCATTGTACATGCAAGAAGTTTGTAAATGTAAGAACCTTGTAAAAGATATCAACAACCAAATGCATTAATAAAGGATTAATTATCCAATTATGAAAATTAAATTATAAATTTAAATTTAAAATAATAATAAATAAATTAACAAATTGAATATAAATTAGGTCATTGTACATGCCAGAAAATTTTGTATATGTAAAAATTTTGTAAAAGATATCAACAAAATACATTAACAAAAATTGAATTATCAAGATATGAAAATTAAATTAAAAATTTTAATTTAAAAATAAAAATTAAATATGAAGAAAAAAGTTATGAAAGTCATCCGATATGAAAATAAAAATAATAATAAAATAAAAATTAAGTATGAAGAAAAAAGTTATGAAAATCAACCGATATGGAAAATTTAGAAACTAAATATTAGATTTAAGTAATGAAAAAAACAATAATAATAAATAAAGATAAAAAATGAAAGTCAATATAGTTAAAACTTAAATTAAAGTTAAAGTTAAAAGTAAAGAGGGGTTGTGAAGTTAAAAGTAAAAAGGGAAGAAGATGAAGAGAATTTATAAAAGTATTATAGCAAATTTTTATTAAACTCAATAACCTAATTTAAATTTTCTAACATTCATTTTATTTCATTTATTTGTTTTTAAAAGAGGGGAAGAAGATCAAGAAAATTTAGAAATAAAGTATTATAGCAAATTTTTATTAAACTCAACAACTTAATTTATTTCATTCATTTGTTTATTTTCAGATAGTTGTGCATCTATGTAGTATATATTAGTCTATATGATCAGTCAGTCATTCATTATAGTTTTATGGTTACAAAGTTGACCATTAATTTGAAATGTTGTTTATCTAAAAAAACTATTTTAAGAAACATTATAAATTACAGAAATTTACATTCCATTTAAATTATCAAAAAATAAAATGAATAAATAAACTTAAATTAAGAATTATGAAAAAATAATATAATTAAAATCAAAATTATTGTTAAAAGAAAATATTGAAAATCAGTAAATAAAATATTAAATTTGAATTATAATTAAATTAAAATTATTCCAAGAAACATACTTAGTGGTTTCAAAGTTGACCATTAAACCGAAATGTCATTTACCTAAAAAAAACGAATAGATAAACATAAATTAAGAATTATGAAAAATAATATAATTAAAATCAAAATTATTGTTAAAATGAAATATTGAAAATCAGTAAATAGAATATTAAATTTGAATTATAATTAAAATCAAAATTGTTGATTTTGGAAATCAGTAAATAGAATATTATATTTGAATTGTGAAAAATATGGAAAATTAATTATGAAAAACATGAATAAAATATTAAAGAGGGAAAAAACACATTGAATTGAATGTAAATTTGAGAATAAAAAATTGATTAAAAATAATATCGATTACTGAAAAGATGTTTAAATTTTAAATTAAAAATTTTTAAAATTTTTAAAATCAAATTATAAAATTAAAATTAATTATTAAGAGAAAAAAATTATGAAAGTCAACCAAACTTAACTTAAAATTAAAGAGGTGAAAAAGATATGGAGAATTTAAAAATAGTGAAAGAAGATATGGAGAATTTGGAAAATAAGTTTTTAGATTTAAGTTGTGAAAAAAATACGATAGGAATAAATAAACATAAATTAAGAATTATAAAGATTAATATAATTATAATTAAATTATAAAAAATAATCTAACTATAATTATATTCAAGAAAATATTGAAAATCAACAACATGAATAAAAGAACATTAAAGAAAGGAAAAACACAATAAAATTCAAAAACGCCAACTAATTTACAATAAAATAATTAATTTGATAAATTAAATTAAATCCAAGACTTTTCAACATCAAAGTAATTTAAAATATCAAAAAATCCATATCCATTCCAAAGTTTCATTTCAATGTCAATCCTTGTTTTTAATTTTAAAATCCATTTCATTCGAACTTTATTTCAGATTATTTTAAACCTCAACCCAGTTCATATGAACTTTTATTTTTTTACTTGATCTTCACCAACTGTAACCAAAAACCAGACAAACTACCATTAAAATCTCAACCACTGCATCTGTTACATTCAACTACTTCATAATGTTGTTACACCATAGCCAAGAGC
Organism: Pinus albicaulis; assembly: GCA_034641835.2. Taxonomy (NCBI): domain Eukaryota; kingdom Viridiplantae; phylum Streptophyta; class Pinopsida; order Pinales; family Pinaceae; genus Pinus; species Pinus albicaulis. The sequence continues at coordinate 193,513,924 of CM076580.1, forward strand.
ATTTTACCTTTAATCCATTGTCTGCATATACTAAACTACAACTACTTTACGTTGTTACACCAGAACCTAACAGCTTCTATCTTTATTCCATTGTATCATCAACAGTTACTAGTTGAAAAAATCATAACCACTACTTTTGTCTTTTTTCTTTCAATGCCATTTTTAAAGATTTCAATGATTTAAGAGTACCAATTTTATGTGGATTATAATGCTGGTATTTTCTTAAGAGAACCTATTAGAAAGCTGTGAATCCTGTTGATCATTTTTAACTTATCTCCCCCATCACAATATTAACCAAAATATTAACCAAGAAAATATAGATATCCCCATGTTAACCACAAAACCTCATAACCAAGAAAATATAGATATCCCATGTTAACCCCAAACCCCATCACATATTAACCAAGAACATATAGATATCCCATGTTAACCACAAACCCCATCACATATTAACCAGGAAAATATAGATATACCATGTTAACCACAAACCCCATCACATATTAACCAACAAAAATATAGATATCCCATGTTAACAACAAAAATATCAGATATCCCATGTTAACCATGAAATATAGATAAAAGCAAACCAACTTTCCATCTTGTTCAATAAAAAGATATTTCTGCAACATATCTATTTTCCACTATGCAACCAGCTTGAACAAACAAGAAACCACTTAGAATAAGGGCTTCCCAAATATAGAGGAGAAAAAAAAAACCTTTTATAACAAGAGCTTTTAGTAGAAACAATAAGCTAGAATAAGGACTTCCCAAATATAAATGAGAAAAGAAAACCTTTTATAGCAAGAGCTTTTAGTAGAAACAATAAGAAACATAAATGGGTGTATCCAACTTAACCACCCTTGCATACATCATAGAGCCCACAAAGGACAGGAATGAGGCCCAGCAAGATCATCTCACACTCAGTCAAGAGATATATTAGGACAGACCACATCCACTGTGAAACCCATCTTCATTGCCATAAAACTTCATGTGGAAGGACACTTAACCCTCTCAGATTTGTCCTTTGGCTTCCCAAATATTGAGGAGAAAAGAAAACCTTTTATAACAAGAGCTTTTAGTAGAAACAAGAAACATAAATGGGTGTATCCAACTTAACCACCCTTGCATACATCATACACAAAGGACAGGAATGAGGCACAGCAAGATCATCTCACACTCAATCAAGAGACATATTAGGACAGGCCACAGCCACTGTGAACCCATCTTCATTGCCATAAACTTCATGTGCAAGGACACTTAACCCTCTCAAAATTGTGTGGAGCCAGGAATCAAAAGAAAAGCTATACCAATTGTCAATAGCAGAAAAACATTTAAAGAAAGATTGAAACTTGTAAAGAGATGGATATCAAATAAACTAACTTTTACAGCCAGGCTAATAAACATACAACTGCTTTGGATTACACCTTGTGCTCAAATTGCATCTTTGTATTAGGAAATTAATGTGCTTTTGGACGAGCTCACAACTTTTAGATCAGATTTAGTAATAATTTGCATTCTGCCAGGCGTTGATTTTAGATCAGATTTAGCAATATATCTTTCATCTTTCAGCCAGACATTCTCAGAAAAGATGCAGACTCACTTGAGTTGTGGACAGTGAATCTGCTGGTTCTCCTTATCTATTTAGAGGGGTTATCGGTATAGACAGAGACGTCTTGGCTCAATTATGTTTCATTCTTAATGCCTTTTTTATTGTCTGCAATGAAAATTAAGATTGCGGTTTCCCAGAAAACGAAGAGTGTTATCATCAAATCTTATCAAAACAATACCAGAAATTGACAGATCTGAAAAGACCACACAGAGCAATCTAACAAAGATCACATTACGTAGCAATCCAAGTTTAAACAGAATCACATGCTGTCAAGAGAATTTCTACTGAATACACAAGAAGCTCAAAAGTAAAGTTTAATCCAATCTGAGTAACCCTGCCCCATGGTGATGTACCTACTACAATAGCTAGTCACAAACCAGGTGAAACACCTATAAATCCTGAATCGCCATGAGCTGTTCAAAAGGAATAGCCATAGTACGACACCCTTGTTCATTCACATGAGCAGAACATAGTCTTAATTCTAAAAATTAGATGCTTTGTCAGTTCCTTTACACGACACAATGTATGGTCAGAAGCTCGAATGCAGCCTAATCTTTTGAAGATTTATTGATCAATGACTTGTGAATATGAGGAATAACACCCCCACCAGCTATGGTACCTTTGATCAGAGTATCGAGTTCTTCATCCCCTCGAATAGCAAGCTGCAAGTGTCTAGGAGTGATACGCTTGACCTTCAGATCTTTGCTTGCATTTCCTGCCAACTCCAAAACCTCTGCAGTCAAATACTCCAAAATAGCTGCAGAATATACAGCAGCAGTTGCTCCCACTCTGCCATTCGCAGATATACGAGATTTCAGCAGGCGGTGGATACGTCCCACTGGAAACTGCATCAGGAAAAAGATACTCACATCATCAGCTAACAGATAAAATGCAGGCCTCATAAGGCTAATGATAGCAAATAATTGTTAGACTTGATAGTTATGAGATGCAAGATTACAAGACTATGAAATGCAAGATTACAAGGCAATACAATGCGAACAAGAAAAATCAGAGTGTAGACAGTGAGAGGATATTTCCTTGTTTTAATAGTTAGCATTATAGCTAATACCAGAAAATGTTAGATCAATAAAATAATCTTAACCAGCCATTTCTGCCAAGATCATTCTGGGTATTCAGGGTCACAGCCTAACCCTGCATAATCTGACACGTTGATGTCAACAATAATGTGACATCAAACCCCACGATATCAAAGCAAATCTGAACCAACATGCTATACAAACATGAAAACCATAAATCAAATCACAATTAAAATCAAGAAAGACGAAAGAACTCACAGGAACTACACTTCACTGACCAAATTCTCAGATGCACCGCTCAAACTTTGGCAAAGAGTTGTGTATTCTGGTATATGATCAACAAATTGTTTAAATATAACAGGAAATGGTGTGAAGGACATCAGACCCACTGCTACCCTGCTAGCTATTTTCAGCATTTCACCCCTCATGGTTCCTACAGCGTAGCAATTCTATTATGCAAGATACCAGAATTAAGGTAAAATGACAATGAGTACAAAAATGGAAAAGGCATCGGCCTTACAGGCACCTCATTGTCTGTTTCCCTCTCAGAGTTCCTACGCTGCAGCAAGTCTATTAGGCAAGATATCGAAATGACAACAGAGCTAATGATGGTAAGCACCTTGATTTCTTTTAGGTGCAGTCCAACGCCATAGGAACTTGAAAATCTATTATGAAAGCTATCAGAATAAATACAAACCTAATAACAATTTAAAGAAGCAATTCTTTAAGCAATTCTACATGTTCAAATCAGGTTCAGTTGTATGCGGTTGTTATCTTGGCATTTTCTCGACAAACCCCATTTTTTATGGTGGGTATTTTTATTCGCATTTACTTTTTCTGTATATGATTATATTCTAGTGAACATTTTTTTTGCAGTTGCACTTTTTGTATATGATTTTGATTTTTAACTGGTCAAGCTCAAGGATCAAATTAGCACCATGCTCAGCAGGCACCCATGTTATAGCCTTGAACGATTTCGTTCACAAAACTTGGGGTGATGAGGGCACAGGGGAAAAAATGATCATACTGCATGAAAGGGTCAAGGAGTTGCCATGAACATGATACAAAGACCAGAAGAAACAAAAGCCAAAGAAGTTGCCAGGAACAGGATAAGCTGAGAAGGTAACAGGTGGCACAAACACGAAACCTTAAGTTTGGGAAAAAGTATCTTGCATGTCATAAAGCAAATAAACAAAGTCTCTCGGGACAAGCCAATAAGAGACCTTTCACAGCCAACAAACCATGCCAACAAAAGCCTTTGGGGGCCATCTTTCAGGAAGTCATGCACCATGAAAAAAAAAACCTCCCCAACTTACAACAAAACAAGAGAAAACACACTTAAACTCCCATGAATGGGAGGCCAGTTTAACATTACATGCAGAAACTACTAAAGCCTCTCCTTAACACAAACCAGCCTTGTCGTTTCAAAGACACAAAACAGACCTCAAGGCTTCCCACCTTCAATCAATACACATTCCCTAAAAATAAAAATGCCAAAGATCAAGGAAACCAGCACAGACAATGAGAAAATCAAATGGACTGTGAAAAAACAAGAACTTACCTGGAGACCTGCACGGGATGAGCGAGAAACAGGCTTCTTCTTGTCCTTATCCTTGTTGTTGTTATTGTTAACAGGGGCCGAGGACTTGCCCATTAGAAGGCCCTTGGCACCTTTACCCGACATGTTGCCTCCTAAAACCATCGATCCCGCCTCTTAAACCTGTCTCAGATCACACCAGCAGTCCTGTCATGCCCAAAACCCATCAACCACATCAATATTTCATCAAAAAAATTGAAGAAAACATATACCCAGATGCCTAAACCTGCTCATGAACCGTTATACAACGAGATCCCATAGACCCAGAGGCTGGGAAAGCCGCTCGGGATGAGGAGGAAGAATACCTTTGAGATCTGAGCATACAGGGTACCAAAAGGCTTGAATGGCTTCTGGGTCGCGGCTCCAAAACAAATGAAGACCAAACACCAACTCCGTCTATATATAAAAAAAAATCTCCAGGGAGGGTTAAAAATATTTTTTCTTTTATCTATGTTTTACATAGTCCATAAATAGGCGTGAATATTGGAATCGTGATTCTATTGTGTCTTATTAAGTGGGCTGTGCGAAAGGGGATTAATCTTAAGTTGTGGGTCGGATAAAGAGGTCAAAATTCAAACAAAGGAAAGGCGGATGGGAGGGAGGCTCCAAGTTTCTTTTATTTGTTCAAAGAGCTGAAGATGCAAATGTGTTAATAATTTCCTTCCTTCGAGAAAAGTTCAATGGTGTTTGTCTTCGAATTTTTTTTTTTGTGAAGGAGGGTGACTATTGGATTTGTATGTTGCATGATGAGGTAATGGCTCTTAACCACTATAAGGATCCCACTTGATGTGTTATTAGCAATGGCATAATGAAGGTTGTAATGGGCATATTTGGCTAGTAGCATGAGATAGTCTTTAGGTTTAGTAGTTTTGGTCACTAACTCATAGTGATTTATGAGATGGCTAGGATGATGTAGCAGTATGTAGGTTAGGAGGACCAAGGATGTTTTGTCAAATAGGATAAATGATTGATAAGGTCTCGCATAGCGAGCTTTAATAGTGGATAATGTGGCTTGGCAATGTGATAGATGGTGGGCCTTGTCCATGATAAACATGTATTGATAATTGCATCGAAGATATGTGAACACATGACAAAAAAGGGACATGTTCTTCTTTGACTGTGACATGTAGGTTTAGATGGATGATAGTGTGGTGGCATGTTGGGCAATGAGTTGCTCAAGTATGCTTAGCTTAGGGGATGCGACAGTTGGTTGTGTATAGTTGGGTGGCGATGATGTAGCATCACCTATGGTGAAACAAGCACTCTAACATTTTGCATAGTTAAAGGTGTCTAGCTTAGGTTTGGTTAGGACATGTTGATTAGGCATATTCCAAGTGATACAAGCAAGTAATGTTCATACCCAATCAGTAAGGTCACACAGATGTCGCATGACAACTAGGCTTATCGAGTGGTATGGGACTTTCGGGAGGAACAAAAAGGTATAGCCTTGTGACACCCACCTACTTAGAAGTGAAGATGTGTATGAGTCCATTGTCACTAAAGTTAAGTGAATCAAGCATTGACATAAATAATTGCACACATATCACTTTAGTGCCCTAGTTGTACACATTAATTTTTGCAGTGCAACACTTAGGTGTGAAGTGTTTATTTTAGGGTTCAAGGGGCATCTTTTCACCATCACTAATAATAATAACAATAACTTAGATTTTTTATAGTTTGAAATTATTTTTGTTTTAGGCCAACATTCTTTTGATTTATATTTATATTATTTTAATATTTTTGTTTATATATTAAGTTAGTACATTAAAATATCTCTTCTATATTAGATTGGAGAGAGCCTCTTGGCACAATTAATTTTTAATAATATTAATTTGATTTAGATTTTTTAATAAAATTTTAATTATATTTAAAAAAATATTTAATTTTTATTATATCTAATTTGTTTTATTTTATATATTAAAATTGAGAACAACTTCTATTTTAGAAAATTTATGTTACAAAAAATATAAAATTATAAAAACTGTGTAATGTTATTTGTAAATATATTCACTATCAACATAAAAACTATTCATTAGTTATGAAGGTGAGAAAGATGCATGATAGTGCAAGTGAAAAATTCAAGTGTAGTATAAATTAGTATAGATCCATCTTAAGCACGGATCTAACATGAGTAGAGAGGGATCAAATTTCTGTCTTGAGGGATCAAATTTCTTTAAGTGCAAACTTATTTTAGAGTGAAAAAAATAAAGTGTAATTTTTTATTGTTTAAATTGTATTTTTGAATGTTATAGAGATTGCATAACATTTGTATTGAGTCATTTTATCAACTAGTATTAAACTGATTTTTTGTTATTAATATATTTTTAAGTATATGTCAATATTAATTCATATCAAATAATTTTATTAATAACTCACATTGGATATTTTATTCTATACAACATTAAAATATATTTTTTAACATTTTTTTTCTTTATATATAGATATATATGAAGTTGATATCACTTGTTAAAATAATTTAGAAAAGTAAAAGGTTTAAACATTTTACTCACATATTTTTTTTTAATTTAATTACTTTACATAGAATTATATTGGGCTATATGGACAACTAATTAAATATGCATAGCATTTTTTTTTGTAGCCACCTATGTAGAGAATATTTTATTTGTATTTTAAGAATGACGGACATACTTACACATCACCTTCATACTGGGTTGTAGAATGACAGACATACTTACACATCACTTTCATATTGGGTTGTAGAATGAGCCATACTGGGTTGCAGAATGAGTCTCTCACCTCAAACATCTATTTTTATTTTAAAAGGAACGGACATACTTACACATCACCTTCACACTGAGTTATAGAATGAACTTTTGGGCTAAAAAACCAAAATAGATCCATCTTAAGCACATGAGGGATCAAAATTCTTTAGGTGCAAACTTATTTAAGAGTGAAAAAAAAAAACAATGTGTAGTTTTTTATTGTTTAAATTGTGTTTTTAATGTTATGGAGATTACATAACATTTGTATTGAACCATTTTATCAGGCACATTAAACTGGTTTTTTGTTATTAATATATTTTTAAGTATATGTCAATATTATTTTATATTAAACTATTTTTTTAATAACCGACATTGGATATTATATATGAAGTCGATATCAAGTGTTAAAATAACTTTGAAAAGTATAAGGTTTAAACATCTTACTCACATTTTTTTTGTTTTACTTCTAATTACTTTACATGAAATTATATTAATTTATAGCAGACATTGTTTTTCTATGTAGAGAAAAAAAAATTTATTTAAGAGGGACGGGCATACTTACACATCATCTTCACACTGGTTTGTAGAATGAACCTCTCGGCAGCACAGATCCATCTTAAGCACATGAGCCTAGAGAAATCAAATTTCTTTAGGTGCAAACTTATTTTAGAGTGAAAAAACAATGTGTAATTTTTTATTGTTTAAATTGTCAATGTGTATTTTTTTATTGTTTAAATTGTATTTTTGAATGTTATGTTGATTACATAACATGTGCATTGATCTATTTTATGAGTGCACATTGAAGTGGTTTTTTTGTTGGCTCTTTGTTATTAATATATTTTTAAGTATACGTAAATATTAATTCATATTAAATTGCTTTATTAATAACTCACATTGGATATTGTATTATATACAACATTAAAATATTTTTTCTATATATAGATATATATGAAGTTGATATCCCGTGTTAAAACAATTTTGAAATGTATAAGGTCTAAACATCTTACTCACATATATATTTTTTTGCTTCTAATTACTTTACATGAAATTATATTAGGTTATATGTACAACTAATTAAACATGCATAGCATTTTTTTTTATAATCGACATTGCTTTCCTATGTAGAGCCTATATTTTATTTTTATTTTAAGAGAGAGGGTTGTAGAATGAGTCTCTCTACTCAAACATTGCTTTTCTATGTAAAAAATATTTTATTTTTATTTTAAGAGGGATGGACATACTTACACATCACCTTCACACTGGGTTGTAGAATGAGTCTCTGGGCTCAATAAAAATGAATATAAATCAAATTAATATTATTAAAAACTAATTGTGCCAAGATGCTCTCTCCAACCCCGAATGTAGAAGAGACGTTGTAATGTATTGCCTTGATATGTAAACAAAAATAAAAAATAAAAAGAACCCTACGTCAAAATAAAAAATAAAAAAATCAAGTTATAAAAGTTCTAGGTTATTATTATTGTTTTTTTTTTGGATAGTTAAGGTAAAGTTACAACAGTTTTTGAGCTCTAGGTTTATGAAAATCTATGGTATTGACTCATGGTATTTATGTGGAATATATCTTATTTAAATGGGGAAATTAAAGAGCCTAGAATCATCTTAACTCCAGATGTATCAAGAGAGGGATCAAACCTATTTTGCACTCAAAAAGAGGCTTGCACATTGAGAGATTTGATCCCTTTAGGAGCTTGATAGATCCGGAGTTAAGATGGATCTAGGATGGTTTTATTAACTTTAACTCTCCATATCAAGTTTTCACAACAAAAGCAAGACACTCCTTGTGATAGGTCACAAGTTCAACCAAAAAAAAAATCACAATGAACAAAACTTTTAATGCACCATACACTATAAATACATATTGTTATCATTAAAAAGAAAAATTTTAATTCTAATCAAACTTATATTATCAAAAAAATAATTTTATTAAATCTATTTTTTGATATCACAAATTTCTAAAAACAAATAAAAAATTCAAAATTAAAAGCTCTTGCTAACCAATATTAAGTTTCCACCTAGGTTAAAGGGGGTGAAATTGCATTGCAATCTTAGGGTTTCTTCCACATAGTCATCCGTGATCAACTCTACAAGAGGGGGCTCTACCCCCTCCTTCAATCAGATTGTTTTAGGAGTTTGTAATGATTTTGGATATATTGATATTCCCTTTCAATCTTCTCATCTTTGATATCCTTTTCATAGAGTAGTTGGGGGAAGTGGGGTTTCTTGTTTCTCAAAGAAACATTTGCTAGGTGCATCTTGGCAAGCTAGAAACCCAGGGCTTTTCCTGCCAAAAATAATGCAAGATCCAAAATATGAGGTTAAATCTAACAAGGTCGAAGAATATATCCAAAATATGCATAATCATACTATGATATGCAAGTTCATTAGATTATGGTCCACTTGAAAAGTCCATGATTGGGTGGATCCAAAATAAATGGAACCTCTAGGGTTAAATAGAACTGGAGCTAATGGAAAAAGGATTCTTCACAGTCACTTTCTCTAGCTTGGAAGACATATTGAGGATTTTTTAAGGAGGGTCATATTTTTTTAATAATGCAGGGATCTTTATGTGATTTTGGAAGGACTAGTATAATTTGAAGAAGGGATATTTCCTTACTAACCCAATGTGGGTTCATCTCTTTTCTCTTCCAAAGGCATATTGGGAGGAGGAAACCCTTGAAGGCATAGGAAATGTCATTGACATCTTGTTCAAGGTCTTGGAGGCTAATAAGAGAGGGAGGTATACATCATATGCTTGGATCTATGTTTATATAAATATTTATCAACCTCTTCCAGCTTCAATAGATATTTTTATTAGGATAGTCTTTCGAAGTAGCCTCTAAATTATGAACATGTCCCCTTTGGATGTAGGCGTTATCATGAATATGGGCATCCTATTATGGATTCTTTGATGAATGCAAAGGATTCACTTGAAGAACACCCCTCTCAAAAATATCAAAATGATTTGGAAAATTCATCCAAAGAAGAAGAAATATGAATCCCCTGGGTGTCTCAAATCCTGATAAGATCCTTAGACCTAGAAATAGGTTTGAGTCTCTCTTCTCTCTCTAAACGATTCTGTGGAGTGAGATAATATTCAATCATGCTTGTAACTAGTAGAAGGAAAAACCCATAAGCCCTTACTGAATCCTCTAGAACTTGTGCGAAATTTTTTAGAAGAGTACCTACAAAATCTATTACTAGAGGAAATGGTTTGCTCCCTATTGGAGGAAGATGAAACACATGCCCCACCAGAAGATATCGATTTGGATGATCCATGATTAACTACCCTTGCAGAAGAATGGCATGGAAAATATATCAATGACATGCTAGTTCATCATGTTAGGATTCTTTATGGCCTATCTCTAGTGCAAGGAAGAAGACCAACAAGGCTTGAACTCTTCAAAGTCTGGCCTTAAGGTTCACATGAAGGATTTCAAGGTGGACTCCAAGAAATATAAGGAAGCCAAAAAATGAGGCCACAAGAGCAATTAGGCATTGATCAAAGTAGACAGTGGATAATTATTCAACTCAAGGAAAATCATGGCAATGTCAGAGACATTTCCTCCATTGAATTCTTGAATCTTCAAGGAGTTTTCCGTGTAATAATGATTTTCGTAGTTAGTTTTTAATTGTTTGTTACTGGTAGGTAGCTTGTTACTCTCAACCAATATTGATACAAAGAATCTCTTAGATTTTGGTCCTCTTTTGGAAATCCAGACTATATGTAGCTTTTTTTATGAGTGAAAGGGTCCACTAACTTTTATATATATATATATATATATATATATATATATATATATATATATATAATTAAAAATAAATAAAAATAAATTCCAAACAATATTTTTTAAATATAATTTATATTATAAATACATATTACTAAATAAAATGTTTAAAATATTATAAAATAATGCTATTAGTATAAATATGTATCACTAGTTCATGAACTTTGAATAGATGATAAATAAGTGCATTATTAAGGTACCCTTGATTTATATAATATTAATTCAAAATCATTCGCGCGTGCGCGTGCATGTGTGTGTGTGTGTGTGTGTGAGAGAGAGAGAGAGAGAGAGAGAGAGACAATGGCTCTCGAACAAATCTTGTAGATCCTACTTGGCACTCCCTTGAATTTTAGTGGAAAACATTAGGAGAGCACGCAATACGTACCTATTTAAAAAAAGGACTCCACTCACGAGCATTACACAACAAAGATTATTGCTCTTGCCAAGGATTTTAACTTTGGTCCAAAGCCTCCCCCTCAACATTTTCCACAACTTCCTAAGTTGGATTATGACATTCCTTGGGGCTAATTTGATGGAGCTAGCTAATGCCGTCCTCCAAGATGTGGAGTGGGTATAGTTTTATATTTCAATTAATCACACATCTTGTATTGCAAATGCTCCCCACAAGGAGAACAAATAGCAAGGTTGAATTCATTGCATTGTAGTTCTTGCTAGAAATATTAGCCAAAATGAAAATTATTTCCAAGTTTCAAGTGCTAGGAGATTCCAAGTTGGTCATAGAGTGGGTTAATAGAAGAGTTTCTATAAATAACATTAGTTTAGAGCCTCTACTTCAAGAAATTTAGCAGGTTGCCAACTCCTTAAAAAAATTTCATATTGTCACATTTTGTGTGAGTTGAATGAAGAAGTGGATGTGCTTTCAAAAGAAGTGCTCGAACTTCCAATAGGCTCGGTCGGATTATATGAATTCAACAATTAGGCTAAAATTGAATCTATTGAAACTAGATTGTAATTTCTTTCTTTGGTTATCCTTATATTTTGTAAAATTTTGTACTTGTTGCAACATGATTGAATATGAGAAAATCTCCAAAAATGTACAATATGTTGTAAGTGAAGTTTATGATCCAAAATAGTATTTGAGATTTGAAAGTCAAAAGGATATAATTAGGCTCTTTTTGTCATATTCATGGAAAATTCAGAATGTAGATATTCCTTTTCTTTTTTAAAATAGTGGGAAAACCTATCATAACTTAGTTGTAAAACTAGTAGTGGGAATAGCCATCATTGGTTGTTATCCACAAATGTAGGCTAACTCAACGTTGTTATTCAAGGAATACCACACTACCTAGAATTACCCATTGGTGGTTTGTAAGGGAGTTGGCTTTCACTCCTGCGAGATGCTTCCTGGTCTTAGGATATTAACTTGTTTCCTTAAATCTGAAGAAGAAGAGCTATTAGCCAAGTAGAAGAATGTTTAGGGCATACTCTAGGCCTAACATGTTATATATAACATGAACGAGTATAGATTGTATTAATTAGGTGCCTGGACACAACAAATACACAGGAAATTTTTACATTGTAATCTCCTTCTTACATATTCCTGTGGTTTTTATTTCCTATTATCATTCTTAACCGGCTACATATGATGTCAAAATTTAGTACATTTTTATAGGTATAAATTCTCTAGAAATTGTCGAGCGAAAACAAAACTTGCACCAACACATGTGTTATCACAAAATTGCAACTGATTGGCTACTAACCAGACAACTTTATGTAATTGTTTCAAACCAACTTGTGACTGAAGCTTAGCCTCTTCAATATGAGAGGGCTCTCTCAAAAAGGGTTAATGATATTTCATAATGATAAACTAGATGGTTAACTCTACTTGGAAAATGATTTGTTTATGACAAGCGTAGGTTGAAAAGAACATCAGTATGCAAACATTGGGCTTATGGAGTCAACAAAGCAATAATTCAGTAGATAGTTCACTTGAAATGGAAGCTGAGGCAGGTAAGAGTTTTTAGCAAAGGTAAGCACACAGGAAACAGGAAATAACACAGTCAATTCATCTATAAAGGAAGTCAGAGCATTACATGAATGAATTATGAGTATTAAATATGAAAACCACTGCAAATGGTACACATAGAAAATATAGATTAGATACACACTAAAAACTCAATCAGAATCTCAGGTTGGTCAAGAAACAAGTCTCTGTATTACTGAAAATAGTTAATTACATAAAGCTGTAGTTTTGCCAAAAAGTCTCCAACCCATACATATTCGACTCTCTGCCCTTTAATAAACTTGTTACATGATGAGATGATCTGCCTCCTGGCTAGATTCATCAAAATTTTCCTAATGATACCTTGCATAACAATAAAACATCTATTTTAATGAGAACATGACAGTTATTCTACTTGACAGACCTTTTCCTAAAAGGACTCAAACTGTTCATTATTACATTAACAACCTTATCTCCTAAAAACAGTTACATCTTTGACAACTTATTTCTTCACATTTTCGAATAGGGTGTGATGGGACTCATTACTACATGACATATTAATTGACCTCCTCTAAAACTGGAAACAAACCCTATTTTTAAGGAAACTAGTCCTTATCTTCAATGAATGGTTTGGCCAATGAGTTGGCTTCATCTCGTGAACTTAAAATCTTGGATGACAGCTAACGTAGTCCCTTGAACCTTTGAAAATTTCCACCTATCCATACCTACACAAAATCCTGTTCATAAAGCTTCAAAACAGTACGTTATGAAAGTATGACAGTTTCGTAGCGTACTTTCGTGGCGTTACAAAAATGCCTTTTGCCATCAAATTTTCTGATTTTTTCCTCCTACATGATGTTCATTATGCCTTAATACATCTTCCATACCATTTTCACCTCTTTGAAGCTCCCAAAACTGGTTCAAAATGAAAAAAGGAAAGCTACAGTAGTTTCGTAGCGTTTTCCTGTTCTTCAAGCCCAGGAACGCTAAGAAACTGCTGAAAACAGTGAAAATTCCAGATTTCTATGTAACTTCAAAAATAAACTTTCCAGGTGTAAAAACTTAGTTTCTAACATGCCACTGACTTTTAAAATCATAAATCAGCTTAAACTATGAATCTTGAGGTGTTTCTTCCTCATTGATGATGAGTTGAGCAATTGGCTCCTCAACTATTGTCATTTTAAGGCCCTTTTTCTCCAACTCCTCATGGATTAGTTCAAGCTATTCCTGGAGGTCTTTAACCTGGCCCTTCACATTTTTGTTTGCAGATTTCAACTGTAAATTCATTTTCCTGACATGTTTCACTTCTTTCCTCAATGGCATGGTCCATTTGATAAACTGTTGTGTGTTATCTAGGATCTTGGAAACATTGTCAACCTTCTCTTCCCAAATCTCTTTCATCTTTTCAAACTGAACCTTGTGGACATTGTGTTTCCTTGCTTCTTTTTGCATAACAACAATCTCATTGTTGGCCAACTTCAACTTTTCTTCAAGGAGTTCAAACTCTATTTTTTCCATTACTTTCTCCTTCCCTTTCTTTGACTTGCTAACTGTATCTTTCTCTGTAGGTGATGAAAGATCAATGATGTCTTGTGGTGGCTTGACAGTATCAATAGCTGGATGGACTTCTTTGTTACTCTCCAAAAAAAAATTTAGCATGCCTTGTCATGGGCTTTATTTCCTGGAACATAAAGCCTGCATCTTCTCCTTCAAATTCTAGTTTCTTTGCAGATTTAGCTTTCTTCAATTTCTGTCCACCTTCCTCTATATCCGCAGCCTGGACTATAGGAGTCTATTCTATGTCAGTGGCATGTAATATTTCTTCTAGATTTCCTTTAGCTACTGCTATGTCTTCTACAACCACTGTTTTATTTTCTAAAGCCATTGTTTGACTCCTTGTCATCCTTTTGGTTCCTTGTTTACTCACTGCTTGTTTTTGTTTTGCAAGTTTGACCACTTTTGGTTTTTGTTTTGCAGGTGGAATAGTGGGTGTATCAAAACTCTGCAATTGCTCTGTTTCCATCATGACTGGTTCATTTGGTTCTACTCTTGCTGGTTCACTTGGTTCTGCCACCAATGGTTGACTTTGTTCTGCTACTAAGGGTGATGGGATTCTCCTAGGTTTAGGAGGTCTTGAAGGAGTAAGAGCATCCAACTCAAAACCACTAACAAACAAAAATGAAGACCAATCTCTGCCTAGTCTTTGGAGCTCATCTAACACCAACAATTTAATTAAACCATAATGAAACAATGAAGTTTCACTTACTTTAGATTTTGCTTGTACCTTATCTGCCATTTTTTATAGACTTCTGTGTAAATAGAAAGGCAGATCAAGAGATATCTTACCAGCAAAGTGTAGGAGGAGCTTGAAATGGTAAGAGTAGACTTTATGGTATCTCCCTTCACAAGTAAAATATTTTTGGATGATAAGCAGCAACTTTGAGTAGTTATCCTTCATGCAACTCCTTGGAATGGCATTAGTAAGGTCCATTTCACTGTTTTCAGGCTTCATAAACTCTTTGCACTACTCCATGTTGAACTTGAACCCTTTGAACCACTTCTCTTATCCCCTTGGAATCCCTATTGCTACTGCAATGACCTCTGGTGTAATGGAAAGATTAAGCATCCCCACTTTGGTAGCTATTCCACTGAAGTTTAAAGCAAATTCTTTGGAAACCTGTACATGGCAACCTTATAATCTTTCACAAAAATGTAAGCATCCTGTCTTTCTAAAGACTTCTACAGCTGTTGGGTCTTCATTTATCAGATTCATATCTACTGGTTCATATCTTAGACATTGACCACCCTTATTTGTCTTTCTTTTTTCTGCCATGATTTCTTTAATGCCTTCTCAGCCTCGCTTGATAGTTTTTAGCCTCGCTTGATTAGTGATCTTTGTAAACCTTTGAAAACACCAGCCACAGCTTTGGCTAAATTCAATAGCTCTCTAGAGCTCAATATCACACGAAGAAGGAATGAAGAATGAGAAATGAATGAATTAGGAAATATTTTGAAGTTTGGTATTCACTCATAACACAATGATGACTCATACATGCCTAAAATGGTGATGATGACTTCAGATCTAACCATGTACCTTGATCTTAACCCTCAATGACTCGAATGGTATCTAACTTACCCTTTCCCAATGTTTTTCTGACACCTAACAGCTAACTTGACATGATAGACAGGAAACCACACTTTCGTAGTGTGTTCAGTGTAAAACTGGGTGTTTTCGCTACGAAAGTATCAGCAGTTTTGTAGCGAAAAGTGGAATTTCTCAGTGTATTTCACTACGAAACTATGGTTTCTTGGCTAAAACAACATTTTCGGTACCAAAACCTTGGGAATTGAAAATTGTCAAAAAATTATGAGTGATGTGACATGAGGGGATTTGAAAGTGAGTGGGTTTAGACCTTAGGGTAAGCTTAAATAAGAAAAAATTAAAATTTTCCTTAACCGAATAAATAAAAATGAACCCTACAACCCTACCTTTGACGCATGAACCTATATGACTTTGTCAAATGATGCTTCATTTTTTTAGTGATAACAACATGCTTCAACTATACTTATATGCTTCCTTTTTTGGTGGGAAAATGGGATCTAGAGGCTTTCCATCTTGTCTCCAATTCACATTGTTGTAGTCGTTGAATCTGGTGTTCAAAAGTTGGATCTTCTCGTGTAGCTCCACTATCTGATTGTAAAGAGTCGAGCCTCATATTCTTCATGTTGCCTGGCTAAATTGGTTTTCAAGGCCTGAACCTCCTCTAATGGTTATACACTTGTCATCATTTTTCTCTTTAAGCTTCAAATTCATCACTATCAAGTCTAATTGGAGAACATCCAGTCTCTTCGTCAATGATTTACCTTCTCATTGTAGTCACAATAAAAGTGTCATGTACAACTACTGGTGCTTGATTTTCTAGCTTGAACTTTCCACATTGTATTCATTTTCTTCTTCCATACATTACATGAAATCACCCAACCTCTGGTTCCTTTCTCCCTACTAATGAAAATTCCAATAGGGTCTATGCTCCACGAGTCCTAGGGTGTCACGCCCCCAAGTCAGTTCCACCATTCGGGATGTCGTGCGAAACCAACAAGACTTCCATACTTAGAATTTTTTTCATCCTCCGGACTACACCTTTCATTATTATTATTCATGTTTTCTTTCATTATTAGTTATGTGAGGAAAAACATAACAACCAGTGCAGCAATACCAAACAAGATACCAAGACAACAATTCTTCAATTTAAATCTTTCATTATGAAATTTTACAATTTTACAATATTTTTACAAGGGGAGGTTGCCCTTGAACGGGTGCAACCTTATACCTAGTTTTATGCACAATCTATTAAACCACTATGTGATGTCGTGCCCCTTCATGATGTCATGACGCATGCGGCACGATTTTGTGACTTGATGCCCACTTTCATGACCTATTGCATGAACTCATTGCATAGTCATGACTATGTCCATTGTAACAGCCCTCGTAAAAACACATGTAAAAATATATAGGACCACGGTTGATGGGACATGTATTCCAAGTGGAATGTTAGGAAAAACATCCTAATAGGTGTTAATTTGGTTTAATATGGCTAAGGAAATTGTCAAAGGCAAAGGAAAAAGCTTTGGAAAGGAAAAATGGCATTTTTGGCACATTTATTTATGAAAATAATGGAAAATAGGAGAAAAGGGAGATGAAAGGTCACAAGTTGCATGTAAGGAGGAAAATGAAGGAAAATAATGGAAAAGGAAGAAAATAGAGGCCTCATTAATAAAAAGGCTTATGAGGATCAACTGGCAAGTTTTTTCTCACATTTTTTGGAGCTCCCTCATTATTCTCTCTCTCTCTCTCACACTTGGACACTTAGAATTTTCTTGTAGCACTTGCATTGGAGAAAGCAAGGAAGAGCATGATCAAGCAGCTACAGCGATATTCTTTGTAGGTACGATTTGCATATGTGATTTCCTTGCAATATCTAGTATGCATGGTATTGCATGTGGTTTCTTGTTGTCTTGGCATGGGTTTTGTCAGGTGTGATAGTGTTTTCATCCTGGCCTTTCCATTTCCGTATAGATTTTATGAGATGGGCTTCTCATACTTCGGTTGAGTTGGATTGTTGGATGGATTCAAAGTTGAGTGGGGTGGATCTCCAAAATGACAAACACATGGCCTAGTGGTCCCTGAACCGGACTATGGATCACGGTAAAGCCACTAGACTAGTAACCCCTGAGGCAAACTATGGGTTGTGGTAAAGCCAGATTGTGTGCCTCGGTGGGCCTAGGAATCCTTGTCGATGAATGGCAGGATATACGATAAATCCAAGAGGTTTATTTCTCTCCGTTGGGCCTAGTAGTCTTGGGATGGGATGTACGGTAAAGCCTGGAGAGATGGTATTGGTGTAGGGCCTAGTGACCCCTGGATCAGACTATAGGTTACAGTAAAGCCTAAAAGACTAGGAGGCACTCCAATTCCTCACGGTGTAGGTGGAGAACTTTGGTAGCATCCATGCTTGTTTGGTTCCTTTTCAGTTGGTTATGAGTCCCACATTCATGCTTGGAATATGGCACGAGGGTGATTGGCTGAAGAGATATTTGGCTCATCTAATCTTATATGGTCGAGTGGAATGTGGAAGTCTCATCTTCGGTTGGTTTTTACACTCATTAATGAGAAGATCAATCCTTTGGTATTTGGTATGCAAATGCACTAGTTATTATGTGGATTTCATTGATGTTATATCCATGGTATTTTTGTTGCTATTATGTTGGTTGTAAACTTGTATTTTATCAGTGATGATGTATGGATATATCTATGTTTTTTCCTGTAAATGAATATATAATGTATCTATGGTCAAAAATATTGTATTGTAGCTTATGATGTAAGGGAGAAATGCTTCTTAGCTATTCTCAGATAAGTATTAGACCCCTATGTTTAATTATTTTGTTTACACATGTAGATGTAATATTTGTGACATGTTTGATGAAATTATTGTCATGGCTGGGCGGGGTCAGATGAGTTCATGATTATGTGATTTCTTCCATATATTTCTTTTAATGTTATTTATCTTCTTTTGAAGTTACAGGAAGTTCTAGGCAGTGACCTGGGCTCAAGGGCTGAAAATGTGGCACGAATCCCTAAGCTGCAGGCACAAAATTTATCTTTTGGTGCCTTGGCTGCGGACTTTCCAAGGCATGCCCACGGATATAGGTTTCTAGTCACTCCATTTCCCTTACATGCACGTGGCTAAGGCCTAAATGGGTCAAAATTCAGTCTTCCTTCAAGTTTCAGGGGTCTAGGAGGGTGGTTTACCTTTTGGAGGTGTTGTTGATGTTGTGTAAGGTGTGTTTGTCGTGTTTTTCATCAGTTCCAATTCCTTAAGGTCATCTAGGAGGTTGAATCTCATATTAGTAGCCTCTCGTCACATGTTTACCTAGACCAGCCGGTTACTTAGGTAGATGTGGGAAGAGGGTGTTACAGAGTGGTATCAGAGCATGGTTCAACCCTCAGCTAGATGGTCAATGTTTTGATCATGAATTTATGTTGGTTTCATATGTGTTTAGTATGCTTGTGGTCTATATGTTCTTGTTGCATCAATGTTGTGTTGGCCATGGTGGTAGTGGTGTCGCCATGTAAGGGCTAATGGTGTTGTTGTCAACATGTTGTCATGAGTGTATGACTGGTTGACCGTGCACACTTGCTTACATGTTGCTATATGTTTTACATGCATTGATTTCTTATGCTAGGTCACATATTGGTCATGCGTGTGTGTTGTCCGTGTATGCTTTCTTATGCGATGTTGTATGTGGGACATGCATTGGTCATTCATGATTGGTTATACATGTCAAGTGGGTGCATATGGTCAAGTTTGCATTGGTTTGGTGAAGTTTGTTGTTCATAAGGTCAATGTATGTAAATGGGTCATCGTGATGATATTGGTATGTTATGATGCTAATGAGTTGGCTAAGATAAAGTAGGGGATACAAACCATCAAAGTGAAGTTGCAAGATTGGAACTCGAGGCAAAAGCAGTTTGTCATACAAGTGTGCATGTTTGGCATGCATGTATGAGATTCATGGTTATTGTAAGCATTAGGGTTACTTATATGTTTGTCATTCCATTGTTATTTTGGTTACATGCATGATAAATTCTAGTTGATCAACATAGTCATATGCATTATGGTTTGGTATTCCTTTCATTCTATTGATGTTACGGTTGTAGACATGATGATGTTAGTCGATTAGTGTAGTTATATATACATGTATCAGATAGTCATGAATGATAGTAGCATGTGGTTGTATGCATTTCTATTGTTGTTTTATGTTATATAACTCGATGATTATGTTGTATTTTGTTGATGAATATGTTATAGGTTAACTTGTTGTTGTTGTATGATAGTTAGCTTGATGATTAGGTTACATGTTGTTGATGAGCATGATATATAACTTGTTGTTGTTATATGCTAGTAACATGATTATTAGGGTTATGGCATTAAGAACATTATGTTATATGTATCATGTTAACTTGGATTGGCCTATGCAGATGGTTAGGGTTATTACATTCATGTATAAGTCAGTATATTTGTGATATTGTGTTGTACTAATCTAGACTGACTGTATAGATGTGATTGTTATGCACGAATGACAATTATTTATGAACTCACTAGATGAAAATGTTAACTAGTTATTGTTATGCATATCATGACCTTATTTACGTTGAGTTGAGGTGTTGTGAAGTTATATTGTGCTAATCTAGATTGAATGTGAGAACAAGATAGCCTCCCCTAAGATACATCAAGGTATGAGTTGCTCATGTCGTCTACTTTGCACTTGAATGATTAATTATGTCATCTATTTGGTGCTTTGAGTGTTGGTGTCTAATATGTCACCTATTTACTGTTGAATGTTTGATTAATCGCATGATATGAGCATGTTTCTATAAGATTGCATGAAGTAATGATATTGTTTTAAGATAGTTGTAATAACATGTATGCATTAAGACAATTGATATGTACTTGAGTGTAAGTAGGTGATAATTGTAGCTAGTGAGCCTTGGTATTGCACCAAGAGTGCTGCAACTCCCATGGGTTGCCCTACTTTACTTTATCAACCTAGGGTTCGTACAAACTTGGAGGCGACAATGCTATATACACGTCAGATGCATTCTACTCATGTCATCCTCTCTGCTCTACGAAAGGGTGCTACTTCTAGGGGTTCTCAGTGAAGTATGTCACACTTCACTGAAACTAAACTAAATTACAGAAAGGAAATGACAGAAGGAAACTAAATTAAATTGCTGAAAAGAAATGACAGGAAGGAAACTAATTTAACTAGCTGAAAAGAAATGGCAGAAAGGAAACTAATCTAAATTGTTGAAAAGAAATGGCAGAAAGGAAACTAATTTAAACCATACTTAACTTTTCCAATCGGCTAAACACACCCTACTTATCTTATGCTCTATCTACCATGCTTATATCCATGCAACTAAGTTATTCATGATTTAATTCTAATTGAAGAAGTGTTGATTTGCAGCTTGGAGAAGAAAGGGGTAAAGGTGCTAACGGAGGGATAAACACCTGAAACCAAGCTTAGAAGTGGAAAGAGGGGTTTGAACCTTATTAAAACTTTATTATAGTGAAAAAATGGTTCAGAGCTGAATGATTTGAAAAGTGAAATGGTAGAGTTGCGATGGAGGACGGAAGTGCGATATGTGATATGCGATATTGCAATTGCAATATCGCAAAGTTGGAGGGATATCGGAAGTGTTGTTCAAGAGCGGGAGCGAAATGTGAAATGTGATGGGGATAAAAACTGAAAAGTGTGAAATTTAATGGGATAAAAGTTTTGAAATGTGAAATGCGATGGGGAAAAATTTGCGAAGTGCGAAATGCGACGGGGTAAAAATTGCGATTTGCGATGTGGCAGAGTACGAAGAATATCACAATCGGTGTCGGGAGTGGTAAGTCTTAAAAGAAAACGGAAAATGTTGTGAAATGTGATTTGCGACGGGTGACGTGGCAGTAGGACCGGTGGCGGAGTGCGATGACAATATCGCAATTGGCGTCAGGAGCGGTAAGTCTTAAAAGAAAAGGGAAAAGGTTGCTAAATGTGATTTGTGATGGGGTAAAAGTTTCGAAGTGAGAAATGCGAAAAGGCCAAAGGTTTCGATGAGTCAGATGACGTGGTGGTGGGACCAGTGGCAGAGTGCGATACCAATATCACAATCGGTAGACAGGAGCTGTAAGTCTTAAAAGGAAAAAGGAAAAAGATACGAAGTGTGATTTGCGAAAAGGTGAAGTACGGTAGCAGGGAGTTCGAGGAGCAAGGGCAGAGTGCGATAACAATATCGAAATCAGTAAAAAGGAGTGGTAAGTCTTAAAGGAAAAAGGGAAAAGATGCGAAATGCGATTGCGATGTACGGTAGCGAGAAGTTCGAGGAGCAAAGATGGAGGTCAAACTTTCAGTGTTTTGAAGTGTTTTGTGAATAAAAAGGCGCGGAATGCAAATAAGAGGAAAAGGAGGGAAATGGAGGCGTAAAATCAAGGTTCAGAAGTGTAACACAGAGATGGATAGGTACTGGAAAATGAAGTGGAACGGCTTAATAATTTCTCTGGGGCTTTTGATGCTTATTCCTGCAAACAAACCTACGGATTCATGTACGAAAAACAAACAAAATGCATGATAAAAATAGTGAACAGAAAAAAGAAAAAAGAAAATAAATAAATTAATTAAATAAATAAATAAATAAATAAATAATAAATAATAATAATAAATAATAAATAAATAAAAATAATAATAATAAAAAATAAAATTAAAATAATTAAATTAAAATAAAATAAAATAAATAAAATAAAAATTCGGCCTGTGGGAAGGTCAACCCTACTTGAACCCTATTGACAGAGATGAGAAGGGAAGGCTTGACCACAGGTTTTAGATTTTTCCTCTACTCTATTACTCTCATAAGAAAATGAAGAACTACAACAAGAAACTGAAAGCAAAAACTAAACAACAATGAAATTGTCAAAAGCAGAACTAACTAAATGATAGAAAGGAAAGAATGAAAACAACAGAGAAGTTGAGGCACATGCGTTGGGACCTAACCCACGAGCCCGGCTCTCTGGAACTAAATCAATAAAAAGTCATCTGAATACTCTTTGCATTAAAAATACAATCTTATTACATCCCGAAAGTCTTAAACAACAAAAGCCTAATAGAATGGAAAATGAATGGCATGTGATGGAATGGAATGAACTGCATCGAATGGACTAGAATCCACCGAATTCGTCCCTAATTGGCACTTGATCAACTTTATTTATCCTTAAGGGAAACTACCAACAGCTCCCTAAAAAATAGATAATGAGTCCACTTGACTCCAAGTGAAGTATGGCTTGAGTGCACTTGGTCTTGAGTTGCTTGGATGCCTCTGGAATTTGAATTGCTGGAGGGGATCTCATGAGGATCCTTTGGCTGCCTTTGAGAGTTAAGGAGGGTGGACAACCCCCTTGATATCTCCAAGATTTCTCCCTAATTTCTTGATATTGTGTTAATTTATTCTTCACTCTTGATCTTCCAGTGGCAGGGAGCAAGTCCCTAAATTATCTCCTTCTCCAAATCTGCATAATCTACCAAAAATTCTCACAATATTCTATAAAAATAACCAATATTAGGCAAAAATATGCAATTACCTTTAAACCTTCCTAAGAACATATTAAAGCATAAGAAAACATTATTAAGTGCATAAGGAGATATTTAATATATCTTTTCATGTGCATAAGGAAGGTAGATGGGCCTAAGAAAGGTTAGATGGGCCTTAATTTATGTCTAATTTAGAGGCCCATCAGTAGCATCATGTACTATGACTGATGAGTGTGAGTTTATTGTTGATTGTGACATGGTTTTTATTCTTGGTAAAATTTTATTTTGAATTGAGAGATATGTTGTCTTGATGTTTGGTACATAGGCTGACATGTGTGTTCAATTATAGGTCAGCGTGTTTGGCACAACACAGTAAGATAACTAGTATATTGTTATATTTATTTATGCCATGACAATTATGTGTTTATGGAAGTATGATGCAGGGGATTGCATGGGAAGACATTGCCATGAAATATTGAAGAAGGCTCGGGCTGAGCTTTCCTTTGGGAGTATTGGGAACCATGGGGATCGAGTCATGGTGTTTGTTTCTAGTCTCGTGCTTTTGGTCTCTTGTGATTTTTTGCGCTTAATTTTTGGTCTTGATTGCATCTAGTGCGTGGTCATGCCATTTTGTTGTGGTTTCATGTTTCTTTTGGTTTATAATGGTCTTCTTATTGTTTGTTTTTGTTCTTGTCTTTTGTTTGAGAGACTTGGGAATTTGTTTGCGAAACAGGAAAGTTAATGGATCTCATTGCATGAGTAAGTGCAACAGAAGGTAAAAATATGACAGTCAATTGAATTGGTTGAGTCCATTTGTGTAAATGGATGGTGGTAGAACAATCATGAGAAAGGTAACATGAAAGGTAAAGTGAATGGATCTAAGGTGTTAGATGCCTTGGCTATGTTTGGAACTATTGTTCTCAATGTTGTGCATGGTTGAGCACAGATAAACGGGGTTCTCTTAACCTAGACCTTATGATATCTAGTAATTGTGTTATGATCATGATTATGTTGATGTCTATATATATATATATATATATGTGTGTGTGTGTGTGTGTGTGTGTGTGTGTGTGTGTGTGTGTGTGTGTATGAATGTCTGTTGTATATGACAGGGTCATTATGCATCATGGTTGTTTAATGCTAAATTTTTATATGTATATATGTGTGTATGTATGTCGTTGTATGACATTGATGATTGTTTTATGCTAATGATTATATATGTATGTATCTATGTATCTATGTCACTGTCTGACAGGGTTGTAAGGGATCATTCTTGTGGAGGAACAAGTTCTTATGCAGGGGAATGGCATGAAGAGGTTCTTGTCTATGAGGAATCAAGTGGGAAGAGTAACTCTGATAAATATATGAGGTAAGTATCATGTGTACATGAATTGATATTATATGCTTATATTACTCCTATGTTTATGTTATGGACAGGTAATGTTGAGGGATACATCAATGAAGTGAAAGTAGTAATATCTATGGCATGCTATGATAAGCATGGATAGTGGAAAGACACCAAAAGAAAGGTTTATTGTGGGGTCATGTGTGGTCTATGGATGTGCAGTTCTACTGATGTGTATATGTTGTGCATGTTGTATATTCAGTGATTGTACCTATGGTGATGTGTAATGTTGCATATGTTGTATTGTGTACATATGATGTTGTATGCATGTTGTATATATGGTGTTGTGTGTATTTTGCATATGTAGTGCTAGGTATAGATGGTGCTCTACACTTGTTGGATATGAAGTGTTGTGTACATATCGTATTGTGTGCATGTTGGATATGCGGTGTTGTGTGCATGTGGTATTGTGCGCATGTTGGATATGCAGTGTTGTGTACGTATAATGTTATGTACATGTTGAATATGCAGTGCTATGTACATATGGTGTTGTATGAGTGATGTGCATATGATGCTATATACATTTTCTGTTGTGTGCATGTTTGTACATGTGGTGTTGTGTACATGTTGTACATATGGTGTTGTGTGCAGGTAGTGTTGTGTGCATGTTTGTACATGTGGTTTTGTGTACATGTTGTACATATGGTGTTGTGTGCAGGTAGTGTTGTGTACATGTCATGCATGTGGCGTTGTGTACATATGGTATTGTGTACATGTCGTGCATGTGGTGTGGTGTATATGTGGTATTGTGTACACATTGTAAAGGTGGTGCAATGTACATTTGGCGTTGTGTACACGTTGTGCATGTGGTGTCGTGTACATGTGATGGTGTGCACATGTTGTGCAGCTAGTGTTGTGTACAGGTGGTACTGTGTACATGTTGTGCATATTGTACTAGTATACATGGGGTATTGTGTGCATGTCGTACATGTTGTGTTGCGGGCATGCAGTACTATGTATGTGCATGGTGTACTCGTGGTATCGTGACATGTGTATTCATTATGTTGTACTTTGTATATGTATATGTTGTGTGTTGTACTATACACCGGGTGTAGGTGTGTTCAGGTGCTCAGTGTTAAAGCTCAAAAATGAAAGTGCTCAGAATTGATTGGAAACTGAACGATAGAGAAGAGCTCGTCGACAGGAATCCGGCGCAATTCGTTTCATCGAAAACATAGTCTGGATGAGGAAGATAGAGCCTATTGTTTGTTTTCCTAAACAACTAAAAAAATTGCATAATAGGACCAAAAGGTGACATGGTAGCCCAGTTAGCAAAAAAGGGATATTTTGGGAATATTCTTTAGTTTTCCCAATGACACTGTGACAAGTGTCACTACAAGATTCGCAGGTCAAGTTTGAAGGTGGAATTTTTTTAATTATATGTGAAGGTCGAAATTCGATTTTTTAATGGTTGGATGAAATTTTATTAAATTTGGGGATAGTCCAACCAAAGGTTGGCACGTGGTGAAGCCAGGGGCCACCATGTGCCCCCTCTGGTGGACCAAGGCATGGTTGAAATTTGAATTGCAACTATGGTCCAAATTTCATTTTATTATATGGTCGAAATATTTTCATATTTCAAAGGTTGGCGGTCCAAAGTCCGAAATGTTTTATTTCCAAAGGTCGGGCATATGGTATATATATTATAATGTTTTTGGCAGGGAAAATTTTTATTACCATAGTCTGGGTGGAGGTCGGGGTTCGACCCCACAACCTCCCCCACACAACGCGCCTCCCATACCAACATACCACAAGCTCGGTTCTTAATATTTTGTGCTCATTGATTATATTTAATGTCATTTGATATGAGCGGCAGGGGTATGGAGGGGGCCAGCACCACGGGCTAGCCTCCTCCCCATAAGACCTTTCCACTAGATTAAAGGCAGAGCACAATGACAATGGCAGAGGATTAACGTGTTAAGTGTGGGTTATTTAACCTATAATCCCTATGTTTAGTGTTAACCATGTGTTTAATGCGGGTTTATGTTAAACTGCGCTTATAGCGCTAATCCACAGTTAAACCCGTTTAGAATTTTATTAAACTCCGAGTTTAATATGGCAGAAAATTCAACGGTCCTCCAAATTCGGTGCCAACTCCAAATTTGGTGGCCTTAACTCGAGTCATTTCCAGATTTAGTGGAGAATTCCTAGGCCAAACTGTTTTGGCCATAACTTTTGCAAAATTCGACCAAATTGGGAGCAAGAAGGGTCTATTCTGAATTATTTGGACATTCTGAACACATTGAAGTAGGTTTCATGAGAAATATATGAATGTAAACAACACTTTTTTCTCATTTGAGATAATACAAAGGCCCAAACCATAGAAGCTAGACCAAGGAGATGTAGCCTAGGTGGGGTGAAATCCATCAAAACATTATGTTAATGGATCATTGTGATGGTTTGTTGTACATGTTATTGTTGTTGTTCAACCTTTGTTTTTTATTGTTTTTATGCTCTTGAATTTAACATAAAAACTTGATAAATTTACCTATTTTAACACTCACAAACACCAAGGAAACCTATGCACATAAAGTAAGTGATCAGAAAATTGTTTATAATTCTGAAGATGAAATTAGCACAAGAAAACTAACATTCATATTAAGATCAAGGTGTATGTTTTGTATGTCAGTATAGGCGTATGTATTATGTTGTATTGTATACCGGGTGTAGGTGTATGTGTTGTATGTCGGTGTGTGTGTATGTATTATGTGGTGTTGTACGCCTTGTGTGGATGTATGTGTTGTGATGTACACTGTGCGTATGTGTACGTGAGTAAAGAGAAGCAAGGGAACTGGGTGCTTTTCAGGTGTGGCAACCGATCCAATGTGTGTGTAGAAAGAACAAAGGCAGAAGTAAGCACCGACGAATGATAAGTATTAATATTTTATTCCATTTTATCCATGTGAACTACGATTTTGACTTATGATGGTTACCTATGATTTATGATTATTGTTAGGATGATTTCATGCAATTCACGATTTTGATTTATGATGGTTGCATTTGGGATAACCAGATGTGATATGATTATACATGACGATTTGATCAAACAACTAGTTTGACTTGTGTGACAGTAAAATAAACAAAAGTGCAAGTGCACCTGTTGACGAGCTACAAATAATGTATGATTTAAGTTATTTAAATTTATTTTGAATCTATGGCAGTTATGTGCTTGGTACAGGAAGCACAGAAATGCCTGGTTGGGTGAATGAAACCGACTGCAAGAATTAGTAGTAGCAATAAAAGGAATTGGAACATGCAACAATATGCTAGTAAAGCACTTTAGGAGCAGCGCCATTATGGGACACTCATACCCAATAGTCTCCATTGATTTCCATTATCATTCTATGACCGGTATCATGGTTGAGGTAGTGATCAGGAGTTCATAAATTTTTCTCAAAATTGAAAGTTATGGGATTGGGTTCAAACCAAGATGGTTGCGTATATCTCATCTTCCTGATTCGAGTGCCACGAATGATTCGAAAAATTGATGTCGTGTGAGGGAGATATCACGTTCTGATCAAATTCCCAAATAGCTAAATTTTGCAACAGGTTTGAGTGGGTTGCCGAGTCAGCATGGAGGATGCACAGTCAGCAAAAGGAATATTCTGAGGAATATTCCTTTCCTCATAACCAATCCTACGCTAACAAGTGGCGCATTGTGATTTGTTGGTGGATTGTATGTTGATTTTTTGTGGACCAATTATAGGATAACACGTGGCCATCCCCAAGGCCGCCACGTTTCCCCAAGGTGTAGTGTAAAAAATTTATAGAGGTCTGCAGGGCTCGACCCCGCAACCTTCGGCCTACATGCATAGGTCTCCACCAACTGGGCTACATGTGTTACTTAACATCTATAGAGCACCGGTTCTATTTAAAATGTATTGTAATATGGTTTGGGGTTTGGGACCGTTGGCGGTCCTAACCCACTAATGGTCCATAGAACATGGTCACACGATAATGTTTAAACTGCAACCACAAATAGTTATCCGACGGTTTCAAAATTCTGCAGTCACCACAACATTTACATTATATTTATCACATGCCACTGTTTAATAACGTTTCTCCGCACGGTTAGCAATAGAACCCGGGGTTCCGCCTAACCACCGGGGTTTGGGCTATAGTTCCGCTCCACCATAAGCGGTCACCGCAGAATGGGGTTTGGCATGTGGCCACCCCTAACCACCTAACTTTAATGCTACGATTTAGATTGGCAAGTATTCTGGAGGCACATTTTATGTGGCAGAAATTTCCAAAATAACTCCAGTTAAGTGGAGTTCTCCACAATTAATGGAGCTTTCTAGGTGTTACTGGGAAAATGAGTTGGAGGCTCAATTTTTTCCCATTCAGAGTGAATGAAGAGTCATTCTAGACTAATTAGAGCATTATCGAGCCATTGGTGCAGAGAAAAAAAACCATTAGAGGCTTGTAACTACATGTATTTGCAAAATTTTGAGCATAATGAAAGATGGACATGCTATTGGGAGCTGGACCAACAGATGTAGCCCAGGAGGGGTGAACTGCTTCATCATGCCTGCTGTGTAAATGTTATATGGTGTTTTATTTCTCTATTATACACTATCGTTCAATGTTAATTTCTCTTATTTCATGCTTCTAATTCACTAAAATCACTTATATTTCATGGTTAAAATCCTCAATCCTTAAGAAAACTATGGAGACAAGTATGCACATGTTTTATAACTGAAAATACACTTAGCACAAAAAACTCATACAAACCTTTTCAGATCAAGTTGGTATCAGAGCTAGAGTTTATTCTCTAGTGTTGTTTTGTGCAAATATTTGTTTAACAGTTTGCAAGTGTTAGATGCTTACTAGGCTCTAGCTCAAGAGAGGAGAAGGAAAATTGGTGGGAGCATAAGGGTCTCAAGAAGAACCAAAGAAAAGGAGAGCAATATTGCCACAATCTCCACCACCTAGTTCACCTCCTAAGGAAGCAGAAGTGGCATTAAGCATGCCTCAAGAGGAAGGAGAAATCCCTGAAGAGATGGGTCCTAAAGAGGAAGAAAGAGTGTTCAGGAAATAATTCCTTGACATGAATGAGATGGTTAGAATCCTTTATCAAGAAAGGAATGAGAAACTAGAAGGAGAAGGATCCAAACTTCACAAGGAAGGACAGGGATCTTCAGGAGGTCACAATGATGAAGATAAGTCAAAGAAGGGAAATGAAGGAAATGGAGGCAGTGGAAAGTTAACATCCTCACCCTCATCATCATCATCCTCTACTTCATCTTCAGTACATCAACCACACAAGTCCAAGAACACTGGTAAAAGTATTTTTTTTAAACTTGATGTTAAGTTTGAATTGCCAATGTTTAATGGTGAAGTCAATGCAGAAAATCTTGATAATTGGATTAGGCAACTGGAGGTCTATTTGAGAATCCAGAACCTTCAAGATGATGATACCAAAATCCAATTAGCTTCATTGAGAATGGAAGGTGCAACACTTGTTTGGTGGGAAGGCAAGACAAAGGAGGAGATCAAGAAGCATGGTAATATTATTCTATCATGGACTAATTTCATTACTGCAATAAAAAAACAGTTTTATCCATTAGCTCATATGCATAAAGCCATAATGAACTGGAAGAACTTTAGGCAATTGAAGGGACAAAATGTGCAAGAATACACTCGAGAATTTAGGAGAAGAGCTCTCTTATTAGGGTTAGATTTGCAGAGTCAAGATACTTTGATCAAATACATAGGAGGCTTACATAACTACCTAAAACATACTATTCTTATGTTTAACCCTACAAGTCTATATGAATTATGTGTTCAGGCTACACATCTAGTGTTGGGGTCCTATGATTTGGTAGATTGGCATACCAAGTGACAAGGCAACATCAAAACTAGTCTTTAGAGTTTTAGGACCTAGCCTTCCTAGTCTCAAAGAGGGATCTCTCAATTGTTTACAAAGATATGACTTGTTTGCTTGTAAAAGGTTGATTTTAGGATAGTTATTAAGCATGAGTTTGTTTGATTGTTTGGTGGGACATGATGATCTAGGAAACATAGATAGAAAAGGGAAACCTCTAAGTCATTGGGTAATGGAGTCAAGTGGAATTTGTAACAAGTTTGTAGATGAATCAAGGGTATCAAAGGGCAAATCTAACTTGGCCAATGGATCTACAAAGTCTTTTAGGTGAAATGAAATGGACATCAAAGTTTTTAGAATGAAAAGTAGACCTAAGGGCAATTAAGAATCCTTAATTATATGTACTTCTCAACAAAGGGACTTAAAACATCATTTGAACATGAAGAGGCATTCCATAGACAGGGATAACCATAAATTCTAGAAACCTCACTTTAGCAAATAACAATTTCAAGACAAACTTTCCAAATGAAATCTAGGAGTCGAGGAACGCTCTATTTCATCCAAAGATTTCACTTTCAAGGAGAAGAAAACATTCAAGATTCACAAATAATTGCATTCATAGAAGAGGGAAGTCCTAGACATCTTTGATTACAGATATAAAAACCTTCAAAACGATTATTTGAGCAAATACAAAGGGTATGATCGGAACAAAACCTCTTTGGGAGACTTTGGACAATGGTACTTTGAAGGGAGACTTCAGAAACAGTTTTTAAGTGGCAGCGAGTAAGTAGGGAAAACCATAAATCATTCTTGAGGCAAATTGTATTGAACTATTTAAGAAATAAACAAGCATAAGGGTTCTAGAGAGAAATTAAGAATTCTCTAGAATATCTAAGCAAAAGAAAACATAAAGACAGTGAAGAGTAAACAGAACTAAGGTGCTTTCAAAAGACATTTCTTAGCCTAAACTTTTTACTATATTGCAACAGAGAATGGTGAAACATAATGAAACAAGAGATAACAATAACAGATTTAGAGTACTTCACCAACAACTAAGCTCATGGATCCAATGACAGAGATTTCTCCATCAACAAACAGGTCAAAACATCCACAGGTTCCAAAACATCAATTTTCTTTTAACTTCAACAGAACTATGTATTACTTCAAAGAGTCATCAAATTCCGCCATACAATGAGTTCAAATGTAGTATTTATGCTGCAAATGAGGAGGTGGAACTGATCTAGAGTTCAAGTGTTATTAATTACAGAGTAAATGCATCCCTGACCTTGAAAACCATGCAAGGCATAAGGTAGAAACATGTGTGAAACTACTTCTCTGTTAATAACTCTATCTTAACTTTCTAAGGAAAAATAGGTGAAAGATTGACTTTTAAGGCTTTATCCTATCTTTACCATAACTGTGCTAACAGTTTAAATGTATTTCTAGTTGGGTAATAACTGCTGATTGGTTTTATGGATAGAAATTAGGCTCAAATGTGTTAGTTAGATATTTCTAAGGGAATAACTGCTCTTTGTTGATGTATTCGAGGCCTTTTAGCCTAAATTTCCTTCATTTCATCACTAAAATGTATTTAAGGCCTGATATGCTTTTAGCCTTCATAATCCACCATGCTGCCTTTTTAATACTTTATTGTTTTCTTTAAACCTCTGTTCATCTGTCTTTTAACTATTTTTTATCCTTTAATCTCTGTCTAAGCTTTAATCTTTTGTTCTTTAGTCTTCATTGTTTTCTTCTCTGCTTTTGTGTACAGGTGGCTTTCCACGCTGGAGGGTTTTGAATGAATGGTCGATGCTCATGACACATCGCCTTAAACGTGGAATAAACCCTTTCTTATCCCTTTTCTGCATTGTTTTGAGCCTTCGAGGATCGTCATCCTTAGCTCTTTGTCACTTTGCTTGACTGTGGGAGAGCCTGCACATTAACCCGCCATTAAAACCTACAAATAAACATTAAAAACTTTATGAAAACCTACGTTGTGGTTTTGAACTACTTGCAGAAGCTGTGTGGGGGTAGGAGGAGAAGTGAGGAGGAGGATGCATGCAGCGAGGAGATTCTATGGCAAAGAGCAAATAACCAGGGCTTAAAACAGAGTTTTTAGCACGAAGAAAGCATTGGTGGTTTTGGAAAACCACCGACGGTTTTCACGCTGCCGATGGGTGGTTTGTGGTTTTGCCCCGGGGGAACACGATACGGTTTAGAGGTTGATGTGTGTCCCTCTAAAACCGCCTATTTCGCGTCAGAGATGCACGTTGGAGGCTTTGGGCGATTGGATTGCGTCAGCTGTCCAATCTGCGGGGATGCAGATCAATGGTGGTAAGCGAGCGCGATGGGAGGAAGATGCTCGGGCGGGAGACAGGTGGGCCACGGGTCGTGACGTCATCTGTTTTAGCATTTAGCGGATGGGTCAATCGGCGGATTATAAGGTGTTGTTAAGTGCAGACCGTTGATCTTGGTAGATCAACGGTGTAGATCAAAGCAGGGCTAGAGCGGTGGATGGAGGGGTCGAGAAAGGGTGGAGCCCTAATAGCCGTCGGATCTTGAGGATCGATGGTCAGGATCTTTTCGTTGGGGTGCACATTGCGGAGAGAAGGGAAGGCAGTTTTGTGAAACCACGGGTGGTTTTTGCGTTGCATATGGGTAGTAAGCGGTTTTAGCCCAAATGAACGCGATGCCATTCATTTGTTGACACCTGTCCAGGCTAATACTGCCTGTTTCACGTCGAAATGAGGCGTTAAATCATTTCAGCAAAATGTGCACAAAGATGATTGTAGGCCATCAGATTTGGGGGAGCCAGATCGACGGTGGATGATGGATGCGACAGGTAGAGTTGATTGGTCGGAGGAAAGGTGGGACCAGAGGTGGATGGGCAGTGGGCCCGATGGTGAGGTCAGTTATCTTGTTGAGTAGCAGGAGTGTGCGTTGGGAGAAGGAGGAGAAGGGAGGAGCACGGTAGCCGTTAGATCGAGCTTGATCAATGGCTGGGATTGCCTGGAGGAAAAGTAGTGACGGGGTAAGAAAAAAAGGAGAAAGGGGCTTTAAGTAAAGGGGAAGGCATGGTTCCGTGGAGAAGAAAGGGACCAGGGCTAAGAGGAAAGGGGGCTGAAGGATAAGTGCGTGATCGCGATCCCTTAGTTATATGAGGAAAAGGGGCGGGGGTTTAAGCCTAAAGGGCTTAAGGCAAAATATTTTAAATGGGCGGAAAATTGGTTAAAAGGAGGTTTTTAACCTTTTTGAGGGTTAAGGTAAGGTGGTAAAGGAGTGATTAAAAAAAAATGGGGGTGTTTATCATGTTTAAAAGGGTGTTTTAGAGGGAATGGAGGTTTTATGAAGAGGAAAAGGTCTTTTTAGGGGGGAAAAGACTGATAGACAAATAGGAATATGAGTGATAAGATGAGGGGATGAAATGTAGGTAAAAATGGTGGAAATAGCCTGAAAAAAGTTTCCTTTTGAAACAGAAGGTGATTTTTAGAAGGCATAAATGAAGGTTTTAGTGAACTGATAGTCTTAGAATAATGAAGGTCGTGAGATTTCTATAACTCACAATGCTTCTACAATATTGTTTATAGAAATCTGATTTTTTCAACTTAGTCATCTTTGGACAAGATCAAATTATTGATGACTAACAGTGGCTCCACTTGGGGAGGACAGCTTGTTTTTAAGGTGTCCAGAACCTCAGAAAATAAATCTTTGAGTTTCAGCATACTAGTGCTTTATCCATTGGGAAAATTTCTTCTTTTATTTCTGATATTTCTTTATTTTTTACAACATTAACCAATCTACAATCTGTAATTTCTTCAAACAACATCTCTTCCTACCCAAACCTACTTGTCCTAGAATTTTTTTTTCTTCTTTTGAGTGCATTTGACATTTTATTTTTGAAGACTGAAAATAAACTAACTATCCTATCCTTATATCTCCAAAAGTCCATATTAAACTGTTGAACTCTTTGACATTTTATTTTTGAAGACTGAAAATAAACTAACTATCCTATCCTTATATCTCCAAAAGTCCATATTAAATTGGTGAACTCTTTTATTCCCTACCTATGCTACTTGACTGCCAAGATTAAACTGTTTGGCAATCTTGATTCTCTAGCTATTGACATGAAAATTTAAAGCATGATTCAAATTAGGTTTAGACAGTCTGATCAACCATGGTTGTGGCCTTTTTGAACAAGCTGCACACAATCATTATTTTGCACAAAAATTAAAATAGAAGGACAAAGCCATGATTTGTCTTTTGTAAGGCGTCCTTATCTATCTCTTTGGTTATGTTTTGAGCATGTGGAACCAATATCTTTCAATGTCCTAATCTATCTTTCTCTGAATAACTTCAGTCTGAAATAATTTCATCAATCAATGTTTCTACTAATTTATCAACATAAATTTAGAGTATGTTCAGCCCTAATTAGGCTAGATGACTGAACAATATATCATTTTTAATCAGCAGTGGCACTTAGACTTGGTCACTTTTTCGAAATTCTCTTTTTTGGGTATGGGGCTATACCTGTTTTAAATATGCCCTCTTTTTTCTTTTCTTTTCTTATATATATATATATATATATATATATATATTCCTATGATCTCTTTTTAACTATGTTATGTATAATGAATGAAAACTTTTGGATTTAGGATTCTTGACAGAAGTAGTGCTTGAGCATCCTGCCATTGACAGGACCTCCAAATAAATCTTCTCCATTCAACTCTTGTAGAAAGAATGCATTATGACCCCTGATAGAATGAATAATTTAGGGCCCTTTCCACATATTCTCAAATTTGCCATGTTTTCCTTTTTCTTCCCTTCTAGAATCCCACTTTAGAACTATATTTCCAACTTGGAAATCATTTTCTTTAGTCCTCTTGTCAAATAATTTCTTGATACTCTCTTGGAATTTTTGTGTTCTCTTGTACACTTCCTCTCTAGATTGTTGTAAATGAATGGTCTGATTGATCCTTCTCTGCATATCACTTTCTTCAGTTTGTACTTCTTGAAGGAGTTTTATGACAAGAACTCCTAAAGATGTTGGAAAGACTGCATCCATGCCATACACCAACTGATAAGGGAACATATTTATTGACTTCTTAGTGGTTAATTTATCAGTCCATAAAGTATGAATAAACTTGCTATGCCATGATTTCTGATTCTGCTCCAACAATTTTTTGATAATATTGACAAGGCTTTTGTTGGAGGATTCAACTAATACATTTCCTTGGGGATAGTAGGTAGTAGAATGAGCCAATGTGATATGATATTTATAGCAGAAGCCAACCATTCTTTTAGATTTGAAGGCAACAACATTGTCTGTGATAATTTTTCTAGGACAACCAAATCTGGATAGTATGTTGGTCTCAAGGAACTTGATAATGATAGAGTCGGTAGCATTCCTAGAAGGTATGGCTTCTATCCACTTGGTAAAATAATCAGTGGCAGTGAGGATCCACTTATGTTGAGCTGAAGAGGATGGGTGAATTTCCCCAATGAAGTCCAAGCCCCATTGTTGAAAGGGAGCCTCAACACTGATGGGATGTAAGGGTAAAGGTAGGAGTTTTCTCTTGCAATCAAAAATTTTAAACTTATGGCAAGACATGACAAGCTTTTGAGTACCTGGGAAAAGGGTAGGCCAATAGTAACCAGATCTAAGGATTTTATTTGCTGTAGTCTTCTAGTATAGATGTCCTCCACATTCTCCCTCATACAACTCATGCATGATTTTTTCTGCATCAATATCAAGCAAACATTTAAGCAATATTCCAATAACATTTTTCCAATATAAAACCCCATCTAATATGCAATAATTTAAAGCCTTCTACTTCAAAAATATAGCTTTAGTTTTAGATAGAGAAGGAGGGGTATTTAGATAAAGCAGCACATATATGATATCAGCATACCAAGGTGAATTCACAAAAGTTTCTTCAATAAATGGAGCTGTGAATTCTTCTGTTTCTTCCAAAATATCAACCATATTCATATCTAGTGCTTGGAAGTTTGACTCAGCCATGAGTTTTGATAATCCCTGCCCTTTGATTAGTTTGGTGGGCCTGATTTCTAAGTCATATTCTAAAATAAAAACAATCCATTTTCCCCTTTTACCATCATGGTCTTGACTAAGAATATCATTGACAACTGTGTGTGGGACAAAAGCAATGATATGAGAATGAAAAATATAAACTCTAAAGTCTTTCAATGCTTTTACCAAGGCTAAGGCTTGTTTCTCCATGATGTTATATTTGAGTGGAGCATCTCTTAAGGCCCTACTAAAAAATGATATTGGTTGTTCTTGCCCCATAGTGTTCTTTTGTAGTAATACTACAGCTATTGTATGTTCAAATGTAAAATAAAAGATGTAGAAATCTTTGGTGAAATCAAGACTGATAAGAACCGGTGTTTGAGTAAGAGCTTGTTTCACTAGTTCAAATGACTGTTTGGCTTGTATTGTCCACTTAACACCTATCTCTTTTTTTAGCATG
The DNA here is from genome assembly GCA_034641835.2 of Pinus albicaulis. Taxonomy (NCBI): domain Eukaryota; kingdom Viridiplantae; phylum Streptophyta; class Pinopsida; order Pinales; family Pinaceae; genus Pinus; species Pinus albicaulis. The sequence goes on from CM076580.1 coordinate 193,551,011, forward strand.
TTTGTGAAATTTCTCAATAGCTCAGCAAGGTTGGGGATGACCCTCCTTAAAAAATTTATCTTCCCAATGAAATATTGTAATTCTTTGAGGTTTCTAGGATGGTAGATCTTCAATATGCCTCAATCCTTTTAGGGTCTACTTTGATTCTCTCTTCAGAAATTATGTAGCCAAGAATTTTTCCTTCTTGGAGACCAAAGAGTGTCTTTTTGGGATTCAAAGATAAGCCATATTTCCCACATTTCTTTAAAAAAAAAATTAAATGAATCAAGTGTTCTTCATAAGTTTTGGAGAAAAAAGTAATGTCATCAAGGTAAATGATTATAAAATAGCCTATGTCTTCTGAGAAGGCTATGTCCATGGCCCTTTGGAAGGTGGCCCCTGCAATCATTAAACCAAATGGAATTTTGACATACATGAATTTTCCCCAAGGTGTAGTAAAAGTAGTCTTATGTTGATCACCTGGGAGTACTAACACCTGATTGTAACTTGAGAACCCATCCAACAGTGAAATTATTTTAGACCCAACCACCCTTTGAAGTATATGATCCATTTTTGGCAAGGGATAGTTATCTTTAAGGAAGGCTCTATTTAGATTTCTGAAATCAATGTAGAGCCTGATCTCCCCAGTCTTTTTCATGACAGATACTAAGTTGGAAACCCATTCTGAATATCTGAGGGGAACTATGATCCCAACATCATATATTTTTCTAATTTCTTTCTCAACTGAAGGCAGTAAAATAGGATTTATCCTTCTGAGTTTTTGTTTGAAAGGTTTCTGATTTTACTTAAGAGGAATTTAATGTTGAATGATGCTGGTATCATATGATTTCAGATCCTTGTATCCCCATGAAAACACATCTCTAAATTCTTTGAAAAGTTCTATGTATTGTTGTTTAATATGAGCTGGGAGAGTGTTGGATAGCTTGATCATTTTGGGTTCTGCTAGGCTGCCTATATTATGTTCTTCTATGTTTGTTTCTATAGGCTCCATTCTTGTTTCTTTGGCTACATCATTAAAATAAAAAAGCTACTCTAATGGTGTAAGAACTCTTGGAATTGTATCATTTTTATATTGTAAAACTTCTAGGTATTTTTGGTCTGTATTATCAATTATTTCTGCTCTAAAAGGATGTTCAAAATGGTTTATATCAACAGAAAAGGACAACACTGTTTCAGGGATTTGTTCCTTTTCTAAACAGTTTCCCTCATGGCTGTTTTTAGTTTGTTCTGAGGAGAAGAATCCTTGTTCTTCTTCAGTGAGAAAAACATCTGTCTCACTGTCAGATCCTATTAGGTTTACATGATTTTCTTCCAACCTTTCAATTTCCCGTTCTTCTTCTTGATCTACATAATTTTGTTGGAAGGGAGGCCTAATTTGTTGGTCATTGTCTTTTTTCCTATCTTGATTAGGGTCTCTTCTGAAATTTGGGTTTCTATTTCTGTTTTAGAGGTTGTTTTGGTTTTCTCTAGGGGGCACTCTATCATTCAGATTTATCTTTTCAAGCATTCTCTCCATTACCTTCACTAAGTTATCACTTTTAGTATCTGATGATGAGGTTGAGGATCTTGTATCATCCTTGTATGTAACTCTTTTCTCTGCTCTTAACCTAGCTCTTTTCTCAATCATATTTGCTTCCACACTTAAGGCTCCCCTCTGAATATCTTCTAAAGTCAAGGGGTCTCTTTCTCTTAGCTGGTAGGCCATTTCAGGATCAAAGCCCTCTGGAAATTTAGCCAAGGATAAGCCTAATGGAGGTTTCATGTCTGGGGGAAGTGCATTATAAACACTATTGAATCTAGTGCAATAATCTTGGACACTTTCCCCAATGTTTCTTTTGAGGTTGGTATATTCTGAATGGATTTGGAGAGGGTTCTTCCTAATTTCCCATTTGTTTATGAATGTTTGATCTAAAGAAGGGAGATCATTTATGCTATTAGGAGTTAAGCTTTTAAACCATTTTTTGGCTTCTCCACCTAAACTTTGGGCAAATATTCTCATCTCAATGGTTTCTTCTTATATTTCCATGTAATCAAAAGCATCATTCATCTTATCTACGTGCTGTTGAGCAGTAGTGGGATCATTTCCAGTGAAATGGGGAATTCTGGACTGATAATCATTTGGTAAAGGAACCAGAGGTTTTGGTAACACTAGAGGGGCATACCATGCAGCCATGGTAGGAAATAATGGGGGATTTACAAGAGGTGGATTTACAAGAGGAAATGTAGGCTGAAATGGAGTGTTTTGAATAGTGAATGTGTGAATAGGAGTGGATGAAACACTTGGGCCAAAAAACTGATGATGAGTATATCTGTTATGGAAGGAGCTGAAATGATGGAGAAGCTGAGAATCAGGTGGAGTAGAAGGTGAGGCTTCTCTGCTAAAGCTCTGTTGCAAATCTGTGGTTTCAAAGTCAGCTTGGTTCAAAGCACTTTGATACTTGTTTCTAAATAGGTTCTTTGTATGAGGTAAGTCAAAGTGAGGATCTTTCAACACTGTAAGATTTTCAGGGACAGATTTTGTTCTTGGGATGATCCTATCAGTAGTTGGTTTTCTAGATCTAGAAGTTTGCCAAAAAATCCTCTCTAGATTGTCAACTATGGTAGGAGGGTTAGGATTTGGATGGGATCTAGTATTGACCCTATGTGAAGCCAAATTTTAGTTTCCAAAATTTAGAGAAGCTGAGGTTTTTAGGGTTGTTTTTCAAGATTTTTTCTCTCTTAGTGATTTCTATAATAGGGGACTAGGTTTCTAAACTTCCTCAGGGTTGGTTAACACAATCCTAGGGAAAAATAGAGATCTAGAGAAGTGATAGGCCTACTGGGGCTAGTGGAGTCACCAGGTGGAAATTTTTAGCTTTTCTGAAGGTAAAATGTTTTATGGTCCACCACCAATAATTTATTTGAAAACCAATCTGAAATGTTTTGGGTTTTTCTGAGTTTCTATGGTTATTGAAGGACTTAGTGAGTCTACAAGAGTTTTCTAGGCTATTATATACTCAGGAGTCCCACTGTGATCGCCATTATGTTGGGGTCCTATGATTTGGCAGATTGGTATACCAAGTGACAAGACAACATTAAAACCAATCTTTAGAGTTCTAGGACCTAGCCTTCCTAGTCTCAAAGAGGGATCTCTCAATTTTTTGCAAAGATATGACTTGTTTCCTTGTAAAAGGTTGATTTTAGGCTAGTTATTAAGCATGAGTTTGTTTGATTTTTTGGTGGGACATGATAATCTAGGTAGCATAGATAGAAAAGGGAAACCTCTAAGTCATTGGGTAATGGAGTCAAGTGGAAGTTGTAACAAGTTTGTAGATGAATCAGGGGTATCAAAGGCAAATCTAACTTGGCCAGTGGATCTACAAAGTATTTCAGGTGAAATGAAATGAACATCAAAGGTTTTAGAATGAAAAGTAGAACTAAGGGAAATTAAGAATCCTTAATTATATGTACTTCTCAAAAAAGAGACCTAAAACATCATTTGAAAATGAAGAGGCATTCCATAGACAGAGCTAACCATAAATTCTAGAAACCACAATTCAGCAAATAACAATTTCAAGACAAACTTTCCAAATGAAATCTAGGAGTCGAGGAATGCTCTATTTCATCCAAAGATTTCACTTTCAAGGACAAGAAACCATTCAAGATTCACAAATAACTGCATTCATAGAAGAGGGAACTCCTAGACATCTTTTATTACAGCTATAAAGACCTTCAAAACGATTAATTCTAGCAAGTACAAAGGGTATGATCGGAACAAAACCTCTTTGGCAGACTTTGGACAATGGTACTTTGAAGGGAGACTTCAGAAACAGTTTTAAAGTCGCAGCAAGTAAGCAGGGAAAACCATAAATCATTCTTGAGGCCAACTGTATTGAACTATTTAAGTAAACAAGCATAAGGGTTCTTGAGAGCAATTAAGAATTCTCTAGAATATCTTAGTAGAAGAAAACATAAAGACAGTGAAGAGTAAACAGAACTAAGGTACTTTCAAAAGACATTTCTTAGCCTAAAATTTTTACTCTACTGTAATAGAGAATGGTGAAACATAATGAAACAGGAGATAACAATAATAGATTTAGAGTACTTCACCAACAACCAAGCTCAAGGATCCAATGACAGAGCTTTCTCCATCAACAAACAAGTCAAAACATCCACAGGTTCCAAAACATCAATTTTCTTTTAACTTCAATAGAACTATGTATTACTTCAAAGAGTCATCAAATGCCCCCATACAATGAGTTCAAATGCAGTATTTATGCTGCAAATGAGGAGGTGGAACTGATCTAGAGTTCAAGTGTTATTAATTACAAAGTAAATGCATCCCTGACCTTGAAAACCATGCATGGCATAAGGTAGGAACATGTGTGCAACTACTTCTCTGTTAATAACTCTGTCTTAACTTTCTAAGGAAAAATAGGTGAAAGATTGACTTTTAAGGCTTTATCCTATCTTTACCATAATTGTGCTGACAGTTTAAATGTATTTCTAGTTGGGTAATAACTGTTGATTGGTTTTGTGGATAGAAAGTAGGCTCAAATGTGTCAGTTAGATATTTCTAAGGGAATAACTGCTCTTTGTTGATGTATTCGAGGCCTTTTAGCCTAAATTTCCTTCATTTCATCACTAAACTGTATTTAAGGCCCGATATGCTTTTAGCCTTCATAATCCATCATGCTGCCTTTTTAATAATTTATTGTTTTCTTTAAACCTCTGTTCATCTATCTTTTAACTGTGTTTTATCCTTTAATCTCTGTCTAAGCTTTAATCTTTTGTTCTTCAGTCTTCATTGTTTTATTCTTTGCTTCTGTGTACAGGTGGCTTTTCGTGCTGGAGGGTTTTGAATGAATGGTCGATGCTCATGACACATCGCCTTAAATGTGGAATAAACCCTTTATTATCCCTTTTATTCATTATTTTTAACCTTCGAGGATCGTCATCCTCGACTCTTTGTCACTTTTATTGACTGTGGGAGAGCCTGCACATTAACCCACCATTAAAACCTGCAAATAAACATTAAAAACTTTATGAAAACCTGCGTTACGGTTTTAAACTGCTTGCAGAAGCTGTGTGGGGGTAGGAGGAGCAGTGAGGAGGAGGGTGCATGCAGCGAGGAGGTTCTATGGCAAAGAGCAAAGAACTAGGGTTTAAAACAGAGTTTTAGCGCGAAGAAAGCATTGGTGGTTTCAGAAAACCACCGACGGTTTTCGCGCTGTCGATGGGTGGTTTGTGGTTTTGCCCTGGGGGAACGCAATACGGTTTAGAGGTTGACGAGTGTCCCTCTAAAACTGCCTATTTCACGTCATATATGCACGTTGGAGGCTTTGGGCGATTGGAGTGCGTTAGCTGTTCGATCTGCGGGGATGCAGATCAACGGTGGTAAGTGAGCGTGATGGGAGGAAGATGCTCAGGTGGGAGACACGTGGGCCATGGGTCGTGACGTTATCAGTTTTGGCATTTAGCGGATGGGTCAATCGGTGGATTATAAGGTGTTGTTAAGTGAAGATTGTTGATCTTGGTAGATCAACGGTGTAGATCAAAGCAGGGCTAGGGCGGTGGACGGAGGGGTCGAGAAAGGGTGGAGCCCTAATAGCCGTCAAATCTTAAGGATCGATGGTCAGGATATTTTTGGCAGGATGCACATTGCGGAGAGAAGGGAAGGCGGTTTTGTGAAACCACGGGTGGTTTTCGCGTTTCATATGGGCAGTAAGAAGTTTTAGCCCAAATGAACGTAATACCATTCATTTGTTGACACCTGTCCAGGTCAATACCGCTTGTTCTCATCGAAATGAGGCGTTAAATCATTTCGGCGAAATGTGCGCGAAGATGATTATAGGCCGTCGGATCTGGGGGAGCCAGATCAGCGGTGGATGATGGATGCGACAGGAAGATTTGATCGATCGGAGGAAAGGTGGGACCAGAGTTGGACGGGCAGTGGGCTCGATGGTGAGGTCAGCTATCTTGTCGGGTAGCGGGAGTGTTAGGTCCCTATATTACTAGTATAGTCCCTTATTGTTGTTAGTGTAACCCCCTTATTGTTATTATTGTACCCTTGTAACCCCCATATTGTTATTATTGTGCCCCTAAATTATTATTAATAGGTTAGCTTGGATTACATTGTGGACCCACTAGGATTACATTGTGGCCCCATGGACTCCTATATATAGAAAGGAGGTTTTGTAATTTGAATCATTGAAGAATTGTTTATTCATGTAATGTATTGGAGGTTTCCCCCTCGAAGTGGCTTATTTCTAAGGCATTGATATCTCTTTTCTTCTCTTTTTGGAGTTGGTTTCACAACATTTGGTATCAGAGCTTTGAGATTCTAGGGTTTCGCTGCTCCAAACAGGTCAACGTGGAATTTTCGCTATAAATTTTTTTATACAAAGGTTTAGAATCTGAAATTTTTAGAGTGCGAAGCCAAAATCCTGAGGAGCATTGTCAAAAAATTTTAGAGCTTGGTTCGCAATATTTTCGGAGATATGATTACTGCAAGTTATGTCATTTTGCAGGCTCCTGAATTTAACCTAAACATGTCATCATGGTATTTTCATAATAAATTTTTTCTACGAAGTTTCAGAAGCTGAAATTTTTAGAGTGCGAAGCCACAATCTTGAGGAACATCATCAAAAAATTTCAGATATTGGTTCGCAATATTTTCGGAGATATGATCTGTGGAAGGTAGGGCTTTTTGAGGCTTCTAAATTTCATCTCAAAGAGGTGATCGTGGGAAAATATTCATAGCTCTCTCTCTGAGCATCAGATTGGAATGATGTAAAAAGTGGCCACAAGTGCACGGACTGTAGCTTTTTTTCTATCAATTTCAGAGCCAAAGGAGGAAACATTGACATGTGGCAAGTCGTACAAGTTTTCTCTACTGAACCAAGCCAAAATTGGGTCATTGTGGGAGATTGGACATAAATTTTTCTTGAAGTATCCAAATCATATCAGACCTGTGGCATTTGAAAGAAGCTTCATAGGGCTACTACAGGGCTTAATTTTAGATATTGAGGATCCATAATTATAGAGATAATTCAATTTCAATTTCAAGCTCCTCAAAAGCAAGTAAAAGGTGTGTATTTTTTTTTTTTCCGAATTGCATAAGTTTTGTTTGAAGAATCAAGTTGAAGTGATTCCAAGGGCATATTGTAGAATAGATATCAATATTGGATTCTAAAATGGCCCCTAAAAAGAATTCAACACCCATGAAGCCTTTATAAATCTCTACTATGACTCATGAAGACGAAGAATGGCAACATGACATATCAAAATTACAAGAGCAAGTGCAACAAATTTCACTCTCGCAAAGAGCAACAAAAAATGACATGGAAGTTTTGAAGAAAGGTGTGGAAACTAAGATGGATGGTTTGAATAAAGGCGTTGAAGCTAAGATGGATGGTTTAAAGAATGGCATGGAATCTAAGATAGATGGCATGGAGGCTGGCATGGAATCTAAAATGGAAAACATGAAGAATGATCTAAAAGCAGACATGGAAGGTTTGACAAAGTTGATACAAGAAATGTTTCCTAATGGTGAAAAGATAGTAGAGGAAACTCATGATGAGAACAAAATAAATGTTAATCGTGACTTCATAAACTCTAATGTTAGCGGGAAGAACCACCATATTCCAAAAATGGATATGAGGAAGTTTGATGGAAAGGATCCTGTAACATGGATACTACAAATGGAGCAATATTTTGATCTCCATAATGTGCAAAACACACAAAATGTATGCATTGCAACTTTACATTTAGAACAAAATACATTTGTATGGTATCGATGGATTTTCTCCCATAAAAAAATTGTCACTTGGTCAATTTTTATGGAAGAAATGATAGCACATTATGAGGATACAAAGAGCAACACCTTCTTTAGCCAATTGATAAATCTCAAACAAAAGGGTTTAGTGGGGCAGCACATTGAGGACTTCCAAAAAATGAATATAAGGGTAACTGATATTCCAGAGGAACACAGGATTGATCTCTTCATAGGCACTTTAAAGGATAACATCCAACATGAAGTTCGCGTTTTGGAACCTGATTCATTGGAGAAGGCATTCGGGTTGGCAAGAAAAATTGAATGTAAAATTATGGCGACAAGGAAGCCTACCACTCACTTCTATAAAGAGGGAAGTGTTGCTACTCATAGATTTCCACAACCTACAAGGTTGACACCACAACAATTGGAAGAAAAAAGAGAAAAAGGGCTTTGCTACAGTTGTGATAGCAAATACACTAAAGGTCACAAGTGTGCTGAGAAGAAATTATTTTACATAGATTGTGAAGAGGAAGAAGAAAATGAACAAGAAGAGGATATACACCAGGAACCAACCCAAGAAGAGGAAGAAATGAGTCCGACCATATCGTGTAATGCATTTGCAGGAATTACCACTCTTCAAACTCTCAAGATAGAAGGACATATCAAGAAGAAAAAGGTAATAGTGTTGATTGATTCAGGTAGTACCCATAATTTTATTCATTGTAAGGTAGCCAAGGAATTGAATTGTTTCCTATACCCAGCACCCGAATTTCAAGTGATGGTTGCAAATGGAGGAACTATAAATTGCTCTGGAAAATGCCATAATATCAAGCTAACAATGGGGGAATATGTATTTAATAATCCAATGCTTTCCATTCCTATGGGAGGTGTTGATGTTGTACTAGGAGTACAATGGTTACAATCTTTGGGGATGGTAGCTTTTAATTTTCAAGAACTTTTCTTGAAATTTTTTTCAGAAGGAAAGGAAGTCGAATTACGGGGTATTGCGGGGAAGCCGGGAAAGATAATAAGCTCTAATGTCATGACAAAGCTTCTAAAGAAAGAACAACGAGGCGTAATTGCACAATTATGCTCACTAGAAGTTCCAACATCAAAACCATCTATTTCTGCAGATCTCCAACAAGTCTTGGACAATCATTCCAAGGTGTTTGAAACTCCCAAAGGACTCCCACCTATTCGTGATCATGATCATGCTATTCATTTGATTCCATGAAGTGTTCCTCCAAACATGAGGCCTTATAGATATCCTTACTTCCAAAAGAGCGAAATTGAACGTATGATTGCAGAAATGTTAGAGGCGGGTATAATTCAACCTAGTCAAAGTTCTTTCTGTGCTCCTGTAGTATTGGTACACAAGAAGGATGGATCATGGCGCATGTGTCTGGATTATAGGGAGCTCAATAAGCTCACCATTAAAGATAAATTTCCCATTCCTGTGATTGATGAATTATTGGATGAATTACATGGAGCAATTTATTTTAGCAAATTGGATCTTTGTTCAGGGTATCATCAAATTAGAATGAAGACTGAAGATATTCCGAAAATAACATTTCGAACTCATGAGGGTCATTATGAATTTTTGGTCATGCCTTTTGGCCTTACCAATGCACCTTCTACATTTCAAGGGTTGATGAATTCCATTTTCAAACCCTTCCTTAGAAAATTTGTGCTAGTATTTTTTGATGATATACTAATCTACAGCAGGTCCTTGAAGGATCATTTTCAACATGTTGACAGGGTGCTCAAACTATTGCAAAAGAAATAATTATATGCAAAAACATCCAAATGTTTCTTTTGAGTACAAGAGGTGGAATATCTGGGTCATATTGTATCTCACGAGGGTGTTAAGGTAGACCCTAACAAAATTAAAGCCATTAAGGAATGGAAAGTCCCCACAACCATAAAGAAGTTGCGAGGATTTCTCGGGTTAACGGGGTATTATTGCAAGTTTGTTAAGAATTATGGGAGAATAGCAGCACCTCTAACAACATTATTGAAGAAAGATGCATTTTCATGGACTCCTGAAGCAATTAAGGCCTTTGAACATCTTAAAGAGGCAATGTGCCTAGCACCGGTCTTAGCTACGCCAGACTTCACAAAAACCTTTATTGTGGAATGTGATGCCTCAGGAAATGGAATTGGTGCAGTTTTAATGCAGGAAGGAAGACCCATTGCTTTTGAAAGTCGTCCAATCAAAGGAAAGTATTTACAAAAACCTATTTATGAGAAGGAAATGTTAGCAATGCTGCATGCACTAAAGAAATGGAGAACTTACCTAATGGGAAGACACTTCAAGGTAAAAACTGATCATGATAGTCTTAAACACTTTTTGGAACAAAGACTATCTTCAGAACAACAGCAAAAATGGGTCACAAAGATGGTGGGTTATGACTTTTAAATAATATACAAAAAAAGGGAAGCTAAATGTTGTTGCAGATGCACTCTCAAGAAAGAATGAAGAGGTGGAAGCATTTCTTTGTGCAATTTCTATTATCCAACCATATTGGATAACCGAAGCAAGAGATGAATGGAAGAAGGACGAAGAAGTGTGGACACTCATTCAAAAGTTGCAGCAAGATCCTAGTACATCTGATACATTTAGTTGGAAAAATGATTCCTCATGGTACAAAGATCGCTTATATCTTTGTAAGAATTCCCAACTAAAACAAAATATTCTTTTGGAATTCACTTCTCCCTTAGGAGGACACTCGGGATTTTTAAAAACTTACCAAAGGGTGAGGAAAGATTTTTTTTGGGATGGCCTTAAATCTAATATTCAAAAGTTTGTGGCAGAATGTTTGGTTTTCCAGTAGAATAAAGTTGAGATAATTAAGACCCTGGGTCTTCTATAACCTTTATCCATTGCAAGTCAACGCTGGGAGGAGATTTCAATGGATTTTATCACTGGTTTACCTAAGTCCGAAGCAAAGAGTGTCATCATGGTGGTAGTTGATAGAATTACCAAGTATGCACACTTTTGTGCATTATCTCATCCATTTAAAGCAAGTACAGTTGGTACTACATTTATGGACACGATTCAAAAGCTACATGGAAACCCAAGGGTTATTGTGAGCGACAGAGATCCCATTTTTACTGGAAATTTTTGGACGGAGTTATTTTCTTGTTTGGGTACTCAATTAGCTCATAGCTCATCTTATCATCCTAAATCCGATGGTCAAATTGAGATAGTAAATAAATGTTTGGAAGGATATCTTCGTTGTTTTGTATCTGATAAACAAACACAATGGGTCAAGTGGTTACCTCTAGTTGACTGGTGGTATAACACTTCCTTCCATACTGCAGCAAAAATGGCCCCATTTATGGCACTTTGTGGATATCATCCACCATCCATCACATCATCTTTAAGAGAAAATTCAAAGGTTCAAGTAGTGGAAGATCACATCAAGCATCAACAAGAAGTTCTCTAACTCTTAAAGGACAACCTAAATTTGGCACAAAATCGAATGAAACAACAGGCAGATCAACATCGCAGCGAGAGAAGTTTTGATGTAGGAGACTGGGTATTTTTACGAATACAACCATACAAACAAATGTCCCTCAAGCAAGCTAAGAAGGATAATAAATTATCGCCAAAGTACTATGGTCCTTACAAGGTGTTGCGAAAGATTGGTACTATGGCATACAAATTGGAGCTTCCTGCTTCTTCGCGAGTACATCCAGTTTTCCATGTTTCATGCTTAAAGAAGGTTATAGGTGAAAATCTTCCGGTTCAAACAATATTTCCAGAACTTGATGAGGAAGGAAAAATCATATTGGAACCTGAAGCAGTCATGGAAACAAGAACTCGACAGCTATGGAATCGATCAATTTCAGAGTATCTCATCAAGTGGAAGAACTTACCCACTAAAGATTCTACATGGGAGGATGAGAATTTTATACAGAAGCACCCAGAGCTACTCAAGCGTTGAGGACAACACTTTTTTGAAATAGAGGGGCATGTTAGGTCCCTATATTACTAGTATAGTCCCTTATTGTTGTTAGTGTAACCCCCTTATTGTTATTATTGTACCCTTGTAACCCCCCATATTGTTATTATTGTGCCCTTAAATTATTAGTGTTAGGTTGGCTAGGATTACATTGTGGCCCCATGGACTCCTATATATAGAAAGGAGGTTTTGTAATTTGAATCATCGAAGAATTGTTCATTCATGTAATGTAGTGGAGGTTTCCCCCTCGAAGTGGCTTATTTCTAATTTGTTGATATCTCGTTTCTTCTCTTTTTGGAGATGGTTTCAAAAAAGGGAGTGTGCATCGGGAGAAGGAGGAGAAGCGGGGAGAGCGGTAGCCATTAGATCGAGCTTGATCAATGGCTGGGATTGCCTGGTGGAAAAGTAGTGACGGGGTAAGAAAAAAGGAGAAAGGGGCTTTAAGGAAAGGGGAAGGCATGGTTCCGTGGAGAAGAAAGGGACAAGGGCTAAGACGAAAGGGGGCGAGGGATAAGAAATGATCGCGATCCCTTAGTTATATGAGGAAGAGGGGTGAGGGTTTAAGCCTAAAGGGCTTAAGGCCAAATATTTTAAATGGGTGGAAAATAGGCTTAAAAGGAGGTTTTTAAGCCTTTTTGAGGGTTTCAGTAAGGTGGAAAAGGAGTGATTAAAACAAAATGGGGGTGTTTATCATGTTTAAAAGGGTTTTTTAGAGGGAATGGAGGTTTTATGAAGAGGAAAAGGTATTTTTAGGGGGAAAAAGACTGATATAAAAATAGGAATAGGAGTGATAAGATGAGGGGATGAAATGTAGGTAAAAATGGTGGAAAGAGCCTGAAACAAGTTTCCTTTTGAAACAGAAAGTGATTTTTTAGAAGGCATAAATGAAGGTTTTAGTGAACTGATAGACTTAGAATAATGAAGGCCGTGAGATTTCTAGAACTCACAATGTTTCTGCAATGTTTTTTCTAGAAATCTGATTTTTTCAACTTAGTCATGTTTGGACAAGATCAAATTATTGATGACTAACATCTAGGAGCTAGAAGGAAAAACATTTCCGAAGAGGGTAGAAAGAAACCTTTTAAGGGTAAAAACAAAGAGAAGACCTCAAAAGGTAAAAGAAAAAATAATGCATCTGTTAAGAAAGAGGGAGAAAAATTGGTTTGTAAAAATTGTTCAAAAGAAGTCCATGATGAAAATCATTGTTGGAAATTACATCCTAAAATGAGGCCCAAGAAATACAACAACAAAGGGAAACAAAAAACTATAGCTACAATTCAACATGATTTAGGAGAGGATTCAGGTGATGAATCTAAGATTACAGCCATGGGAGTGAAGAACATGAAGGGGAAAGAAATTGAAACTAAACCTAGTACTAGTACATCAAACTATCACATACATGCTCCAAATGAAGAAGAAATAATTGAACTGTTTCATGTGAGGGTCATATCCAAGCATACCAAGATTGACACATTGTTTCACAATGGGTCACAAGAAAACTTAATCTCTGAAGACTTGGTCAAGAAACTTAACCTTGAGACCATACCACATCCAAAACCATATCCAATTGGTTGGATTTGTAAGGATGCAAATTTACAGGTTTCAAAGAAGTGTATATTGTGGTTTGTAATAACTGCACATTTTGTTGACATGATTGAATTAGATGTGCTTCCGCTTGACATAATAGGTATTGTGATGGGGAGTCCTTACTTGTATGATAGGAAAGTGATCTTCCATTGCCATGAGAACAAATACCATTTATTCAAAGATGGCAAGGAGTACATTGTAAGCACACATCACAAGAAGACAAACATTGCAATGGTAAATGCTAGACAGGTAAAGAGGCTAGTAAATTCAAGTAAGAATTTTGTTCTTCTAATGATTAAGCCTAAAGTTGATGTTAATCATGAATCATTTGAGGGATGTGATCCTAAGTTGAAATTAGATTTATATGATGTAGTTTATGCACATCATAAGATGTTTTAGGAGCCAACATGATTTCCTCCAAAAAGGGAGATTCAACATGAGATTCAGTTGCAGCAAGATTTTCCTCTTCCAAACATTGGCATGTATCGCATGTCGATAATGGAGAATGTTGAAATAAAGAGGCAAATCAAGGAGATTTTGGACAAAGGAATCATAAGGCCAAGCACTTTTCCAAGCGGTTCACCCATAGTCTTGATTCCAAAGAAAGATGGGACTTGGCGCATGTGTGTAGACTTCGGAGCTTTGAACAAGATAACGGTAAAGAATCGATACTCACTCCCAAGGATAGATGATTTGCTTGATCAACTGAAATAAGCAAATTTTTTCACTAAGTTAGATTTACAAAGTGGATATCATCAAGTAAGAATTGTAGAAAGTGATGTATGGAAAACTACATTCAAAACCAAACAAGGACTCTTTGAGTGGTTGGTTATGCCATTTGGTTTATGTAATGCACCAGAAACTTTCATGGGTGTTATGGCTAGTGTTTTGCATCCATTCCTTGATGAATTTTTGATTGTGTACTTAGATGACATATTGATTTTCAGAAAAACAAGAGAAGAACATGTCTTGCATGTGAATAGAGTGCTTGATGTTTTGAAGAAAGAAAAATTATTTCTTAAGATGTCAAAATGTGAGTTTGGAAATAATTCTTTGGTTTATTTGGGACACATTGTAGGAGGAAGTGAGTTGAGAATTGATCCTTCTAAAGTGGAAGCCATTGTGAATTGGCCCACACCCAAAATAGTAACCGAGGTAAGAAGTTTCTTAGGTGCAGCTCAGTATTGGAGAAAGTTTATTGCTAACTTTTCTGCCATCGCAACTCCTATGCATGCAGTGACAAGTGTGAAGAAAGACTTCCAATGGGGAGGCAAACAACAACAAGTTTTCGAAGATTTAAAAGACAAGATCATTTCAGCTCTAGTCCTCACATTACCGAATTTGAGACAACCATTCGAGATACAAACTGATGCTAGTGATTATGCCATGGGCGCAGTTCTTTTGCAACATGGTAATCCTATCGTTTTTCATTCTAAAACATTCAATGGTGCTGTAACTAATTATCTTACATGTGAAAAAGAACTATATGCATTGGTACAAAGTGTCAATAAGTGGAAACACTACTTCATGGGTAAAGAGACGATTGTGCATACCGATCACCAACCATTATAGTACTTGTAGTCGCAAACAAAATTGCAGCAATCATGACATTTCAGGTGGATGAGATTTCTTCAACGGTTTCACTTGGTTATAAGGTAAAAGAAAGGTATTTTCAATAAATTTGTTGATATGATTTCAAGACCAATTATTAGTGCATCTACTTTACTAAAAAATGATTCTATTGTACATGAGAGTTACATAGAACAATATGCACATGATGTTGATTTTCAAGATGTCTATGCTAGTTTGAGTGAAGGGAATCAAGTTGAAGAAAAAGATTATCACATACATAACAATTTGATTTTTCATTTGGGAACACTGTGTATACCACAACGAGAGAGGCTAAGTGTCATGAGATAAGCTCATTCATCTCTTATTGTTGGACACTTTGGGGTAAGAAAAACAATGGCGCATCTATAGAGGTATTGATATTGGCCTCGCATGATAGATAGTGTGTCGCATTTTATAAGAGGTTGTTCTATGTGTGCAACAAGAAAGCCTAGTAATAGGAAGCTTGGGTTGTACATGCCACTACTGGTACCATCAAGGCCATGGGAGAGTGTCTCCATGGACTTTGTTGGAGGTATACCTATGTCAAGAAAACAACATGATTATCTTTATGTAGTTGTGGATAGATTCAGTAAAATGTGTATACTTATGCCATGTAAGAAAACCATTACTGCTGAACTTTATTTTCAACATGTATGGGTTCATTATGGATTGCCTACTTCTATTGTTAGTGACAGGGATTCCAAGTTCATTGGGAAATTTTGGTCCAATATTTGGAGTATGATGGACACAAAGTTGAAAAAGAGTACTGCTTTTCATCCGCAAATTGATGGACAGACTGAGGTGGTGAACATAATTATTGTGCATCTATTGAGAGGATATTGCAGCAAACATCCTAAGTTGTGCATATCATTCAACACACTTACAACCGGGCAAAGCACTTTTCTAAAAATACATCAACTTTTGAAGTATGCTTTGGGTATTTTTCAAAATCGCCATTAGACTTCATCTTTGGTAAGGATGTTGCAATAGATGGCCATAGTGATATTCACAAGGCTCGAAATTTCATTGAAAAAATTCAGATTATACATCAACAAGTTCAAGAACAGCTTGAGAAAACTCAAAGAAAATACAAGGAGAGGCATGGAAAGCATAGATTTGATCACAAGTTTCAAGAGGGAGATGAGGTATGGTTTCACATTAGCAAAGAAAGGATGCAAGAGGAAGGTAAAAATCTCCAACCCATTCGCTATGGTCCATTCAAGATCATAAAGCAAGTTGGTAATAATGAATTTCAACTTGACTTGCCTTCATATATGCAAATGTGTTCAGTTGCTAATGTTGAAAACTTACATTTGTATGAGCCACCTTTGATCGATGATCAAGGAAGTGATGTCTAGCTACCTCCTATTGAATATTTCTCGCTTAAATTTCTGGATGAGCTCAAGGAAGATACAATTCTTGACAGGAGGACAAGAGCATCCAAGAGGGGAAGTGTTGACTACCTTCAAGTTGGGATCAAAGGCACTAAACCAAGAAAGGCAAAGTGGATGGAAGTTGGAAAGGTGAGGGAGTTGTACCCTCATCTAATGAATATTTAATCAAGTCTTTTGGGGTCCAAAAGCTTCCCAATGGGGAGGTGTGATCAGGAGTTCATAAACTTTGCTCAAAATTTAAAGTTATAGGATTGGGTTGAAACTAGGATGGTTGCGTAGATCTCGTTTTCCTAATTTTGGCACCGTGAACGGTTTGAAAAACCGATGTCGTATGAGGGAGATATCGTGTTCTGATCAAATTCCCAAATAATTAAATTTTGCGACAGGTTTGACTGGGTTGCCCAGTCAACATGGAGGATGCACAATAAACAAAAGGAGTATTATGAGGAATATTCCTTTGCTCAAAACCAATCCTAGGCTGGCAAGTGGCGCGTTGTGATTTTTTGGTGGACTAATTTCCCTAAGGCCGCCACGTGTCCCCAAGGTGTAGTGTAAATTTTTTATAGAGGTCTGCAGGGCTCGACCCCGCGAACTTCGGCCTGCACACATAGGTCTCCACCAACCAGGTTGCACTTAACATCTATAGAGCACTAGTTCTATTTAAACTGTATTGTAATATGGTTTGGGGGTTGGGACCGCCGACGGTCCTAACCTGCCAACGATCCATAGAACATGGTCACACAACAAACTTTAAACCGCAACCACAAACAGTTATCCGACAGTTTCAAACTTCCGCAGTCACTGCAACATTTACGTTATATTTATCACATGCCATGGTTTAATAACGTTTCTCCATGTGGTTAGCAGTATAACCCGGGGTTCCGCCTAACCATCGAGGTTTGGGCTATAGTTCCGCTCCACCATAAGCGGTCACCGTGGAATGGGGGTTGGCATGTGGCCACCCCTAACCACCTAACTTTAATGATATGGTTTAGACTTGTGGGTATTATGGAGGCGCGTTTTATGTGGCGGAAATTGCCAAAATAACTCCAGTTAAGTGAAGTTCTCCACAATTAGTGGAGCTTTTCTAGGTTTTACTTGGAAAATGAGTTGGAGGCTCAATTTTTGCCCATTCAGAGTGAATGAAGAGTCATTATAGACTAATTGGAGCATTCTGGAGCCATTGGTGTAGAGAAAACAAACATTAAAGGCTTGTAACTACTTGTATTTGCAAAATTTGAGCATAACGAAAGATGGACATGCCATTGGGAGCTGGACCAGCAGATGTAGCCCAGGAGGGGTGAACTGCTTCATCATGCCTGCTGTGTAAATGTTATGTGGTGTTTTATTCCTCTATTATACATTGTTGTTCACTATTATTTGCTCTTATTTCATGCTTCTAATTCGCTAAAATCACTTATATTTCATGGTTAAAATCCTCAATCCTTAAGCAAACTATGGAGATAAATATGCACATGTTTTATAACTGAAAAGAAACTTAGCGTAGCAAACTAATAGAGTCCTTTTTAGATCAGGCAGGTATATGCCTTGGTTTTTGTATCTTCCGATGCGAGGAATCCTTTCCAAGGGATGGACTGCCTAGGAGGGGGGTAACTTGGAATGTGTGTGACTACATGGAAGGGGGTGACTGGATTTCCCGAGGGACTATGTAGCAAAGAAATAAAGGTTAGGGATGGATTTGGTTTGGTCATTAACATTGCGAGATGGAATTAGATGCACATTGGGAGTGTGCCTTGGAACAATGAGTCAGTAATTGTTCACTAAGAGGACAACAACACAAGATTGTAGCGCTAGACATTAAATGCAAGTTTGACTTTAACAATGGATTTTGGACTTCCTGGGAAGGAGGTGAATCATGGTACTACTTTTGAGGGTGGAGGTGTGAGTCTCTAGATTCCATTAATTTATTGATACGTGAATCATATCATTTTATTTGTTGGTTGAGAAAATATGTATATGTGTGTATGTGTATATTATTGTAAATATTGTATCGAGATCGATTTATAAAGCTCCATAGACAATATGGTTATTTGTTGATTGAAGCAAATGTGCATGAGTATATGTGATTATTATTGTAAATATCGTAATGAGTTGTGATATAAAGTTGCAGTACATAGTATGATTGGCATTTTTTCATCAGCAGTCATTGTAAATACTACAATGAGCTATGTTATAAATCTCTATAGGCAGTATGTTTTGTTTTTAGCAGTTTGCTAGTTTGTAGGTGTCATTGAACAAAGAGGATGGTGTTCCCCCAAGGGGGAGGGTTATGTAACAACCCTGGTAAAAATCCATGTAAAAAACATATAAGACCACAGTTGATGGGACACATATTCCAAACTGAATGTTGGGAAAAACATCCTAGTAGGTGTTAATTTCGTTTAATATGGCTAAGGAAATTGGCAAAGGCAAAGGCAAAGGCTTTGGAAAGGAAAAATGGCATTTTTGGCACATGTATTTATGAAAATAATGGAAAATATAAAAAAAGGGAGATGAAAAGTCACAAGTTGCATGTGAGGAGAAAAATAATGGAAAATGAAGAAAATAGAGGCCTCATTGATAAAAATGCTTCTGAGGATCAGTTGGAAAGATTTTGCTCACATTTTTTGGAGCTGTCTCATTATTCTCTCTCACTCTTGGACACTTAGAATTTTCTCGGATCACTTGGACATTGGAACAAGAAAGGAAAAGCAAGCAAGGAAGAGCAGAATCAAGTAGCTAAAGCGAGATTCTTTGCAGTTATCTATTTACATATGTGATTTCCTTGCTAGATCTAGCATGCATGGTATTGCATGTGGTTTCTTGTTTTCTTGGCATGGGTTTTTCCAGGTGTGACAATGTGTTTTAGCCCAGCCTTGCAATTTCTGTATAACTTTGATGAGATGTATTTCTCATACTTCGGTTGAGTTGGATTTCTGGATGGATTCGAATTTGAGTGGGGTGGATCTCCGAAATGACAAACACATGGCCTAGTGGTCCCTGAACCAGACTGTGGATCATGGTAAATCCCTGGCCTAGTAACCCTTGAGCTAGACAGTGGGTTGTAGTAAAGCCAGATTGTGTGCCTCGGTGGGCCTAGGAATCCTTGCCAGTGAATGATAGCATATATGGTAAATCCAAGAGGTGGATTTCTCTTTGTTGGGTCTACTAGTCCCAGGATGGGATGTACAGTAAAGAATGAAAATATGGTCTCGTTGTAGGGCCTAGTGACCCCTGGATCGGAATGTGAGTTACGATAAAGCCTGAGAGACTAGGAGGCACTCAAATTCCTCACGGTGTAGGCATAGAACTCCGATAACATCCATGCTTGTTTGGTTCCTTTTCGGTTGGTTATGAGTCCAACATTCATGCTTGGAATATGGCATGGGGGTGATTGGTTGAAGAGAGATTCGACTTAGCCAATCTATGGTCGGGTGGAATGTGGAAGTCCCATATTTGGTTAATTTTTACACTCATTAATGAGAAGCTCAATCCTTTGGTATTTGGTATGCAAATGTACTGGCTATTATGTGGATTTCATTGATGTTATATCATTGGTATTTTTGTTTCTATTATGTTGGTTATAAGCTTGTATTTTATCAATGATGATGTATGGCTCTATCTATTTTTTTTCCTGTAAATGAATATACAATGTATCTATGGTCAAATAGATTGTGTTGCAGCTTATGATGTAAGGGAGTAATGCTTCTTAGAATTTCTCAGATAAGTATTAGACCCCTATGTTTAATTATGTTGTTTACACCTCTAGATGCAATGTTTGTGACATGTTTGACGAAATTCCTGTCATGTCAAGGTGGGGTCATATGAGTCCATGAGGATGTGTTTGCTTACATGTATTTTTTTAAATGTATTTATCCTCTCTTGAAGTTACAGGAAATTTTGGGCAGTGACCTGGGCTCGGGGGCTGAAAATGTGACATGAATCCTGGAGTTGCAATTAAGAATTGACCTTTTGGTGCCCTGGCCGTGACCTTGCCAAGGCATGCCTGCGGCTATAGGTTTCTAGCCGCTCCCTTGCCCTTACATGCTTGCAGATTAGGCCTAAATGGGTCAAAATTTAATACCCCTTCAAGTTTTAGGGGTCTGGGAGGGTGGTCTACCTCCTGGAGGTGTTGTTGATGTTGTGTAAGGCGTGTTTGTCGTGTTTTCCATTAGTTCTGATTCCTTAAGGCCATCTAGGAGGTTGAATCTCATATTAGTAGCCTCTCGTCACATGTTTACCTCGATTTTCCGATTACATGGGTAGATGTGGTAAGAGGGTGTTACATCCACAGGGTGGGCACATCCCAAATCACCCGATTTGGCCTGTGTATCATTCAACCCTTGCCCCTTATGTGACTAACACTCGGCCTGTGACTCTCGTGTTGTGACCTACCTGTGGTAGATGTGTTATCGACTATGGTTATGTTGTTTCATCCACCATGTGTCCATCATATATATATATATATATATATATATATATATATATATATATGACTCTTGTCGAGTGGTAATACGAAGGGTCGTGTCGCTTGGGCATCGACCCTTTCAAGTCGGCCTACCCATCATGTTTGACACACCTGTTCAACTCGTGGATGATTTGGTCCCCTACACCTTCCGCCCATCCATATGTGTCAATTCGTTGTAACATTTCCTCCTCATCACACTTCATTTCTCAATTATTCGTCACTTCGACCCATCGAGTTGTGTCTCTCCACTCTCATCTGCCTGCGCCCTAGTGCACACCCCTGATTGTGCATTCCACCTGACGCATTTAACCAAAATAGTGTCTCCAATAACCAGCCTATCGTCCATCATGTCACCTTTAACCGAACTTCCACTGGGTGTGCTCTCCATATGCATGCCTTTAACCAAACACAAGCTGGGTGGGCACCCAGTGCGCCCACCATTACGTCTGCACACCCGTTACATAATGGGCATGCCCATACCCATGACTTGCCTAAGTTTCATGTGCGTCTGACTTGCCCAAGGGCGGTGATGCTGACTCGGGGTCCTGACATCATCCCCCACCACGAGTCATTTTCATCCTCAACAATCAAACTGATTGTGAAAACTCATCGTCAAAATTTCCATCTCCTTTTTCCATATCCACAGTGAATACTATGTCTCCCAACTTCTTTCCTCTAGTGCATCCTTCCATCGCATGAAGTACTCTCTCCTCACGCTGCTCCTGACTCTCGTATTTCTGAGATCCAAGATCTTATCCAAAACTAGGCTTGCCTTGTCCACAATCATGGTTATTCCCCTCAGTGATGTTGCTCTCTCAGGATGATATGCATTAAGTCGAGATCTCTTGAGCTTACTCATATGGAACACAAGATGTTTCGAATGCATGTGGTTCGGAAGCTCCAAGTCATAGGAAACTTCACCAACTCACTTCTTCACCTATAATGGTCCTTCATACTTCCTCGTCAAATATTTCACAGTCCCTTTTGGTGGCTGAAACTGATCTTTGATGATCCTCAGAAAAACCATGTCTCCAACATCGAAGTGTGCAACCATCCTATCCTTATTTTCCCATTTTTTCATTCTCCCTATTGTATCATGCAGGTACACCCATGCTAACTCTAAAGACTACTCCCATGTTGTCAAGAATCTCTTCACATGTGGACTCCTAAAAAATCCTCTCAGTAACATGGTGTGTGGAGCAACTGGCATCTGTCTATTGAACAACTCAAATGGACTATACCAAGTTGCAGAACTCTTCTGCAAGTTGTATCTAAATCGAGCCACATCCAATATTTCAGGCCAATTTTTCTGATCAACCCTCAGTTAATGTCTCAAGTAGTCCTCCAGTAGTGTTTTGATCTATTCAATCCATCCATCTTTCTACGAATGGTAACTCGAACTCTGCAACAACTCTATCCTGACCAACTTGAGCAAGGTGGTCCAAAATTTTCCTATAAAACACAGATCTCATTCAGAAAAAATAATCAAAGGCATTCCCCAATAGTTTACAATATTATTGAAGAAAAACTCAATAGTATTCTCATATCCACAAGGTATATTTGTCAGAATGAAGATGGCATACTTGGAAAAATGATCCACAATAGCCATAATCCCATTATACCCCCGCACCTGTCGTAACTGAGTGATGAAGTCCATCGAAATCCTCATACAAGGTCTCTCTATAATCGAAAAAGGCTATAATAATCCTCCATGTCTCTGGTTATTTGATTTTTCCTGTTGAAAAATGATGCACGTAAGTATATACTCATCCACATCTTCCCTCATCTTCTCCCAAAAGTACCCTTTCTCCAATAATGCCAGAGAACGACGCTACCCTAGTTGGCCACCCCATGGAGAATCATGGCACTCCTTCAAGAGGTGCCTCCTAAGTCTAGATGACTTTAAAATGTAGAGTCAATTCCCATAGAAGAAGAGTCCATCTCGTAGAAAGAACTTCATAGTCTTCCCTTCCTTCACTTTCTTCAGAATGATTTTCACCTGAATATCTATCTCCACACTAGTACGTAGTCTATTATTCATCTCATTGATCATATTAAATCAACTCCTACTTTTTCCAACACGATATTCCCCCTCCTCAAGTGTGTCTAACTGTCCCTTCCTGTTGAGGGCATTTGCAACCGCATTGAGTCTACCCGGTGTGTACTCAATAGTCATGTCAAACTCTACCAAGAAGTCCATCCAACAAGCCTGCTTTGCTAACAACTTTGGTTGGGATGCAAAATAACTCGCTGCAACATTGTCAGCCTTGACAACAAATGACTTCCTAATCAAATATTTTCGCCATACCGATAAATAGTGGATGATCTCAGTCATTTCTTTCTCATGAATTGGATATCGTCGATCTCTATCTTGAAACTTTTGATTCTCATATGCCACTGAATGTCCATCCTGCATGAGTACTCCCCCAATCGAAAAATCAGAAGCATCTGTGTGAAATTAAAATGGTTTCTCAAAGTCAGGTAGCTTTAGTATCAGTGATATAACCATCCTCCTTTTCAACTCTTCAAAGGTTGCATAGCATTTATCCGTCCAATTCCACGGCTTATCCTTCTTCAAAAGGTACGTAAGTGGCAGAGTCACCTTGTAATAACCCTCTACAATCTTCTGCTGGTAGTTTTTGATCCCCAAGAAGGTTGTCATATCATGGACATTCTTCGGTTCAGACCAATCCTCAATCGCCCGCATCCTGCTCGACTCCATCCGTATGTGACCTTAAATCACTATGTGTCCAAGGAACGAAATCTCGGTCTGAGCGAACATACACTTCGACTTCTTCAAGAACAACCAATTCTTCCTCAGTGCCTTAAATACCAAATGCATGTGATTTTTATGATCCTCCATGTTATCATTGAACACCACGATGTCATCCAAGTATACAACCACCAACGAATCCAAATATGGATGCAAAACATCATTCATCAATGTGAAAAATGTATTAGTATTGTTGCACAACCCAAATGGCATGAAAAGGAACTCAAAACTCCCATACCTCATCAATGTCGTGATATTCTTCTCATCGCCTTCTACTATTCACACCTGATAATACCCATGCCTCAAATTGATCTTCAAAAACACTTGGGCTTTCACAAGCTTATCAAAGCAATTAGCAACAAGTGGCAAAGGATATTTGTTCTTTATCGACTTCTTATTCAATGTACAATAATCATAGCACATCCGTAACTAATTCATATCCTTCTTTCTCTGAAACAACACTGGAGCACCATATAGGGGCCTTGAAGGTCGTATGAAGCCTGCATCAGCCAATTCCTTCAACTATCACTTCAACTCCTCCAACTCTAGCACTGAAAAATGATAAGGATATTTTGCTGGTGGTTGCTTCCCCAAATCTAGCTCAACGTTATGGTCCACTGCACGTCTCGGTGGTAGTACTTTCGACAATTCATCGGGCATCATATTTACATATGTTTCCAATACATCGCAAATATCGGCTGGAATAAGCGTCCCCACTCCATCATCATCCTCAACCTCCCTGATTACTATTGCATATGTCTCAACATCTACATCCCGCATCGCCCTACTCATACTTAGTGAAAACACATGCTGCACCTTTACCTCCCTATGCTACTGGTGAGTAGGAAAATTCCACGTTCGTGTGTCTCCAATCAACATAATTGTTGGCCCTCGTTTTTTATCTCTTTTTTTTTTATGAAATACATCTTATTTTTCCATACTATCCATCAATACACCATCATATCCACCTTATTTTTACCAATAAATTCATACACAAGTATTTAAATTATGTTTTTCAATTATTAGAAGTTTTTTGTAAAAATTGAATTTTAAGTGCATTTTTAGACAACATCATAAATTCCCGTAATGGCCTCATGGTTTGCATATTTGTAGGACACTTGGACTCGAGCTGGATATATTTCTAGAAGGCCTAGGAACTAATATTAAGTGTACACTTGTTGGTACAGTCAAACCGAGCTTTAATAGGCTCGGCCAAAGGCGGTCAAACAAGACCTATCTTTATGGAGGATCCCTAGAAACTAGGTCAAAATTATTATTTTGTGGGATTTTCTAGATTTTGATGGATATGATGGATGAATTCAACTTTATTGGATAAGATAAGAATAGTCATGACTATAGGAGCTAGTTTAGATGAATTTGTTAGACACTTTATCTATTTAAGCCTCAAACTTTGAAGGCATTGATATGTAGAATTTTTATGAATTAACATTATTATTTCCGAGACTTTGGAGACATAATTGAAGATCTTTTCTATTCCATTTGCTGCTGTTATATGATGATTGATTGACTAAATTTTTAAGTAGCTGAAAGCACCTTCAGTGTGCGAGGCAAGGGTGGAGGGCCCCCACACTGAGCTAAGTGCACTTCCTAGTTTATTTGTAGTTGCAATTTATGAATTAGTTTGCTTATGCTTAACTTGTTTATGTTTATTATGTATGAGTGTTGACGAATCTAATGATCATTCTTATTTTGCATATGAAAGGACAAACAAATGTTTAAGTTAAACATTCTTTCTATCTAATTAAGATCTTAAGTAAGAATTCATCTTTTCAAGCTTTTACATGCTTTTTTGAATTCTTGTTTCTAACAATAGCATTATTGATAAATGAATCTATGATGAAGGACAACCAGGACCTCTTCAGTGAAGAGCCTCTTCAATTATTATTTAATGTATCTTAATCTATTGCTCAATTAGTAGTTTTTGATTTCTAATTCATGAATTAATCTTGTTAGAGAAGGATAAAAAAATCTCTTAAGTTAGGATATTCTTCTGCTTCTCATTGCATACTTGAATTTATAAATTGTTTAAGTTAGATTTATATTTGTAATCTGCATTTCCTTAATCATTAATAAATAATCTTCTAATTTGATCATAGCTGAAACCCATATACTTTGGGGATGCTTCTAAGTTTCACTAACCCAGATTGATAATAAATATTTGCGTTAGTTTACACAGTAAATTGACCCAACATTTTGGCGCCATTGCCAGGGAAGCATATTTCAAAACGATTTAAAAAAAAAAAAAAAAATCATAAAAAACAACAAAAAAATAGTTTTTCTTTTAAGTAATGTTTTCTTATGCCTAGAGGTAGAGATCAGAAGGGTATATTTGTGAAACAAAACCCCCTAACAACTCATTCATCCACAGGACTAACAACACCAGTTGCTAGAAAACCTTCTATAGAAGAGTTAGAGGAAAAATAGAGATTAGGAAAAAGATTAACTTTAGTTGAAAGACAAATCTTGTTAGCGTTGGAGGTAAAAAGAAAAAAATCACCTAAAGAAACCCCTTCCTTAGGGAAACAGAAAGATACAAGAAAACCAATTGTTGAACAACTAGAGCAACCTGTCCTTGAACAAATCAAAGTAGTGGAAGAAATACAAAATCAACCACATATTGAAACACCAGATATCTCTGAACAAGAAATGGTTGAAGAAGGAGAAGGATCTACTAGAATAAACATGACTCCTAAACAAAGGCTTGAATATGAAAGACAACAAAGGGAATGGAGAAGAAAACAAGAGGAAGAAAGAAAGGCAGAGGAAGACATAAGAGAAGAAGCACTTAGAAGGATAGAGGAAGAAGCAAGGAGAGAAAATCAAAATAGAAGAACACAAGAAAATGAGCAAGAAATTAACAATGATCAAGAAACTACTTTTGGCTTTCCAATATTAGATGCAAGAGCAATATTAGGAGAAGAAATAAAAATGAAAAACATTCCACCTTCTGTATTTCCTAACTTCTATGAAATGTCAACAGAAGATCCTGATGCATTCATGTTTGAGTTTGATATCTTTTGTAGAACTTATGGATATACGGACAATACACACAAGCTTCGAATTTTTCCTGCTACTCTGAAAGCAACAGCCTTGAAATGGTTTATGGGATTAGGAGAACATACAATAGCTTCTTGGGATGATATGAAGAATTTTTTTCTTAAAAAGTATCAAGCTTACTGTAGGGCTAGAGATTCAAAAGAAAACATTTTTAGAATCACACAACAAGAAGACGAAATTTTGGAAGAATATTTGGAAAGATTTCTTTACAATTTGCAGAAATCCAAACATCATTCTCTCAGTCCCGATACCATCCATACCATATTCTTAAGGGTATTAGAGATGAATATTTAGACATCCTTAATGTGATGGGAAAAGTAGATATCTCCAATTTACCATTTGAAGAAATTGCTGAACTTTGTCAAAAGTACTCTAAGGGAAGAGCAAAGAGTGGAAAGAGAGAGATTTCATCAAAAGCTTCCAAATCTGCAACAAGTGCAGTAACAAGAGCAGAGATAGGAATTTTACTTGAAAATTTCAAAACAGATCTCTTGAGCACTTTAGGAACACAAGTAGATGTCTTGAAAGCTAAGAAATAGAAAGAAGAACAAGATGAAATATTAGCAATTTTCTGTCCAAAGTGTAGGCAAAAACATCCACTCAGGGAATGTCCTTTGTAAGGTATACAAATGTGTGGACTATGCACAGAAAATCATGCAATAGAAAAATGTCCCAAATTAAAAGAATTGCAAGGAGAAGAAGTGCAAGGAGTAGATTCTCTCTACGATATGGCACCAAGGAGACCTTGGCAACCAAGGATGCCTCAAAATTTCCCTCAACAAAACCCCAAAATTTTCAATATCCTCAAAATTGATGGAATACACCAATTCCATGGCAGGCTTCGCCACCACAACAATATCAAAACCAACTTGCACAAGGTTGGAGGGGATATGGTTATGGAAACCAGCGACCTCAACATATGTATCCTCAACATTATCAATATCAACAACCATCCCCTCCAAAACCATTTCCTCAATACCAACAATTCCAACAACATCAACTAATGCCATTTCCACCTCAAAATCAACCGATACTAACTCAACCGTAGCAACTTCAGCTGCCTACTAATGAACCACCTCCTAGAGAAACACAATTGCCAGCTCAACCAATAGCTAATCCAAGTAACAAGGTGGATAGAACATCATATCATGTGGAAGAGGCAACATATTATCCTACTTATTCAATTCTTCCCATACAAGATGTCCACCTAAGGTCTGGAAATGTTTTACAGAAAGATTCTCCTCCGATAATTGAAGAACAAACCGAACAAGGAGAACAAAGTCAACAAACTCAACCAAAACATCAAATTCAGAAAGATAAATATATTATGACACAGACTCCACCATATCCAGAGAGATTAATACAACATAATATCCCAATATCTCTGCTTGAATTTAATATTTTGGATGAATTGAAGAACACATATGTTAAAATTCCTTTATTGCAGGCAATTAAACATATTCTGATATATGCAAAAACAACAAAGGAATTATGCATTAAGAAATCTGGCAGAATAAAGAAGGATCCACCAACAATCCAGGTAATTGGAAGTTTAGCTAGTCTCATGTCTACAAACACAACCATTGAAAAATATGTTGATCCAGAAATTCCTATGGTTACCATTTCGATTAATAAATTTTTAGTGCCAAGTAATTTAATAGACTTGGGAGTAGCTATCAATGTAATGAATATAGATACTATGAAACATTTGAATCTGAACAACATTAGACCTACTGCTACAGTCTTATAACTTGTAGATAGATCTAAAGTTGTACTAGAAGGTATATTGGAAGATATCATTGTCTCACTGGATTCATGGGAGTATCCTGTAGACTTCTTGATTTTGCAGCCAAAAAAACGTTTAGGAGGGCATCCCTTAATTTTAGGCAGACCATGGTTAGCCACTGCAGATGCTTACATTGGATGCAGGTCAGGAAGTATGATTATTGCACATGGAGATGAAAGAAAGCATGTTACATTGTATCCTCCCGCTCAATCGCATTCTTTATTATCATGGCTTGATGGTACTTATTCACACTCTGTTTAATCAAAGCTGAAGTCACTTAAGTTATAGCAGAAATAATTTCTATGCTGCAGTTAAAATCCAAACAAAGGAAAACCAATCTGCAAGAAAAGAAATCAATCAACCATAGCAGGAACAGGACCCTATTCCTTAATTAGGAACTTCAGCGCCTGCTGCCTGACACTAATCACACTGTAGGAAAGGTAGCTTCAAGAGACCAAGACCCTATTCCCATGAACAGGAACCTTCAAGACTTGTTCTCTTTGTTCAAAAGAAGAATTTATTCCCCGGGGAAAGAATTAAATTGGAGCGCTCAAAAGAAGAATTTATTCATCTGTCAAAGTAAATGATACATTACAGATGGAGACTAGCTCCAGTTCTCACACAATGTTCTCCTGTGGCTTTAAAAAAATGAACTCCTCTCTAATGATGATGTATCCTCTTTTTAAAGAGGAGACATCTTTTACAATTACATGAGAGCAAATCTACGCTTATCCCAAATCTGTTCTCTTTCTCAAAACAGGACTATTCTGTTCTTCCAAAAAAAGATACTGTTACAACAGAGACAACAAGAATGCTATCTTCAGGATAATCCAGGTAACCGTGTCTTCATGCTGTTATTACTATTCCACAAAAGGTTCTTCCAGAATCGCAAATTACGCATGACGGAATTTGCGTGCTTGACGGCTGTTTCAGCAACTGAGTCAGCTGTTTCAGCAACGGCCGCTTGTTCCTAGCAACGCATATAACTTATCTGCGATCTTTTGGACTTATGTTAGCAATGATGCACTTCAATTAATGATAAAATATAAGAGTATTATGGAATTATATGTAAAACAGATTAAACATATAATAAAGAAGAGGATTTTATATACCTTGGGATAAAGTAGATGAAAATGATAATGGAATCCTTTTTAATCATGGTTATAAAAGTAAAATGGTGTCAAAGTATATAGCAAAAATGATACATAGTGGAGTCCTAACATCCCCCCCAGCTAAAAATGTTGCATGTCCTCAGGCAACCCCTAGTCTGAGTCAGAGTCTGAGTACTGGTACTGAGCATGCAAATTACTCAAGCAGTAGCTGGAGAAGGTGGCATCTGTAGGAGCTCTGAATCCTCTGTTGTTCTGCAAGTGCTGCCATGCTAAAGCTTCATCTCTGTCAGTCAATTGGTAATGACACTGATATTTCCCTGAAGGCAGCCATAAAATTGGAAAATGAAAATGATACCCGATCCAGTTCACTCCACAATGTCGAATGCATCCAATGTAATTAGGTACCCTGGAAAGTGCAGCTTGAAGATTGTCAGGGTTAAAAGGGTGATAATCTTGTCTTTCTTTACATGACTGCTGCCAAAACATAGTGTTGGCCTTCAATGCAGCAGTCCCCTTTACTCTAATTTGTTGTTGACACTTAAAGAGTGTTGAAGCCTGTAATTGTTGTATATACTTATGCATTCCTGGCTTCTGTAAGAATTTATGATATTGTGCTATGAACAAGGCTGGACTTAAAGGTTCTGGTCTAATCCAAAGGAGTCTATTCTCCTCATTATGTCTGCTTGTAGTGAAAGCAGTTTGCCAAGTGAGCTGGTTGGCCAAAAATGAAACAAATGCCCTTATTTGTATATCTCCTGCAATTGGAATAAGATTAACTCTTCTATTGTCGGGAATGGCCTCATTATGAAGGTAGAGTTCGTACAGCAAATGCTGGTCACTCTCGGGGGCCTCATTAAAAGTCTCAACAAATTTATCTGAAGTAAGTAACTCATACGGTCTGCCATCTTTTATTGCTTTTAATTGAAAATAAACTAATCGTTCAGAAAGAAAGAGAGAGTAGTTTACAGAGGGTTTGCGCGTAGCCATCAACTTCTGGACTAATGAAAACATCAAGGCCATCTTTTCCTTAGATTCCTTAACTTCCTTTTTGGAGTCCTTGAGCTGTTGCATCATTTGTTCCCAACTATCCCAGTTGGCATATACGTGGTTCTGCCATGCTAACTTATGCTGGCGTAATATTGTATCTTGTTCTTCAGCATATTGTTTCTTCCATTTGTTCATCTGTTCCAATTGATTCCATGGCAAGGACTGTGTCCTGGCATCAGAAGTACTGGGTTGGGACATTGTTTGGATGGCTACACTGACTAACTTAGGGCGAGATATCTGTGGTGATGCTTCTGTCTGAGTGGCTACATTAACTGGCACAGGGCGAGATATCTGTGGTGGTGCTTCTGTCTGAATGGCTGCATTAACTAGCACAGGGCGAGATATCTGAGGTTTAGTTTCTTTTTCTTCCTTTATAGAGAGCCCTACTGGTTCTTTTGGAGCAGTAGGGCATCCCTCTTTTATTCCAGCTGATGTAGATGCCTCAGATACTTGAATTTTAACTAGTTTGTAGCCTGCCTCCTGGTAAATATTGCCACACTCATGGCACATGTATTCCTTGCATGGCTCCTTATTTTGCGTTGAGGCTGTGTGTGCTAACATATAGAGATTCAGTTCTCTATCAAAAGCCTCTCGTGCCAAGGTTAATTCATTCTTGTAGGCTTCCAATTCAGACTTCAAGAATTCATTCTCCTGCAATAAAGATGTCATAGTATGTAAACCCTGTGCGCTGGTTCTTTCTGCTGGGGTATTCTGCTGATGCACAATCGTAGCTGGTTCTTGTGGAACAGCTACTGCTGGTCTCCCACTATCATCATGCTTGGTGTATTTTTGTACCACAGTGGCTGGTTCTTGTGTTTCAGCCTCTGGGTAAGTGACTGGTTCTTGTGTGACAGTCACCGTTTGAGCCATAAACAATGTCGTATTATCCCGGGGCACTGGTTCTTGTGTGGCAGTGCCACCGGACGAGACGGGTTGGGGGGTTTGGAATGGGGATGAAGATTGGAGTTTTAACAGAATAGTGGCAGGGTCAGGGGAAATGGAGGTGAGTCCTGTCTCAACAGTCATCTTCATTTTCCTTTTTGGTAGGAAATCAGCAAAGTCACTGCCTTTCCTTTTCTTTGAGGGGGAGGATTCTTCTCTGGGGGAAGGGCTTTCAGAAGAAGTGAGAATTTGAAATTTAGCCCTTGTCCGTCGTTTGGAGACTGAGACTGTTGGGGTTCTTTTCTTTTTATAAGTGGGTGGGGATGGGGGTGTTAGAGAGTCGTCACTAGGGACAGAAATAGTGGGGACAGTTGATTCTGCTAAGTGGGACGAGCTCGGGGTTGGGTCAACTGGGGAATATGGAATATCGTCCCGTTGTCCTTCATAAGGAATTTCAGGAGTATCATGAGAACTTTCGGGTTGTTGGGACGTTTGAGCCTGCTGAGGAATTTCAGGCAGCTGGGGAACAGGGAGTAGGACATGCAGAGGGGGATTTTGCTGAGCAAAACCCCTCTGTATCAACAACTGGTATAAACGGTGGTGGGTGAGGGATAACATTGGGAATTTAGACCGTCTACAATAATAAGACATGTTTCTAATACAACCAAGCAGATAATAGGGGATATTAATCATTCGTCCATTTCTCAAATGATTCATCAAAACAAAGTCGTGATTGTACACTACCTGGTAACGCCCTTCACACGTCAAGTAGTGTTTGATGAACTCTTCCACCGATGGCCATGGTTGAGGAAGTGAGTGCAGACTAACCCCGCGGCCTTTGAGTTCCACTGGCTCATCTGGACGAAGAAAATCTTGCTGTGCATTCAGAATAACCTGCTTTCTGCTGAACCAGCGAGTCCCAATAGCTGGAAACCCTGATACCTGAACTATGTCCTCCTCTGTCACTGAAATGCGCACCCCTTGAACCACTGAAAAATCGCCTTGAAGGTTTTGTGCAAACTCTAAAACTTGTTCCTGGTCAAATTCACCCAACCTTTCAAAATATACTGTCCATCCCGCTTGTTGGAAAATTTGATAGGCTTCGGGAAACAATTGAAGAACATTTATGGAGCCAGGTTCGTGTCTGATGGCCGACCCTCCCATGGCTGTAGCTTTGAGTTATACGCAGAGGCACAGAAGACAGTAAACACAGACCCTGATCGCGCTAGTTGTTGCAACAGAGGCTGCAAGGTCTAAATGATGGCGGAGGTGGATATGACAAGGGACAGAGGATTGGTTAATGCGAAATGATTGTTCAATTTTTGAAATTCCCCCCCCTACGTATGGTGTAATGATGATTGGGCGTGTAAAGATTTGTAATCATTATGAATGAAATCCTCTCTTTAATATAATTTAACTGAATTACATTAAAACCTCATACCTTACATTTTCACCTTTGGTTTAATAATTCGAAGTGTCGAGTGCTTCAAAATGGATTAGTACACATGGAAGAATCTGTAGATTTCTCTGAAATTTAGAACAGGAGTGTAATCGGATCTGGTCAGTGCTGAATAATTTTTCACCCAAAGGATCTGAAGTATGAACGTGGAGAACCAAAAAGCTTATATAACAGTGAAGAGAAATGATGCTTTAAAGATAACAGGTTGCTGAAACTGGTGTTTCAGCAACAGAAAAATGAACGATACGTTGCTGAAACTGGTGTTTCAGCAACGGGAAAAATCAGAGGAATAGGATAAATGACTTGGGTCTGTAAGAAGTAGGGAAAGTATTTGATAAGGGATAGTTTCAGCAGTAAGGGATGGGAAATACTAGCTGAAGGAAGATATTTCAGGAATGGTAGGAGTGGAAAAAAAAAAATGGAAATAATGTAGAAATGGGGATGAAGGGATATTACTAGGAAATGGGGTAAAATGATGGGAACAAGCTTCTGTGATTGAAGCTTCAGATCTTCTCATGATGAATCTGTCCTCCTTAATGAGCTTTTCCAGAATCTGCAAAATTCAATTGTAATATGCCAATCCTTGACAGGGATTATTAGTGCTAAATCTAATCTAATACTAAAAAATACAGTGCAGAAAATTAAATGCTGTGAGGAGCAGAAGACTCCCCTAGAAAAAGATAATGAATATCAGTCATGCAAGCAGTCTTGAAATCCTCTTTAGAAACAGGGCGCTGATATAGACGGAGCCTATGACCATTGACTAGTAGAGGTGTTTTAGAGTCATCAATTGTTAAAAGTCTTACCGTTCCATTTGGAAAAACAGCATCTACCTCATATGGTCCAAGCCAGCGTGTACGTAGCTTACCCTGAAAATTTTCAAACCGAGAGTCATACAACAAGTCCCAATTACCTTTTTGGAACCGCTTGTGTTTGATAATTTTGTCATGCCACTTCATCCTTTGTTGTTGTATCATGGTTGTTTGATGGATGGCATCTAATCTCTTTTCATCCAACTCCAGAAGATGCTGCAACCTACCTGTCTGCACATCAGTCAAATCAAGATTAACAGCTAAAGCAGTTCTTAAAGTTTTAATCTCAAATTCCACAGGATAAACAGCATTTTTACCGTAAACCAATTCATAGGGAGAAAAACCTGTAGTGTTTCTCCAAGTAGTTCTGTAAGCCCATAATGCCTCAGGGAGCCTTTGGGACCAATCCTTCCGGTTGTCCTTCACTGTTTTAGTTAGAATGGCTTCTAAAAATTTATTTGTGCTTTCCACCTGCCCATTGGCCTGGGGGTGGTATGGTGTAGTCATTCTATGTTGAATATGATATTTGTGAAGGGTAGATTTAAAACCATGAGAATTGAATGGAGGTCCTCCATCAGTAACTAGCTCTCTAGGAATTCCAAATCTAGTAAAGATTTCTTCAAATAAGAAAGCTAGGACAACCTCTTCATTGGCTCTAATAAGTGCTTTGGCCTCCACCCATTTAGTCATATAGTCTGTACAGACTAAGATATAAGTTCTTTGACTGGATGGAGGGTTAATGGGTCCTATAAAATCCAAGGCCCATCTTTCAAATGGTTCAGAAACTACCTGGGGGTTTAATGGCATTTGGTCTCTATGATTGGGTTGACCCATTCTTTGGCAGCTGTCACAAGCCCTTACATATTTCTTTGCATCCTTGAATAATGAGGGCCAATAGTAACCCATCCTCAGAATTTTGTGTGCTGTTCTCTTATCAGCAAAATGCCCTCCACAAGGGTCATCATGACAAGCTTTCAATATGTCATACACTTCATCTTCTCTAATGCATCTTCGGATCTCCTGATCAAGCCCAGTGTAGAAAAGACACCCGCTTATCCAGCTGTACCTGGCACTTTGTTGAACAATTCTTCTCTTTTCTCTGTATGACAGGTGTGATGGTAATTTTCCTGCAACCAAATAGTTAGCAATATCTGCATACCATGGAGAGTGAGCAGAAACTGCAAACAAATACTCATCAGGAAAAGAATCATCTACCGGAATATCATTGTCAGTTTTTAACCGTGAAAGGAAATCAGCCACCACATTTTCTTTACCAGGCCGATCTACAATTGTGATATCAAATTCCTGCAGTAATAATAGCCATCTGGTAACTCTAGCATTTGTAACAGATTTGTTCATTAAATACTTGATAGTTGAGTGGTCAGTGTGTACAAAAGTAGAATAACCAGTGATATAGTGTCGAAATTTATTAATGGCATAAATTACTGCAAGAAATTCCTTTTCGGTAACTGTATAATTAAGCTCAGCAGGGGTCATATTCTTACTAATAAAGTAGATAGCATAAGGAAGATGATTTTCCTCTTGTCCCAAGACAGCTCCAATTGCAGTATCTGAAGCATCAGAAGATATATGAAAAGGGAGATTCCAATCAGGCCCCCTCAAAATAGGAGCAGTAGACAACTGATGCTTGAGTTCTTCAAAATCTTTCTGACAAGAATTAGTCCACTTAAATTCAGCATTTTTCATAAGCAACACAAATAATGGAGAAGCTATATTAGAGAAATCTTTAATAAATCTTCTGTAGTATCCAGCATGTCCTAGAAAACTTCTCACATCAGTTTGAGTTTTAGGAACAGAAAGATTCTGAATGACCAATATTTTAGATGGATCTACCTGAATACCTTGAGATGAAATAAAGTGTCCAAGCACTATTCCTTCACTCATCATCATATGGCATTTTTCGGTACTTAGGGAGAGGTGAGCTTGTATACATCGTTTAAGTACTTTCTCAAGGTTTTGTAATGCATCTTCAAAAGACACACCATAAGGAGTAAAATCATCCATAAATATTTCCATAGAATCATTCAGCATATCAGAAAAAATTCCTATAACAGCTCTTTGAAAAGGTGCTGGTGCATTACATAGCCCAAATGGAAGAACTCTATAGGCAAAAGTTCCCCAGGGGCTGGTGAAAGTGGTCTTGTCTTGGTCTTGGGGTGCAATTCTTATCTGATTATACCCACTGAATCCATCTAGAAAAGAAAAGAATTTCTTCCCTGCCAGACTATCCAACACCCGATCAATGAAGGGTAAAGGAAAGTGATCCTTTTGAGTAGCTTTGTTTAAGGCTCTGTAGTCAACACATACTCTCCATTTCCCGTTTTTCTTAGGGACAATTACCAATGGGGAAACCCATTCACTGTCAGATATAGGGTATATAAATCCTGCATTAAGCAATTTCTGAAGTTCCTCCTTAACAATTTCTCGTAAATTAGGATTCATTCGTCTTTGGGGTTGACAAACAGGCCGGCATCCTTCTTTAATGTAAATTCGATGAGTACATAATTCAGAAGAAATACCTTTCATATCCGTGTAATCCCATGCAAATGCTTCCTTATATTCATGCAATAACTTCATTAATTGTTGTGTTTCAGCATCTGTTAGATCAGGATTTATGTTTAATGTCTTGCCAGGTTCAATTTCAACCGTTATGCTTTTAGATGAGATGGTGGTTAAAGTCTGAGATGAGTCCTCAGATTCAATCTTTTCTTGTGTATCAGTTTCAAAAATTGCAGTTAATTGATTGTGTGTTTCAGCAATGACAGAAGAAGGTTCACAAATAAAATTATTAATTATCTCATCATCTGTATTGTCTTTAAGAGTTAAATCTTGTCCAATAGTTAAAATAGGCTGAACAGCATTATCATCATAATCCATCCATATAGAATCTTCATTATTAATTATTGGTGTAGCATGAGGATAAAGAGTAAGCTGTTTTGTTTCATAACCATTGGAAATTGTCATTGAACCAGATCTGCAACTGATAAAAGCATCAACTGTGGCCAACCATGGCCTTCCTAGAATTAAGGGGTGTCCCCCCAGCTTTGTTTTAGTCTGCAATACAACAAAATCAGCTGGGTATTTCCAGGATTCAACTAAAATAAGTAGATCCTCAACAACTCCTTCAGGTTTAATTGTAGAACGATCAGCCAACTCTAGAATGGTGGGTGTATCTCTGATTGTGTTATTCAGCTGTAACAATTGCGAAGTTTCAAGGGTCATTATATTTATTGCAGCACCTAAATCTACCAGAACTTGGGGAATCATTGTTTTACCAATCTGAACTGTCACCGTAGGATGGCCGGGATCACCATATTTCACAGGAGGGGCTTTTCCGGACATTAATGCAGACAAGTCACCCATCACATGTACTGTAAGGGGGTCCTTAGTTTTCCTACCAGGTTTCTTAACACAAATATCCCTTAATGTTCTGGCATAAATTGGTACATCTCTTAATGCTTGTAAAAGTGGAATTTTAACATACAAATTTTGCAATTCCCCTAGAAGATTAAAAGCAGGTGTTTCAGTTGTTCTGGTTAAAACCAAACGCTCGGGGAATGGTGGTTCTGTTATTTCAACATTCTTTTTAGAAGGTGGTTGTGCTTTCTTATGTTTCTCAGTTTCCTCTTTATCAGAATCAGAAGAAGTTATGTCATCAATAATAGGCTCTACTATTTTCCCAGATCTCAAATGAATATCGTTACATTGCATAGTAGGAAATATAGACTGATTCTGAATATCAATGACTTGCACAACTTTATTATTGGGGTTAGGATTTGGTTGCACAGGTAGCTGGGGTCTCATTTGGCTATTTGGCGGAGCATTTGATGGCAGAGGAAGTGGTTGTTGGAATTGAGGCAATTGATTTGGATACGGGAGTTGTTGGCTTCTCCAATTTGAATTCCAAGGGTTAAAAGAAGATGGCTGTTGTGGAGGCCAAGGAGTCCACATTGAAGGATCAACAAAGGGAGGGTTTGATTGCTGCATGGGTGGGAAATTCATTTGATTGAAGGGTGGGTATTGCATTTAATTGAAGGGAGGGTAATTTGTTTGACCAAAAGAAAAATAATTGTTCCAACGATTAAATGGCATACTAGGGTTCATACCTTGTCCTTTTGGTTGCCATTGTCTTCTTTGAGTTAGCAGGTAAACTGCTTCAGCTTCTTCTTCCGTTGGCTGCAATGCTGCCTTTATTCCTGGTAGAGATGGACATTTTTTTGTCTCATGATCTTTCTCACAAAGGGTACAAATTGGTATTTTATCCATTGGGCATTCCCTTAGTGGATGTTTGTCTCTGCACTTCGGGCAAAAGACAGCCAGAGTTGCTTCTGCTTCAGTCTGCTTCTTCTTAACCTGCAAAGTGTCAATTTGTGAAGCAAAAGAACTTAACATCTCAGTTTTAAATTCTTCAAGTAAATTACCTATTTCAGCTCTTGTTGCTCCTCCATTGGCTGATTTCTGCACTCTTGAATAGGTGGAATCTCTTGTTCTGTTTCTTGCAGCTCCCCTAGAACACCTCTTAGAAAGTTCACAAATCTCATCATATGATTCCTTAGATATATCTCCTTTGGCAAGCATGTTTAACATATCTAAACAATCATCCCTTAAACCTTTAAGTAATATTGTTTTGCGAATTTCCTTACTTATATTCGGATGATCAGATCTCTGTATGTTGTACTGCAGCCTTTCTATATAATCCTCCGGACTCTCATCCGTCTTTTGTGCCATATTGAATAGTTCATCCTTCTTTTCTCTCGTCCGGCAGTAGTCTTGATATTTAAGCAGAAATTTCTGTTTCATCTGCTCCCATGTTGTGATCACCTGGCTTCCAAGGCTCATGAACCATCTTAAAGCATTCCCTTTTAAGGTGGCTGGAAACAGTTTCAACTTTTGAGCATTAGTAACATAATCATAACTTCTTCATAATATATCAAATTCAAAAAGAAATTCATCCGGATCTTCAGAGGATAAACCATGAAAGTTAGGTAAAGCAGACAATGGAATGTTTTTCATAGGAGTTATCCCTGCAGGAAGATCACTGATAGGAAATCCCAAGGTAGAGAGGGAATTTTCATCCCTTCTTTCTCCTTCAAGATCTACACGTCCTCCACCAAAGAAACCATCATTGTTTCCTTCCATTGTTGTCTCTCCTACTGCACTTGCTCGATCGTCAAGATCTTCTATTGGCTCTTCAATGTTTTCCACTGGTCGTCCAACGCTTTCTATTATTTCCTCAATGTGCTCTGCTGATTTACTAACACTTTCTTCTGACTCTCCAGCACTGACTGCTGGTTCTTCTATATTTTCAGGACCCACGACTTCCTCTGTTTTGTAATATGATTGAGGGGAATGCTGAAGTTTTGATCTTCGAGAACTTAATCTCTGTGATGATTCAGCCTTTGATACAATCTCGTCAATAAAAGTCTTTCTTCCTCCCCTTCCTTTGCCTTTGCCACCTGTGGGGTTAGTTTTCTTCTGGTTTCCGCGTCCTCTCATACAATCTGCACATTTAAAAAGAAAAGATTAATGCTTTTGAAATCTATAATTACCTTCCCCAGCAACGGCGCCAAAATGTTGGTCGCTTTAATTGCTTTCACAATTCAAGCTCCACATAAATTGTCAACCCGAGGAAGTCTTTTTATTTCAAAGATAATCACGCACTGGATATGCTCAATTTCAAAAGCAGAAACAATGTTGTAGTAAAAATCCACACAATTATCAATCTCACAAATCTACTTATTCACACTCTGTTTAATCAAAGCTGAAGTCACTTAAGTTATAGCAGAAATAACTTCTATGTTGCAGTTAAAATCCAAACAAAGGAAGACCAATCTGCAAGAAAAGAAATCACTCAACCATAGCAGGAACAGGACCCTATTCCTTAGTTAGGAACTTCAGCACCTGCTGCCTGACACTTAATCACACTGTAGGAAAGGTAGCTTCAAGAGACCAAGACCCTATTCCCATGAACAAGAACCTTCAGCACTTGTTCTCTTGTTTCTAATCACACTGCAGAAAAAGGAAGGCAATTAATGGGAGCAGGACCCTATTCCTTTATACAGGAATCTTCAGCACCTGCTTCCCAGCATCATACATTCATACAATTAATAGAAATGGATTTCTCAACCTCCAAGAGTGAATGCGTTCAATACATGCAGCGCTAAAGAAACAGAGTACTACTGGACTGTGCAACTAGTGTTCAATCAACAGAATTAAAGTGAAGTGAAAACAACGTAAAGAATTAAACAAATTACAGGAACCAAAGGGTGAATCTTGTGAGGAAGGCGGGCCCTTTCCCTCTCACAAGATTCCCCGGGGAAAGAATTAAATTGGAGCGCTCAAAAGAAGAATTTATTCATCTGTCAAAGTAAATGGTACATTACAGATGGAGTCTAGCTCCAGTTCTCACACAATGTTCTCCTGTAGCTTTACAAAATGAACTCCTCTCTAATGATGATGTCTCCTCTTTTTAAAGAGGAGACATCTTTTACAATTACATGAGAGCAAATCTACGTTTATCCCAAATCTGTTCTCTTTCTCAAAACAAGACTATTCTGTTCTTCCAAAAAAAGATACTGTTACAACAGAGACAACAAGAATGCTATCTTCAGGATAATCCAGGTAACCGTGTCTTCATGTTGTTACTATTATTCCACAAAAGGTTCTTCCAGAATCGCAAATTACGAATGACGGACGTTTTTCCTCTTTTTAAAGTTTCATTTTTTTTTTTTTTTTTTATAAAATTAGCCCTTCACGTAATTCCACGTCCTAAGCGCTAATTGTGGATAAGACATGACAAGCTGAAAGCGACGTTCAAAACGCTGCAGACTGGTCGGCCGTAATTGTGACACTTTACAGACGCCGGAAGAGCCACGCCCAAACGCCGACCACATTTCGCCGAATTAGTACGTTTTTTAGCGACGCCGGAAGAGCGACGCTCAAAACGTCGCACCACATGTCGCTTAAGTGCGACAAAAGTTATGTAGGCTCTAGCGCACGGATTAGGAGACGCTAAGAGTGACGCTTGTTCAAATACCTTAAAAGTGTCGACATCGCAACACTTTTGTTGTGTCGATTGCCACATCCACCGCATTTAAACCTCACCTTTGCCTCGCTTCTCTAATCGTCGGCTCAGTGATTTATACTGTGGCGGATACTTCATCCTCCCCGTTCTCATCGCATTAAATGTTCTTAGGTGGTGTTCTTAGTCTTAATCAAGTTTATAATTTTAGAGAGGAAGAAGAAAATGAGGACTTATTAGATTTTTTCATCTCAGAACCAAATATTTCAGAGCAGCTTAAATAACTCAATACGAAGATGCTAGTTACCTTTTAAATGAATGTTTCCAGGAACATTACACTATATAATCATTGCAACATACATTCAAAAGTATTTTTCTTGTTAATTCAAAGAGAAAAATCATTGAGATCAGTCCCGGGAAACACTTTAATATTGGTAATAACTTATGATCATCACAAGAGAAAAATATAATAACACTGTTACAAAAAAATTCAAAAGCTTTTACTTGGGATTACACAGACATGAAGGGGATTCATCCAAAAACATGTATCCATCACATTTACACTGATGATAAAATTAAACCTGTAAGGCAACCACAAAGAAGGATGAACCCCATGATGAAGGAAATAGTGAAAGAAAAATTACAGAAACTGTTACAAGTCAGATTTATCTATCCTATTTCAGATAGTCAATGGGTTTCACCCTTAGTTGTAGTACCTAAGAAAAATGGGAAATGGATAATTTGTGTAGATTACAGAGAACTCAATAAAGCTACATTAAAATATCATTTTCCTTTACCATTTATTGATCAAGTGTTAGATTCATTAGCTGGAAAGAAATTCTTTTCATTTCTTGATGGATTTAGCGAGTACAATTAGATAAAGATAGCATTGGAAGATCAAGATACGACAACATTCACATGCCCATGGGGAACATATGCATACAATGTATTACCCTTTGGTTTATGTAATTCACCTGCTACATTTCAGAGAGAAGTCCTTGCAATATTTGTAGATTTGATCCATGAGTGTGTAGAAGTTTACATGGATGATTTCACTGTGTATGGTGGAACATTTGATGATTGTTTACAGAATCTTGAATTTTTTTTGAAAATATGCATAGAGACAAATCTATCACTCAGTAATGAAAAATGTTTTATAATTTTAACTGAGGGAATAGTGTTAGGACACCATATTTCTTCTTCAAGAATCAAGGTGGACCCATAAAAAATTCAAGTCATTGTGAATTTAATACCACCCACAACACAAAAAGAAGTTAGAAGTTTCTTGGGTTATGCAGGCTACTATAGGAGATTTATTGAAAATTTCGGTAAAATAGCTTTACCATTATTCAA
Organism: Pinus albicaulis; assembly: GCA_034641835.2. Taxonomy (NCBI): domain Eukaryota; kingdom Viridiplantae; phylum Streptophyta; class Pinopsida; order Pinales; family Pinaceae; genus Pinus; species Pinus albicaulis. Next base: position 193,593,139 of record CM076580.1, read on the forward strand.
GTTACTTGCGAAAGATGTGGAAATCCAATGGACAAATAATTGTCAAAATGCATTTGAAAAATAAAAATAAAAATTGTCAATTGCACCCATTCTTCGGGGACCTAATTGGTCTTTGCAATTTCACATTTCGACTGATGCATATGACACTGCTATTATAGCATCACTTGGACAGAAAGAGAATCAGTTTAATTATGCCATATATTTCATAAGTAAAAACTTAACACCGACAGAATTGAACTACACTATTACAAAAAAATAAATGTTAGTTGTAGTACACGTAGTTAATAAATTTAGACATTATATAGCAGGTTATCAAGTTTACATCCACACGGATCATTCAGCCATAAAATATTTAATGAACAAATCAATCCCAAATGGCAGAATAACTAGATGGTTGTTATTAATGCAAGAATTTAACATTACTGTGCAAGATCGACTAGGTAAAGATAATCAAGTTGCAAACTTTCTATCAAGACTTCATTCACCTGATGATCCAAATCCAGTATCAAATAATTTTCCAGATGAACAACTATTTTCTATAAATTTCAAAACTGCATGGTTTGCAGATATAGCCAATTATTTATCATTTGGCATCCTACCATATCATTACACAAATAAACAAAAAAGAAAAATAATTAGAGAAAGTGCTAGATATAGTTGGGTCAATGGAGATCTCTTTTATTCTGGTATTGATCTAATGATTAGAAAATGTGTTAGAGAAGATGGGATTATTGATATTTTGAAAGCATGTCATGATGAGCCATGTGGTGGTCATTTTCTAGACAAGCAGACAACATACAAAGTTTTGAAACTTGGCTACTATTGACCAACCATCTTCAAAGAACCCAAGGCCTATGTGAAGAGATGTGACAGTTGCCAAAGAATTGGTATACCAATGGCATCAGATGAAATGCCATTGAAGCCACAAGTACTGATTAAACCATTTGAACAGTGGGCTTTAGATTTCGTGGGACCAATCAATCCTCCATCCAATGGAAATAAGTACATCTTGGTATGTATAGATTATGTAACTAAATGGGTGGAGGCAAAGGCAGTGGCACGGGCAACAGAAGATATTGTTGTGTATTTTTTGTTTGAAGAGATATTTGTAAGGTATGAAGTTCCAAGACAGAGAGTAATTGACCAAGGCACATAGTTCACATCAAAACTTGTTCGAGATCTTATGGAGAAATACAAGATCAAACACAGAAAATCAACTCCGTATCATCCTCAAGCAGACAGACAAGTGGAATCAACAAACAAAGTCCTAGAGAACATTATGACAAAGACTCTACAAATGAACATAAAGGACTGGTCAGGGAAATCGAGATATGCACTATGGGAATTTAGGATAACATGGAAAAACACAACTAGGTTCAGTCCATATCAGTTGGTGTATGGAAAAGAAGACCTATTACCCATAGAATTTAAAATACATACAGTCAAGCTAGCAGCAGAATTGGGGATGGAATTATATGAGGCACAACAACAAAGAATTATGGAATTAAATCAACTATATGAGATACGACAACAAGCAATAGAGCACACATCTCTTGTGCAAGAACAAAGAATCGAATGGCATGATTGATTCATAAAGAATGAAGTGTTTCAGAAGGGAGATTGGGCACTCTTGTTCGACTCCTAGTTTAAATATTTCAAAACAAAGTTTACCACTCATTGGCTTGGGCCATATGATATTGAAAAAATCTTTGACAATGGAGCTATGAAGATAAAAACAATTGACGAAGAATCTGTTTCGTTTGTCGTTAATGGACATAGGCTTAAAGTTTATAATAAGCCTATAAATAAAGAGGATTTTATGAGATTTTTTTTTATAGATTCATATTTGGAACTAATGGGGCAGCATAGCAATATGCCTCCCATAATTCCAAGAGAAGAAGAATATAAAAAAATAAAAATAAAAAATAAATAAAAAAGTTTGGTTGTGAAAATCCAAGAATTTTGGCACAATACAAATTTGAATTCATATCGGAAAACCAACTTGTTCTTGCAATATGAATTATTTTTTTGTTTTAATTTTACTTCAATATGATTTTTACAGATATACCTCCGAGACATGTCAGACTTGAGGACAAGTCTTAACATCAGCTTGGGGGAAGACGTGTAATAAAACTATGTAAATAGTTTCAATAGCTGAATTGAAGAAGGAATAAAGCATAAAGGGACTTGATACGTCATTCAACATATACATAAGGGACCTGAATTATTATTGAGAAAATCATCCAGAAGGGACCTGTATCATTACGACAGAAGAAATTTTCAAACATTATTGCAAATTACACTAGAAGGGACCTGGAAATACAAAATGTCAGAAGGGACCTGAGCTACATCAATATTGAATATCATGACAAAAGGGACTTGAAATATTAAAATTTAACCTGCATAAGGGACCTAAACAACATCATTCCAAATAAAGTCAGTTGCGAAGCAGAATAAGTCTCTACATAGTCTGGAAGAACCATCATACAATGCTGACCATCATGAACATCAAATAGTTTGAGGTAATACAAGTACAATAAGTAAAAAAAATTGCTCTTAAAATTTCAATATTTTATGAAAATATTCTAGAATTGTTAAAGCTAATTTAGTATTGGTTATGCATTTTTATCACCTACATCACCTACATTTCATCACCTATGCTCTTAGCCCTATTTTATCCATATCCACACCACTATCCTAATAATTCAATAACCATTCCATAATATATTTCCTATCCATACCATATTATACCATAGTAACCCTACTTTTTCTAAACAAAAGAATCATAAACAAAAGGCTTATCATCAAACCTTTCTTGGACCTACAATAAACAAACAAAGAGGTTAGTTTCATTGTAAATATTTTAATTTTAAAAGATGACCATTTCATTGGCCATTTTTAAAATTAAATAAAAGACAAAACCTAAATTCTAAATCATATGATAGCGCAATTATTTGAATTTCAAACACAAAACAAAGATGCAAAAATGCAATCATAAAATATGATTACGAGCTAAGGAAATGGAGCGAAAGTGCAATCATAATGCAAACAATGGAATGCATATGCAACAAACTAACCTAAAGTATGACAATGATGCTATGATAAACAATGTATAGCAATGATGCATATATGGATGGATGGGAATATGATGAGACAATGATACATACACAGTGGAGCAACGTAAATATTATGGCACATATTTGATAACACACTGATGTGTATACAAGTGATGAAACGAAAATATGATGGCGCATATTCGATGAGGTATGATGTGTTTCAATGGAGAATGGAAGCAGACACAGTGATCAACACAAATCATGAGAAAAAAACGTGAAAAATGACTGCATAATAAGTGAAGCTGAGGAAGAGATGTATACCATGGAGTTAGCATGCAAAATCAGTTAGGAAAGGTAAGTCACGGATGCACCAGTTAAGCGGTTGATGAACAGTCAAAACAAATTCAAAATGCAATATTACAACACTATGTAAACTTTTGAGAGATCCTCCGCCATTTCTAAGACCTTAAGCGACTAAAACATTGTGTTTTTTCCACCATCATTTCCTTTCGAAGGCTCAGTGAGAGAAGGAATGTTGTGTAATCAAAACACACATCCATTTAGGAACTCTGTGAGAAATGAATAAATAAGAGAAGATAAGGGAGAGATGTGAGGAGAATAGAGGAAATATAATGTAGCAAAGAGAGTAGGAGATATAGCAGTAAGAAGAATGAAGGGATAAGGAGAATTGATTGAAGTTTCAAGCCAACATATCTGGAAAATGTGTCAAGCAAGCACACTGTCAAGAGGAAAGCATCCCGTGAAGAACGAGGTAAGAAGCAAACTCAGATTTTCTTGTTTAAAACAAAGATGATTCGCATGAGTAAATCTCAGGGTTGTTAAACAAACTGTGAGTTATAAATGGAGTTCTTCTACCACAGTTTTTAAAACTTGTCATTGCCTTATGTTTTTTCATTGCCACCACTCATAAATGCTCTGCCACCAGTCAACACTAAATCCTCTATTGATTGAATGAGTAAATGATGAAGATATTGAGTGAGATTTTGATAATATTGACACTGCTTGAAACACAGAAAATACATTTAAACTAAAAGGAAAATCATGAGGATCATAGCAGAAAATGACGAGGATCATTTCAAAGACAGGTAAACTTGAAAACACCTTCATGCACAGTCTTCTATTTCAATTTGAATGCAAACAGAGAATGGAGAGTTTGGTTTGAAATGCATAGTGAATTCATTTTAAATGGGTTGAGTAGTGAATTCATTTCATTTAAAAAATTAGTAAGAGAATTCGAACCAGGTTTTATGGTGAAATGTTTGGTTTAAAAAGTCACAACCAACATGTTTTTGCATTTTTGCATAACAAGAGGGCAGAGTCTGGTGAATTTTGAAGAAAACAATGAACTCATTTTATGAGATTTTTTATGAAATAAGTGAGCTATTTTTACAAATTCTCTTACATAAACAGTGAGCTTGGATTAGATATATAGTATTTTTCCTTAGAAAAAATATTTTGTATGGAATTGAAGGATTAGAAAACAGTGTTGTATAAAAAAAATTCATTTTTTTACACAGTCAAACAAGAAAAAAAATCTACAAAACAGAGGCAGAGAATTTTTTTTTTTAAAGAGACAAAAGATCAAATAAAGAGAGTAGGATGATAGAAACATGATTTTTTATGTTTTTATAAACTTCTCTATATCAAATCTTGTGTCTGTTGAAGCAATAAGCTCACTTCTTCCAAAGAAAACAAAGGATTGATTTCAATTTCTTGGAAAAAGCAGCAAACAGAGGTAAGCCTCACTACTGTGATAACATCTAGTACTTGAATTTTTGTTTTCAAAAATGAAGTTAATGACAGTAGAGGGGTACATCAAATGGTTTTCAGACAATATGACATCAAGAACAGAGCCTAAATATTTTTAGATTGAACATTGGAGTAGGGACACTGTTGAGAAACTTTTTCAATCAGGCTTGATAGGCTTCCTTCAAAAATTCAAAGGGCATAATGAAGATATCACAAGGGAGTTTATAAACAATTGCAAACAAGATGAAACTATGGAGGGTATTTTACACATTACTTAAACTCCAAAATCTATTCCTGAAGCCCTAGAGTTTCCATTATCAGGTGAACTATACCACAAAGGATTGCATTTTAAAGACAAGGGTTGGACCTTCTTCCTGGATAAGAACAGAAAGGGTTCCTTTGATAGGTAAAAGGGTATTCCCAAGGAACGGTTCTATGAAACTTGCACTGAGTTAGTTTTGATAATTCAAATTTTTTTCACTTGTGATAACAGACAACGTAGTACACCTATATCACATTAGGTTGCTATAGCATATTAAAGGAGATATTGGGATCGATTTTCCATACTTCTTTTATAGAAACTTGATGAGGATGATTGAAAGTGTAAAATATGAGACCAAACTCAAAGAAGCCTGAATTCATCACCAAGGACTCATAAACATCATTGTTGATTACCAACTGAAAAATAAGGGAATGGTTTGGAAATATTTCCTGATTCAAAATAAGTTTGTAGAGCGAGCCATGGAAGACAAACTTAAACCAATATATGAAACAAGAAATATAGTGAATTCACCTCTCTATCCAAGAACCAGATCAAAGAAACAACTGGAAACAGTCATGGTAGAGAGGGAAACATCATTCTTGACCATTTCCAGGAGACAGAAAAAAGGAATTTAGCAGATAGAAGCAACAAAGAAAAAGAACCAGAAGTACAAACCATAGAGACATCTCCTTTAACCAAACAAGCCAATGAAATCATTGAGAGGTTGCAGCAAGAAGTTTATGAAAACCTTGAAAGAGATTCTTATTTTGAAAATGATGAGGTTGAGGCTACCTCAGTTGCCAAAAATACGAAGGAGGAAGACCAAAACCTTAGTAGGATCATAGAGTAACTGATAATCTGGAGGTAGGCAGGATAATGGAAAGGCATCTGAAAAGAGAAAATGAAGCACATAAGACAAATAATGAAAAATTGATTAAAGAAAATGAGAATATAAGTGAATAAATGGGAAAATTGAAAGCAAAAAACAATCTTCTTTACATACAAGCATTCAGGTGGCTTAAGGAGAAAAATTCCTAGAACGCCAAATATTCTCGAGAAACAGAAGGTTAAACCTCAATCTACAAGGAAGAACAATGCAAATGTATGGATTCTCTTTTACATGCAGCACAACAGGAAGTCTCAGGGTTAGGAACATGATCATCGTCAGAGCTCAGTAGGTCCAAAGGAAAAAAGCAAGCATGAGGACATGTTTGAACATCAACTTGTGGGAGATGTTGGCCCTCGTTTTTTATCTCTTTTTGTTTATGAAATACATATTATTTTCCATACTATCCATCTATACATCATATTCACCTTATTTTGACCAATAAATGCATACACATGTACTTAAATTAAGTTTTTCAATTTTTAGAAGTTTTTGTAAAAATTGAATTTTAAGTGCATTTTTGGACAGCATCAGAAATTCCCGTAATGGAGGCTCATGGTTTGCACATTTACAGGACACTTGGGCTCGACCTGGATATATTTCTAGAAATCTTGGGAACTTAGATTAAGTGTACAACTGTTGGTTCAGTCAAACCGAGCTTTAATAGGCCCGGTCAAAGGTGGTCAAACATGACCTGTTTTTATGGAGGATCCTTAGGAACTAGGTCAAAATTCTTATTTTATGGGATTTTACAGATTTTGATGGATCCGATGGATGAATTCGACCTAATTGGATAAGATAAGGAGAGTCATGGCTATAGGAGATATTTTAGATCAATTTGTTGGATTTTTTAATCTATTTAAGCCTCAAACTTTGAAGGCATTGATATGTAGAAATTGTATGACTTAAAATTATTATTTCTGAGACTTTGGAGACCTAATTGAAGATTTGTTCTATTCCATTTGCTACTGTTATATGCTGATTGATTGACTGAAGTTTTAAGTAGCTAAAAACACCTTCAGTGTGTGAGGCAAGGGTGGAGGGCCCCCACACCGAGCTAAGTGCACTTCTTAGTTTATTTGTAGTTGCAGTTTCTGAATTAGTTTGCTTATGCTTAACTTGTTTATTAGATTTATGTTGATGATTTATGAGTGTTGATGAATCTAATTATCATTCTTATTCTGCATATGAAAGGACAAACAAATGTTTAAGTTAAACATTCTTTTTATCTGATTAAGATCTTAAGCTAGAATTCATCTTTTCATGCTTTTAATGCTTTTCTGAATTTCCGTTTTCTAACAATAGAATTATTGATGAATGAATCTATGATGAAGGACAACCAGGACCTCTTCAGTTAAGAGCCTCTTCATTTATTGTTTCATGCATCTTAATCTATTGCTCAATTAGTATTTTTTGATTTCTAATTCATGAAGTAATCTTGTTAGAGAAGGAAAAACAAATCTCTCAAGTTATGAGATTCTTTTGCTTTTGATTGCATACTTGAATTTTTATTTAAGTTAGATTTATATTTGTAATATGCATTTCCTTAATCATTGATAAATCATCTTCTAACTTGATCAAAACTAAAACCCATATACTTTGGGGATGCTTCTAAGTCCTAGTAGCCCGGATTGATAATAAATACTTGTGTTTGTTTACATGTTAAACAACCCAACAACACTCAATATCCTTTTATATATAAAGTATTATATTTTCGGGTGATTTCATTTCGGAACTACACATTTCCGAAATGTTATTCTTTATTCCTTCCAAAAACAAACCTTCTGAAAAACTCTCAATATTTCATATATTTTATATTAGGGATGTTCATTTCAGGATTCTTATTAGTGGATCCTTTAGTATTTCGAAGCTTCTCATTTCAAAGAATCGTGATATCATAAGTTCAATTAAAATTGTTCTCTGATATTCCACACCCTAAATCCTACGTGGCATCCTTCACATGGTTTCCTGTTGTTTCACTCAAATGATTTAAATGTGATTTTACAGGTCTCGAAAGCATAAACAATTCAAATTTAATTTTCTTTGATTATCTCAGAACCTTGGAATCTCGGAACATTTTTACAAACCCCATTTTAAGTATTTATGAGAACCCGACCTTTGAGTGACGTCATTTTCACCTGGTTTATACTTACGGGATTTCAACTCCACTTATTTTCTTTCGCCTAGATTCTTGCTTGCTTGGATAATGTGAATGATCATATTTTTATCGATTCATACTATTTGTTGAGTTTAACTACGTAATTGTCATTTCAAAGCATTCAAGACAACAATTTGACAAGAAAACAAGAGATATACAGAGGTAATTGGTCATTAGTCAATTTCACTTTTCAATATTGATTTACCAATATATCGTTACACTTCAATGATATGCATCAATTTGAGTCATCTTCATATATGTATATATATATATATATATATACAAACCATTGTTACATTATTTGGGACTTTGAATTTATTTCTTGAGATTGCATGAATATTTTGGGGCTAATATAAAATCAAATCTAAAAAGAAGAAAATAGTTGTCGTTGCAATTAATTGAGAAGCACATCTTCATTTTAATTTCTAACGAACTTTATTTACTTCAAAAATATTGAATATGAATCATTATTTTTACTAGCTTTACTGTTTCCTTTAGTTTAGCTTTAATAAGTGGTGATTTTGGTCCAATCAAAATTGCATTGAAAGCCACTTCTTCATGCTTTTAATTCCAATTACAAGAAGAGGTTATCTTTTGTTGGAGAAAATTGACATTTTTCAGGTAAAATTTTAACGAAACTCTTCAAATGGTAAGTTTCATATGTCCATTTTCATCCTTTTTTATTTATTTACATTGTTTGTTGCAGTTTTTTTTTAGTTTCACTAGTATAAAACTCTGTTTTGTTAGTCTCCAAGATTTTTTTCACACCCATACCAGCTCAGATTTGGAACTCAATCTCTTTATTATTTTCTTTCGAATTTTTTGAAGAGCAGTAGTGATGTTTGAATAAGTTAAATTGGGGAGTCCCTTAACTTCTTAATCAGTTTCTCAAGCATCATTTTTATTAGAAAATTGTTCAGATGCTCTCATGCAGGCTTTGAAACTAAAATTTGCAAAAGATAGAAACTTCTCTTTTAGCTTAATTTCACCTCATGATTGTTATTCACATTATGGTTCGAGAGCCTAATTACTTATAAATTTGCAAGATAATATTTATTAAAATCTTAAAATGAGATGAACACACACATGATTGTCTTATTTTACTCTTTTATTGAGACATTTTATAATTAGTCTTGATGGGGTTTGTCTTTTAAATTTGAGCTTTTATTTCATCTTTTCCTTTCCCTCATTTTGACATTTTTTTAATTCCTTATTTTGCTTCAGTTTGGATTTATTTTCTTTTTTACTGTTGTTTATGGTTTGGATTTGGTGATACCGCCAAAAGTTATTTGGAAGAATTTTTTCACACCCGACATTGGTTGGCATACATGAGAAATTTGTACTATGTCTATTTAATGGGTTTCATTTACCTTAAAGGTGTATTTTTTATGGAATCTTAAAGCCTTCTTTCTTTAAATATTTTTCATGGAGGACATGCATCATTTCTAAGTGATATAGGTCATATTTTCAAGGAAAGAACTGATATGAATTTAACTCAATAGATCCCTCCCATCCTCCAGTGCATATTAAAAAGCCTTTGATTAATAGTCGTAGGGAAATATTTGGAGTCAACATTATGAAAGTATTATATCCATTAACATAAGTCTCTTTTACCATCCCACCTCTTTTTCTCAGGTACATCATACACTTAGCTCATTTTTTTCTTATCAAAAGGGTGATCAAAAGGGGAACCATGAGAAATACAAGTAAACCTGTCAGGGCTATGGATGCTTGCTGGCAGTAGGACAATGCTTGTATGGCATAAAATACAACTTCACCAGGGTACTGACCAGGCTCGCTAGCAACGGAGCAATGTTAGAGACCATTCATATCTATGGATATATGCTTTATCGAAAAACCCCCATCTGTACCCTCTTTTATTTCTCATAAGAGGTAATTTTAAATATTAAATATTCCTCAAAATTCGGATTCATAACATTAGACTCCGTCTGCTTGAGTACTTATCTTTTTGAACCTATAATACTTAATTCAATAATATAAAACCCATGTGAAATGTTTTACTCTCTTAATAAATCCTTCACTTTTAATCTTTGAGTAAATTGAAGTTCATCATATTTTAACCAAATATAACTGGTTATTCCTCATGTGTCACCATTGTTGTGGTGAAATCACAACACCCTTATTTTTCATTTATTATATTTATAATAAAAATGGGGATGAATTTCGTAAATTTTGGTTAAATCACTCTTTAATATTTTATTTTTGTCAAGTGTGACAAATTTGCCAGATTTTTGTTTTTTTACGGATTTCTATTCTAATTAGTTCATTGCGTTCTTTTTCACTAGCTTTCCATAGGTTCTCATTTCATCTCATTTAGATGCATGATTTGCAAATGGTGTTTATCCGAAGTTCAATGATTTTTACCGCCTATGCTAAAAAATGTATAAAATATATATTATTTTAATTTTTATAAATTTATTATAAATATTAATTTTAATTAAATTTTCCTAATTTTTTTTTTTGGGGTTATCAGTCCTACAAAATCATTTCAACCAAAATTGTAAAGCAATTAAAATATACTCGAATTTCAAAATCTAATTTGAATTTCCATTCCTAAAACTTTTGAAATCCCGAAAATTCAAGTAATTGTAGTTTTTAATATTATCTAGAATGATTACAAAGTTGTTAAGGGAGGAACCCACTCCACGTCTTCCTCCTCTCCTTCCTTTTATATCCTCTCACCATTTGTCAAATAAGGTTTGGTTTATATTACAGTTTGGTAAAACATTTATTTCATATATAGCCTGTCTAAGTAGTTGTATTTTTAGGATGAGTTAAATAAATTATTATTTAAATATTAATCAATGTATTTTAATACTATTGTTTAATAAATGAATTTTAATGTAATTAAATTATATTTTAATTAAAATGTTTATATATAATTTAGTTTTTTTTGTATATATTTAATTAATTTATAAATAAATTAACTTTTAATTAAATTAAATTAATTGTAATTATAGTTTAATTTAATAATTTGTATATATTTAATTAGTTTAATAATTGTAGTTAATTAGTACTTAATTATTTTATTTTATATTTTAGGATTACACCTTCATCATGTCCAATATATCATTTCAATTGGGATGAGAAATTGAATCGAGTGTCCGATCATTGTTTATCTAAGACCCTATGAATGTTATTAATTAAATTTTAATTTTAATGAGAGTTTTTAATTAAAATCTTCGATTTTGGCCCACGCACACATTTTTCCAAATACTGAAAGTTTTGAAACCTCAATTTTGGAAAGGTATATGTCAAGATTTACTTAGCCAAATGAAACTCACAATAGCTCGTTGGAAATTAAAGACGGAGGAAAATAATCTAGGAATGATAAAATTAATATATTTAATAATTTAATGGCCTAAAAATTTATCAAAAGACAAAATGACAAATTTGCAACAATAATTAATTTTTTCAAACTTGATTTGGTCAAATTTCACTAGCTTCGAAAACCTGTTATCACTAATTCATTCTCCAGTTTGATTCAAAGGATAATCATACTCATTAGAAGTAATCACATCTTTTAATTTATTTGGATTTCATTTATTTTAATTTACTAATTTCATGAAAGTTGTTTTTCCATATTTTCTAATTCTGATTTTAGCTTGCAATTTTATTTATTTTTGTTTTTGATTGGTTGATGGCAAGAGATCAATTGGAAAAGTTCATATCTAAGGAATTTTGGAGCAATGGAAAGAGACCAACAAAGAGAAAATTGGGGAATTTGCAGCTCTAATTCAAGATCTGGAAATTTTTTCTCAAAAACTCTCCCATTTTAGATTTTTGTAAATTATGAAATAACAGTCTTGAGAAGGAGGAAGGGGTTCCTCTCATCTGAAACTAGAGGCTCTAATGGCACTATTTTTTAAGGGAGTATAGTTGTAAGTGAGAGAAATACTCCAGATATGGGGTGTTAGGGTAAATCTATGTATTTTTTCTTGTTGGACATATGCACTTTTGCAATGGACAGAAAGTTGAGTTGTAGAGAGATGTAGCATTTTGGCTTTGAGAGGAAGAATTTTTTTGCACTACTGTAGAAAAAAATATCTCAAGGAGTTGACGCTGCTCATGGACTACTGATTTTTGTAATGAATTTCTGGTATGATTTAAATAATTTTTCATTCCAACGCACTATTGTTTGGATTGTAAGTTAATCTTTATTACCAAAATTTCTCTAATTGATTTTAGTCTTGGTTCCATAGTGTATTGCATTCTAATTGGGCATTATTATCATATCATTTTTTATGTTATTGAAGTTCTATAGGGTCTATCTCTGAAGGACAGAACATAATTAGAATTAATATGAATTCATTGAGATAAGAATGTATTGAGCAGTAACTATTTATTGTTTAAATACATTTTCATTTCGTTTTCCCTTTAATTAATTGAATTGTCTTCTTCTTTAATTGATGAAAACTATATAATGAATTCAATCATACAAACAATCCTTTTCCCCTGGTTAGTTATTCCATCTACTATCGAATTGAGAGAAGGCTATCATTTTTAAAATTCGAGATAGGATTAGTTTTTGTTGTAAATTAGCATATATCTACATTTAAATTTAATTTTGCATTTCTAGAAGTCCCTTCACACAGGGGTAGACCTTATTTGTGGCTTGGCTGAGCCATATAGTCATATTAAGGATCGCTTACTTGTATGAGATCTTCAACAGGGTATATTATATTTCTCTCTTTCTATTGGAAAAAAATTGACATATTATAAGTCAACAAAGAGAGAGAGAGAGAGAGAGAGAGAGGGTAAATGGACCCAATTGAACCAGTTGGAACCACTAAATCAAACAGATAAGAGCTTAATTGGGGATATTACTGGGCGGTCTCCTTTTCATGTTGATGAGATCATTTTTTACCATCAAGAGGATGGTAAGAGAAAATTTTATGCCCACTAACACTATGGAGCACTATGTTTTTGGTGTCTACACCCTGCAATATCCATTTTATAACATCGACATAAGGTGACATAGGATACTTGCAGAAAATTTTTAAAACCCTGATTTCTTAATATTCTCATAAACTTCCCTATCTTCTAGTTCCTCCTAGAACTCCTTCGTATTGAAGACATCTTTGACAGTTGGCCATGTATCAAGTATAATATTTATCAATAAAGTATTAAGTGTCTGACAATATGGGCACTCTTGTCAAGGTGTTGTCCATGGAATCCTCAATACTGTTATCTGTGACCTCCTTTGATGATCATTGCTTTGTAGTTGGACACATGGTGCTGGTTGATGATGAAATACTAATGTGTTCTAGATCTGCAGTACCTAGTGAAAAATATTCACTCATGGAAACAATAATGTAGCTCCACAAAAGATTAGTTAATCTATCAATCAATTGCAAGAAAAAGATAGCCACTAAGAGGGGGATTTCATAATTCTTGAGAATGAGGGAGGAAAATTTAGTCACAGAAAAGCATACTATGTAGTGACTAAGGGAGGACTGTGCAAGCTAGTAATCAAGAGAGGGAGAATATGGCTTATGACTGCACAATGCATAGTTACATGTGGAGAAAGGCTTCTCTAATGTGTAGTGTGCAGTGACAGAGAACAAGGAGGGACCTCATTGCTGGTTGGGAATGTGTAATGCATAGTCAGGACCTAAGATTACATAGTTCATGGTCACAGTACGAAAGAGGGGTCATCTATTGATTGGAATTATGAAATGTCTATTTGGAGAGGGAAATAAGCTCTAGGAATTGCACAATTTTCTTTGAGAGAATGCAAGGCTCAAGATCAATTGATTGAGGGGAGGAAGGATGTAGATAAGCTTGAGATTCATTCAAACAAGCATTCACATTGAGGAAATCAGATAATGAAAGTAAGAAGACAAGTATGCATTAATATGCCCAACAACAATGATTACTGGCATATGAAAATATATGGAATTTGAAGTGACACTTAGAGAAGAAGCATAAAAGACTAAAACTACACTTGAAGAAGCTAATAACAGGTAAAACAAAACTTTTTATGTGAAAATCAGGTAAAAATGACACTAGAAAAAGCAAAAGTGACAAAAGTGAAAGAAAAAGTAGCAAAAAGTGACAGTGAAGAAACTTACATGGAAAAGTGATACAAATGAAACCAAAAGATCCTTGTGCTCACGAGAATAGGTAGAAATCCAAATATGAGTGTGAGAATGATCTCTAGGATGGCTTGTTATATAGATGATGACTCATGAGGTTACAATTAGCATTTTGAGTGTGCATGCCTAAAATCAAGGAGATAAACTTAGTAAATTGACACATGTAATATAAAAAGTTGGAAAAATGCACCAAACTACTATCTAGAAGTGCACATGGACTATCATTAGGAAGTGTGCACTACCTATTTTCAAGGGATGCACAAATTTCTACTTCTAGGAGATGCGCAGTTCATTGGCTCAAGAGACTATGCAATTGGTTGTCTTAGTGAAGTGCCTACTTCACCGCCATAAGGAATTGTGCAATTTTCTTCCACAACTGATTGCCCAATTTTTTGTCACAAGGGGTTGTGTATTTCACTCCCAAAAGTAGTTTTGCAGTTGATTGCCACAAGGAACTATGTAATCCCTCAGATCAAGGCATGCAATGAGGTCCATCAGGGCATGCCTAAGCATGTCTTGATAGAATGTGCATTATCTATCTTTAGAAGTTGAAAAATTTGTGTCGACAAGGATTGAATGTCATCATGAAGTGCATAGTGTTGGCACATGAGAATATAGGTTTGGCCTTAAAATATCTCACACAAACACACTTAAATGCCTCAACCATCCTACTTTTCACAGTGGAAAAATACACATCATTGAATCATCTAGAACACATGACAATTTTTTATTTTTTTAACCCTTCTTTGTTATAGTAACAACTATAATACAACATTCTAGGGCTCCCATACCAAGGATCATGGGCATCATACAATCACTGATATAAGTAGATACAACTAGGGCTTGGTGTCAATCCTTTAACTACCAATATACCCTGAACAAGACAACACTTGACCTACTTGCTCAAGGTGGCCACACATAACCCTTTTTTGTCCACGTGTCCTTAACACATTTATTGGTCCATCTGATCCCAATATAGAGCATCCAAATATGCCTTTATTAGTGATGACAACTCCTTTTGTCCACTGAACACATCTCGGAATTTTTTTTATCTCTATTTGATCATTTGTACATTAATGAGTCAACTCATAGGGACTTTTATGAGTTTTTCACAACTCCATTTGTGAACATCTCCTAAATTACCCACTGCTACTCCTCAACACTTAGGGATTTATTTCATCTATTTCCCTCATGTGATTCTCCAATGAAGACAAACTTAGGGCATGGAGGGTTTCCCTTCTTCTCACTGCAAATGTCCTTCTTTTACAGTGAGCTAGGGATATCAAGTTGGCTCTCTTTATTGCAGTCCCTCAGCTCAAAACTTTTTCCTACTAGTAGTCTAGTAGTCCTTCACCAAACGTGCAATTTAGGGCTATTTTTTATAGTTGCATAAAAATCCTCCTAATTTTACTTGGACTACCATACATATGTCCAATATTGACTCTTCAGATCTGCCCACTTGCAGTCCCATCTGGACTGATCTAAGGCTTACAGGACTACCCTCACCTAGGGCTTGTATATTTTCCCTCTAACAGTGATTTGGTTGCCTCCTCGTCATTGTTATTGGCTCCACTATGTTTTTCTCCATATACTTATGAACAATCCATTTGGATCTCTGCAACTAACCCTCTCATCTTTGATTTGTTCTCACTAGATCATAGAAATAGGGATTCTTTCTATTTTTTTCTCATATCATATGAACAAGTCACCTTAAACTGCTTTCTAAGTTGCCAAATAATCTTCCCTCACACCTCTCATACATATCTAGGGCTTGGATTCATATTTTACCTGATCTATGGCTTATACGCCTATGTCCTAGTTCCTTCAAGACAGATCTAGTATTTATCCTCTTAGGATCTCATCTACCCAGGAGACTACCTCTCATTGGCCCTTATTCTTCACTGTACAAACCACTCCTTTTCTGTTAAAAAACACACTCCTCTTCTCTGATTTCATCCACCCTAACCTTCAAATCAATTTTCATAGAAAAGCATACAAGAAACAACATTGTCACATGGTATGATATCTAGTCTTTAAGGGTCTTGACCCACCTTTTTTTCATGAATCTGAGTGTATGTGGTTCAAAATTTTTTAGTTGTAGTAACATGGAATAATCCCTCGAGATGTCTCACAAAATTTTTTCTTATTCACTTCAAGAACATATCCAAAAAATCACATCACCTTGCATCCATTTCTCCTTGAAATCATCATGTTAGGTCTCCAAGACTCCTTGAGATATGAGCTCCTTTCACTCTGCGGTTCTCAACATTGTCTAGGGTATTAAAAAACCAGTGAAAAGCTTCTCCATGACCTTGATCACATGCGTTGATGATTTTTGAGGATGTGGCCATGCATTAGCATTCTATTAGATCTATATGCCCCTCCAAAACAGGACTTATGTCCTTCTTACAATGGCCACAAACCCTCAACCTTAATGCAGAGAATATGCTCCTAAACACATGCCCAGGGTTTCCTTCTAAAATGACCATCCAACATGTCTTACCCTACAAAAACCCAATTCGTTGCCTCTTATGCTTGGAATTGAGGCAAGTGACTTTCCTTCATTTATCCTTCACTTGAGAAGTATTTACCTGTGAATGTCTTTCTCTTGTACCCCTACTAGGCCAACTTGTACTCCTTCAAGAATACATGATGATCTCCCTCTCACTTGATCAAATTATCACTTCACTTTATTTCGTTTAGCATCTCCTAGGCCTCCTTTAAATAGTTACTCTTAAGCCTCTTAGGAACCCACTAGAACTTTATGGTTTTAGTCCTCTTAGATTTAGAATTTAATTTTTCTTTTAATTTTATTTCTATAATTTTAAACCCTAGCTGGTTCTAAAACCCCTTCACTTGGGTTCTTTTCTCACAAACCCATTTTGTTACCAGACTCACACAAACCCTAAATCTAGGCTTGTGGATTACCTCCCAAGCTACACAATTCAACACTCCCTCTTAGTGAGGGAGGTACTTCCACCACTTGGAAGTCTTTGGAAACACTAGCCCATCTTGCATCCATCACTGTAGCATACCTTGTATAATGGTTTTTTATCATAGTAGTGTCTTTGTCTCAACAAAACTTCAATATCTCTAACTTCCTTAGGGATGCTCCTTCTTAAGTTAAATTCCTGTGATTCCACACGATCTCCACAGGATCACATGCTTCCATTGTGCACACTCTGATACACTGGACCTTCAAAGTAACTCCAATACCATGTTTATTTTCCATGGCACATGAAAATCTAGGTTTGGTCTTAAAATATCTGACACAAACACACTAAAATGCCTCAACCATCCTATGTTGCACAATAGAAAAATACAAATCATTGAATCATCTAGCACACATGAAAATTTTTAAAAAAATTCAGCCTTTCTTTACTATACTAAGTACAAGTACATATAACTAGGGCTTGGTGTAAATCCTTTGACTACTAATCTACCCTGAACATGAAAACACTTGACCTACTTGTTGATGGTGGCCACACACATCCCTTTCAGTCCATGTGTATTGAACACATCTATTGGTCCATATTCTCTCAATATAAAACATACAGATATGCCTCTACCAATGATGACAACTCCTTTTTTCCACTGAACACAACTCACCAACTATCTGCCCTGTAGATTATCATTATTCCATCAATGAGTCAACTCATAAGGACTCCTATGAGTTGTTCACAACTTCATTTTTGAACAACTCCTAAACTTACCACTATTGCTCCTCAACACTTAGGGACTTCTTCCTTCTATTGCCTTCTTGTATCTCTCTAATTAAGAAAAATTGAGGTCATGGATGGTTTCCCTTTTTCTCATGAAAAATTTTATTCTTTGAGAGTGAACTAGGGCGATCAATTTGGCTCTCTTAGTTGCAGTCTGTGAGCTCAATATTTATGTCCTACTAGCAGTCTAGTATCCCTTCACAAAACCTGCGCTTTAGGGTTCTTTTGTGATAATCACCTAAAAACCATCCTAATTGTACATGGAATTCCATACATCTATCCAATCTGGACTATTTAGATCTACCCACTTACAATCCCATCTGGACTAATCTAGGGCCTACAGGACTACCCTCACCTAGGGCTTGTATATATTCCCTCTAAAAATTGATTTGGCTGCCTCCTCATCATTTTTCTTGGACCCGCTATGTTTTTTATCCATATACTATATGAAGATCCCCTTTGGATATCTGCAACTAGCCTCTTATCTCTACTTTGTTCACGCTAGATCAGAGAACTAGGGCTTCTTTCTATTTGTTTCCCATACCCTATGAACAAGCCACCTTAAACTGCTTTCTAAGCTACTAACTACTATTCTCTCATGCCTCTCATACATATCTAGGGCTTGGATTCAAAAATTCCCTTATATATGGCTTATAAACCTTTGTCCTAGTTCGTTCAGGATAGATCTAATCTTTATCCTCTTAGGCTCTCATCTAGCCTAAATACTTCCTCTTGCTGGCCTATATTCCTCATTGTACAAACCACTCCTTTTTTGTCCAAACCCACACTCCTCTTCTCTTATTTCAATCACCCTAACCTTAAGATCCATTCGCATAGACAAGCATACAAGCCAAAACATTTTCATAGGGTATGATATCTAGTCTCTAAGGATCTCAAACCTCCTTTTCTTCATGAATATAAGTGTATGCGGTTCAACATTTTTGGGTTGTAGAAAAAAGGAATAAGCCCTCATGATGGCTTGCAAAAAAATTTCCTATTCACTTCAATAACATATCCAACAAATCACGTCATCTTACATCCATTTCTCCTTGAAAGCATCTTGCTATGTCTTCAAGGCTCCTTGAGATTTTAGCTCCCTTCACTCTGAGGTTCTCAACCCTATCTAGGGTAGTCAAAAACCATTGAAAGGCTTATCCATGGACCTGATATCATTTTTTTCTTCTTTTGTAGGATGCAACCATGCATTAGCATTCTGCTAAGCCTCTCAACCCTGTAGAGAATCTTCTCCTAAACGCATGATGAGAGTTTCCTTGTAACATGGCCCTCCAACCTCTCTTTCCCTCAAAGACAGAAAGTTGTGTCTATTATTCTTGTACCTAAGGCAAGTGCCATTTCTTCACTCAACCTTCACTTGCTAAATATGCACCTATGAACGTCTTTCTCTTGTATCCATACTAGGCCAACTCGGCCTCCTTAAGAAAAACATAATTTTCTCTCGCTTACTTGCGAAATATGCACCTATGAACGTCTTTCTCTTGTATCCCTACTAGGCCAACTCGACCTCCTTAAGAACTACATGATTTTCTCCCTCTTACTTGATCAAATTATCACTTAACTTTATTATCTTTAGCCTCTCCTAGGCCTCCTTTAAATAATTACTCCTAAGCCTCTTAGGAACCCACTAGAACTTTAGGGTTTTAGTCCTCTCAGACTTAGGATTTAATTTTTCCTTTAAAATTTCTTTTTATAATTTTAAACCCCATCTAGGTCTAAAACCCCTTCACTTTGGTTCTTTTCCCAAAAACCCATTGTCTGACCAAAGTCATAAAAACCCTAGTTCTATTCTTATGGAGTACCTCCCAAGCTACTTAATTCAACACCTAGTAGTTGTTTAAGGGAATGCACAGTTAAGATATCACAAGCTTGGCATGAAAGAGTGAGAAGTTGCGACACTTAGTACTCAAACAAGAAAACTAGAAACTTATAAAAATAAGACCAAGGGTGGCCTTAGTCGGTTAAAATGACAGTTCATATGACCAAAGAAAATCCCCAAAATCAAATCTTGGGAAAAAAATTGGAGGGGAGTTGTAGTAGCTACAACAAACTCCTATCCCAAATGGTGTAGTGTCTTTTTGGGATTTTTCACCAACGATATCCCCTAACTATTGGAAATAAATTTTATCTTGTCAACACTCTCATATACATGGAGGAATAAGAGATTCCTTTCATTCATTATT
This sequence comes from Pinus albicaulis, assembly GCA_034641835.2. Classification (NCBI taxonomy): domain Eukaryota; kingdom Viridiplantae; phylum Streptophyta; class Pinopsida; order Pinales; family Pinaceae; genus Pinus; species Pinus albicaulis. Next base: position 193,613,310 of record CM076580.1, read on the forward strand.
ATCATCACTATTTTATTTATACTTAGCTTCCTAAAGGAAGTCACTATGGTCTCCTTATGACCCTTAGGAGGAGTTATGAAGTCTAACAGAAACATATTTGTCAGAGCTTCATCCTTTTGAGATTCTAGGGTTTACTCAATCAAAGAAGATGTTGGTGGGAATCAATTTCTCTATCTCTTGATCTTCATTTGTGCTTCACCTATCTCTCTTGGATTTGTTATGGTTTCTTGGTCTTCTCTGAGTATCCTCGAGCATCTTAGAATTATAGGTTTAGGTCTATCCTCTAAAAGTTTGATATTAGGATTTTGCGATATAATCCTATGGATCTTCAATGGAGAAGAAGAAGATAAGAGTGCATATTGTCTTGGAGGACTTGTTGCAGTCATTCTCACATGTTGGAGCTCCTTACTTGATCCAAGTTTTTCTTGTTTTCTCAAGCAAGGGTTTTGGAAAGCTAATGAAATTTTACTAGTCTTGAGAAATACTATGGTATGTAAATGTACCTCATATTGAACACAATAATGAAGTTTTAAATTGTCTACAACTTCAAGTATATGTGTTCTTCATGTATTATTATTTATAGCTATATATATCTTGATGATTTGAAAGAAATATTTGTCAAGTGATTTGACATGATCATTGAAGAATTTAAGCATTATTGCATTGATAATATTGATTTTCTTTTGGTGTTGATATAACTACTTTAAAAGAGATTTTTTGGATCTATTTTACGTGGGATTAGTTTCCCTAATGAGATGAAACTTATCCAAGCTCTTTGGTATCCTTTTTCCTTGGATTGCCTGAAAGACTAGGTGGTTAGGAAGTGAAAAATTGTACTCTTTCTACTACCATTTTATACTATATTTCATAATGGTATTGAGGTTGAAAATTCACAAGTTTAAGATCCAAGAAACCTCTAAGCAATGAGGTGAAATTAATGTTTTTCATTTTAACTCAATTCAAGAAACATTTTTCCCCAACTTTAGTTGTACATACTAAACACTATTCTTTGGGCTAGTGTTAGCCTCATACTCACATAAAAAATCAATAATTATAAAATAATAAATTATTAAACTTGTAAAATATAATTCCTACTTGTATTTGATGTGCTCATCAATTCTAGAATGAGTTTATTCCTAATACTTGGGAGTTTCTTGAGGTCTAGTTGGTTGAGAGATTCTCGCCAACTAGTTAGCCTCCTAGATTGGTTTGTGGTTGAGATATTCACTCAACCAAAGAGATTGCATCTCCAAGATATACTAACTATCTTGATACATAGCTTTATGTATTTATGTTGTATCATTATTCTTTTTTATAATACAATCAGGCTTAAATCCTTTTCCGCCATGTTTCTTGTCTCTATGATATTATTTTATTTTATTTTACTATTTTCTATTGTTATCAGAGCGTTAATGGTTATTAGGGCTTGATATTTCCATGGTAGTAATTCGTGGTAGGGAATTAAATAATTTAAACATTGTTTCAAACCAGTGGATGTGTTTTAAGTCAAAATCCAAGTGTTGTAAGTCATGCATGCTATAAATTGAATGCAAAATTGTGGTAGTGTGTTTGTTTGGAAGATTTGTATAGAACCTTGGAAGACACCGTAAAAGAATTGTGTATACCTTGCAGTAATGAGCATGAAGCTAAGAGCTTTGTTGATATTGTGTTGCAAGCCTGAGGAGGAGCTAGCGCTTCTGTAAAGAAGTGTGGAGTTGCGCAAAGTTGAAGGCCACCATGTTGAGTAAAGAAAGAAGTTGTACCAAATGCACAACTTGTGGGTGTTGAACCTATGTATTAAAGGTGCATATTAAGTGGTTGATTTCACTACTAGGGTGAAATAGGTCTCATTAAAACCATTTCTCAAATAAAAAAATCCTCCAGGAACCCATGAGCACTGGACAAGTCGAATAGCTAAGGTAAAATATGCGTAAATATTTTGATTTATGTGGTTGCTCGTGCTATTCGAACTCGATGAAAAAAATTCTTGGATGTTGTTGAAATGTTTGAAAGTTTTATTAGAAAAGACTCAATGTGTTCCGAATTGTGAAAGCTCCCAGTTGGATACTGATGCCAGGGTATTGGGTTAAAAAGATCCTAGCATATAAAAAAAATCATATGCTTCCAATCCAAATTATGATTCTTTGTTAAAACCACATCATATTCAGTTCAAACAATACATATGAAAGAAAGAGAGCCGTACAAATAAAATACTGATATAAAACATAAAACCCTTTGGCCAAATTTTACAATGGGTAGCCTCTTGGCTCTCGGCCCTTCAAACCATTTCTCACTCTCTCTGTATTCCTCACTTCCTCACTTCTCTCCGTGTCCTTTCCTACTCTCCCAAGCTACATATTTATACATAAATATGAATTTATTCCACTCCATAATTTCCTTCACACAAATATCAACTTAAAATCTAAATTAGAATTATCTTTTTTTGGACTCAACTAAGTCCTGTTTATGGAATTGGTCATCCCTATATTATCTACCTAATTCACTCCACTCATATCCTTTAATTATTTAAGGAATATTTACAATAATCCTCGCATTTATATTTTCTCTCCTAATTTATTAAAAATGAGAAAATTAATTAACAAAATAATTAAAATATCTCACCCCCTAAATTACACAAAGGAATAATAAAATTTAGCTTTGATGCTCCTGCATCAGACTCCCCATGTAAAGAAGTTTCCATAGACTCCTGTCTATGAGGTCTGTCGCTTTTCTGTAACAATGCGACAACCACAAGTCCTGATGACTTTCTCCCTCCAGAATTCTAAACTCTGTTATGCCGCTGGTCCTTTCAAGTATCAACTTGATTTGGTAACTCATCACACACTCTGTCGATCGGATTCCATCGGCTTCTCCAATACTTCCTTTCGCCAATTCCTCGGAGTAACACCTCTTTGTCGAATTCTGTCATCTACAACTGAGCCGAATACTTAACTTCTTGCAATGGAAAATAATTAGGATTTTCTTCTTGACCACAACTATAGTCATTGATTGCTTTTATAGCAACAACTCTTTCGTCCGGTGTTGTACCTGCATTCACCAACAAATTGTTAGTTTTAAAAAGATAAGACCTTTCGGTCTCTTTTGATGCTTCAAGCACCAATCTCCCACCATCGACTTTCTGGACTTCAATAGATTCTGTTTTGAATTGCTGGCTGCTTCCATCTTCATCCTGTTGGATTAATATTTCTGTCTCCTTTTTGTCTCTATGGACATAACTCCCTTGCTGTACCCAATGCTCAACTTCTCTGACTTCGACATGATATCTGTTAATGTTGTTTTCTGTACCTACAGTCACATTATTATCTGAAAAGTTACAACATTAATTCAACTCCATAAATGTTAAAAAAATTTCATCCTTATCACACATAGTAACTATAATTTCTTCTGGATCAGGTTCTGCAAGTTTTATTTCTCCATCAGGTTCCTTAAGCCATCGTTCCAAGAACTCGATTCCCCTATTAAATATTTTCAACACTTCATCACCACCTTCATTCCCAGCTTCATTCTTCTTCTGGCAATCTTTCTGAGTTGTCTTGGTTTCTGTTCCATCACATTGTAAAATTCTGTCAGCAAATTCACTAAAAAAATACATTTTTTTACCTCCTTGGAATATCTCTTTGACATTTCCATTATGCTTCTGCTCCATAATAGCTTCAACTTGTTGTCTTACCCCAAACAAGAATTTATTTATGATTTCTTCTTGTTGTAACAAATCAATACCTTCCTCCTCTGAAAAGCATTCTCCATCAGACTCCACTTCAAGAGTTTCATTCTCCTCTGTGATAGTTTCACCAGACTGTTCACCATCTGTCACACATCTTCCAAACATACATAAACTATGAGATTTAAAAATGAAACTCTCGGCAACACATCTTAAAACTCTTCTGAATTATCCCAATAGTTCTTGAGATCTTCCTCATTGATCTCTTCACCCAAAATTTCACCCTGTTCTGGGCCACAAATGGAAACATCCATTTTAAACTTAGCCTCTCTGAGTTCTTCACACCTCAACATCTGCTCGAGCTTCCTCAGCTCTTCCGTCAACTGTATGTTTACCTGCTTTTCCCTCTTTGTGTGTAGTCTCTGCCACTTAAATTTCTTTCTCAAGGTCCAACCATGTGTCTGGTCTTTCACATTTTTCTGCAACAACTCCATTAACAATTCAAGGTGAACTGTTATCTCAGCCTTCTCCTGCTCGTACTCTTCATCCGTCAACTGCTCACATATGCCACTTACCTTGGCATTTTTCTTCTTCTTCCTTATGATGTGGTCTTCATCAGATCTTTGGAAATGACTATCAACAGTCATCTTTCCCTCCTTGGTGAACTTCATCTGTTCACGTGTGGATTTCATTCAATCCTTCACACTTGCCATTCATAAAAAATGCAAGTTTTCCTCCTGCGCTTGGCTTCTCTTGGTTCTCTGTCTTGGAACCAATCTCTGACAACCCTCTTGCCTCACTTTAGCAATTTCAGTAATTCATAGGTTACAATGACTAAAATCTTTGGGTGTCGGCCTCCACCGATCATGCACCCAATTACATTCAGACTTTTTACTTAGCTTACAACTCTTTGACTTCAGACTTACACCAATTTTTCATCTTGGATGAAAATACTCAATATTCACTCAAACTATCCAAACTTTCATTTGACTCTAACATCTGTCACTAGTACATTTGGCGGAAATTCTGACACTTGGTTCCGACACTTTTGACCAAATGTCGGAAATTTCCCCAAATTGTTTTAACTTTTTCAAATCGTGCCCGAAGTCGTCACTATACCGATGTTTAGAGACAAGTGTCGCAATACCGACACTTAAACAGAGTGTCGCAATTGCGACGTTTGGAGGAATCCTTCGGAATTGCGACATATTTGGAAATAACATCGGAATTGCGATGGCATAGAGGAAAGTGTCGCTATTGCGACATTTGAGGAAATTGTCGCTATTACGACAGTTCAAGCAAAGGTGTCACTATTGCAATAGTTTCGGCAGAAACGTCGCTATTGCGACGGTTTGGGCTAAGTGTCACTCTTGCGACAGTTTGAGGATATCATCGCTATTGCAACAGTTCAGGCAAAGGTGTCACTATTGTGACAGTATCGGCAGAAACACCACGAATGCAACGGTTTGGGCTAAGTGTCGCTCTTACGACGGTTTGGGCTATGTGTCGATTCTAATTCACTCTCTAACTAACTTTCTACATATGTCAACAATGATTTGATATTATTTGAATTAATTAGGGTCAACTCAACATTATTTCTATAACATTTTTATGTGAGGTTGCAGGCCATGAAACTTCGACCATGTTAAGGGTAATTTTTTTTGAACATCTAGTCCAAGCGTCAGATCTTTTTTCGTTATATTTTCAGAGATATGCTCTAAGGAAGTTAGGGTTTATGTATGCTCTAGAATTCTTTCTCAAATCATGGTCAACTTGGTATTTTGGCTATCTTCTCGTCTGGAAATTTTTAAGCTATGAAATCTTCATACATGGCCCGTTTTCCGTTTGCTACATGTGTCTCCAGGCGGCCAGGCGCGCCGTGTCGCACCGTGTGATGTCGCACGACCAAGGGCGCTCGGGTTGAGCCGTTTCGTTCAGGCGTCCCGTTTTCCGTTTGTTACCTTGTGCCTCCGTGCGACCGGGTGTGCCGTGTTGCGCCATGTGACGCCGCACGACCAAGGGCGCCTGGGTCGGGCCATTTCGTGCGAGGGCACCCGTGTCACATTTGCTAACTTGTGACTGCCCGAGTGCCAACTTGTGCATGTTCGAGCGGCCCATTTACCGTTTGCTACCTTGTGCCTCCATGCGGCCGGGCGTGTCGTGTCGCGCCGTGTGATGCCGCACAACCAAGGGCGCCCGGGTCTGGTCGTTTCATGTGAGGGCGCCCGTGTCACATTTGCTAACTTGTGACCACTCGAGTGCCAGCTTGTGCACATTTGGGCGGCCCGCTTACCATTTTCTACCTTGTGCCTCCGTGCGGCCGGGCGCGCCGTGTCACGCTGTGTGACGTCGCACGACCAGGGGCGCCTGGGTCTGGCCGTTTCGTGCGAGGGCGCCCGTGTCACATTTGCTAACTTGTGACCGCCCGGGTGCCAGCTTGTGCATGTTTGGGCAGCCCGTTTACCGTTTGCTAACTTGTGCCTCCGTACGGCCAGGCGCTCCGTGTCGCGCCATGTGACGCCGCACGACCAAGGGTGCCCGGGTCTGGCCGTTTCGTGCAAGGGCGCCTGTGTCACATTTACTAACTTGTGACCACCCAAGTGCCTTGTGCACGTTCAGGCGGTCCGTTTTCCGTTTTCTACCTTGTTCCTTCGGGTGGTTGGGCGCGCCATGTCGCGCCTTGTGACGTCGCACGACCAAGGGCACCCGAGTCAGGTCGTTACGTGCGAGGGCGCCCGTGTCAGATTTGCTAACTTGTGACCACCCGGGTGCCAGCTTGTGCACATTCGGGCGGCCCGGTTGCCGTTTTCTACCTTGTGCCTTCGTGCGACTGGGCATGCCGTGTCGCGCTGCGTGACGCCGCACAACCAATGGCTCTTGGGTCGGGCCGTTTTGTGCAAGGGTGCCTATGTCAAATTTTCTACCTTGTGACTGCCTGGGTGCCTTAATGTGCACATTCGGGCGGCCCATTTTCCATTTTCTACCTTGTGTCTCCGGGCAGCCGAGCGCGTCGTGTGAGCTTGTGCACGTTCGGGCGGTCCGTTTGCCATTTTCTACCTTGTGCCTCCATGCGGCCGGGCGCGCCATGTCACGTCGTGTGACGCCACACGACCAAGGGCGCCTGGGTCGGGCCATTTTGTGCAAGGGCGCCTCTGTCAGATTTGCTAACTTGTGACCGCCTGAGTGCCTTAATGTGCACATTCGGGTGGCCCATTTTCCGTTTGCTACCTTGTGTCTCCGGGCAGCCAGGAGCGTCGTGTGACGTTGCACGACCAAGGGCACCCGGGTTGGGCCGTTTTGTGCGAGGGCGCCTGTGTCAGATTTGCTAACTTGTGACCGCCTGAGTGTCTTAATTTGCACGTTCAGGCGGCCCGTTTTCCGTTTGCTACCTTGTTCCTCTGGGCGGGCAGGCACGGCGTGTCGCGGCGTGTGATGCCTCACGACAAAGGGCGCCTGGGTTGGGTCGTGTCGTGCAAGGGCGCTCGTGTCAGATTTGATAACTTGTGACCGCCCGGGTGCTAGCTTATGCACGTTCGAGCGACCCATTTTCCGTTTGCTACCTTGTGCCTCTATGCGGCCGGGCGCGTCGTGTGACGTCGCACGACCAAGGGCGCCTGGGTCAGGCCGTTTTGTGCGAGGGCACCTGTGTCACATTTGCTAACTTGTGACCGCCTGGGTGCCAGCTTGTGCACATTCAAGCGGCCCGTTTACCGTTTGCTACCTTGTGCCTCCATGCGGCTGGGCGCGCTGTGTCGTGCTGTGTGACGCCGCACGACCAAGGGCGCCCGGGTCTGGCCGTTTTGTTTGAGGGCGCCTGTGTCACATTTTCTAACTTGTGACCGCCCGGGTGCCAACTTGTGCAAGTTCTGGCGGCCCATTTTCCATTTGCTATCTTGTGCCTCATTGCGGCCGAGCGCGCCGTGTGACGCCGCACGACTAAGGGTGCCCGGGTCTGGCCATTTCGTGTGAGGGCGCCCGTGTCAGATTTGCTAACTTTTGACCACCTGGGTGCCTTGTGCACATTTAGGCGGCCCATTTTCCGTTTGCTACCTTGTTCCTCCGGGCGGCCGGGCGTGCCATGTCGCGCCTTGTGACGCCGCACGACCAAGGGTGCCCGGGTCGGACCGTTACGTGCGAGGGCGCCCGTGTCAGATTTGCTAACTTGTGACCGCACGGGTACCAGCTTGTGCATGTTCGAGTGGCCTGTTTTCCATTTTCTACCTTGTGCCTCCGTGAGGCCGAGCGCGCTGTGTTGCGCCGTGTGACGCCGCACGACCAAGGGCGCTTGGGTCGGGCCGTTTCGTGCGAGGGTGCCCGTGTTAGATTTGCTAACTTGTGATCGCCCAGGTGCCTTGTGCACGTTCGGCCGGCCCGTTTTCCGTTCGCTACCTTGTTCCTCCGGGCGGTCGGGCACACCGTGTCGCGCCTTGTGACGCCGCATGACCAAGGGCGCCCGGGTCGGGCCATTACGTGCGAGGGCGCCCATGTCAGATTTGCTAACTTGTGACCATCCGGGTGCCAGCTTGTGCACGTTCAGGTGGCCCGTTTTCCATTTGCTACGTTGTGCCTCCATGCGGTCGGGCGTGCTGTGTCGCGTCGTGTGACGCTGCATGACCAAGGGCGCCTGGGTCGGGCCATTTCATGCTAGGGCGCTCGTGTCACATTTGCTAAGTTGTGACCACCTGGGTGCCTTGTGCACGTTCGGGTAGCCCGTTTGCTGTTTTATCCCTTGTGGCATCTGTAGTTGGGCGTGCCGTGTCGTGCCGTGTGAGGTCACCCGACAGGGCACGTTTGGGTCGGGCCATTTTTTTCGAGGGCACCCATATCAGTTTTGCTAAGTTGTGACCACCCGGATGCCTTGTGCACGTTCGGGTGGCCCATTTTCCGTTTGCTCGCTTGTGGCATCGACGTTCGTTCGGGCGCGTCATGTCGCGCCATCGTTCGTTCGAGGGCACCCCAGGTTTTCTAAGTTGTGACCGCCCGAGTGCCTTGTGCACGTTCATGCGGCCCATTTTCCATTTGCTCCCTTGTGCACGTTCGGTTCGGGCCATTTTGCTCGAGGGTACCCGTATCAGTTTTGTTAAGTTGTGACCACCCAGGTGCCTTGTGCACGTTCGGGCGGCCCATTTTCTATTTTCTCCCTTATGGGATATTCATTCGGTCAGGTGCGTCGTGTCGCGCCGTGTGAGGTCGCTCGACCGGGCGCGTTCAAGTCGGGCTGTTTCGTTCGAGGGTGCCCGTATCAGTTTTGCTAAGTTGTGACTACTCAGGTGCCTTGTGAATGTTCAAGCGGCCCATTTGTTGTTTTCTCCCTTGTGGCATCGTTCGGTCAAGCGGGCCTTGTCGCGCCATGCGAGGTCACCCAACCGGGCGCGTTTGGGTCGGGCCGTTTCGTTCGAGGGCGCCCGTATCAGTTTTCATGCTAAGTTGTGACCGCCCGGGTGCCTTGTGCACCTTCAGGCGGCCCATTTTCCATTTTCTCCTGTGTGGCATTGTTCAGTCGGGCACGCCGTGTCACGCCGTGCGAGGTCACGAATCGGGCGCGTTCGGGTCAGGCCGTTTCATTCGAGGGCGCCTATATCAGTTTTCATGCTAATTTGTGACCGCCCGGGTGCCTTGTGCACCTTCGGGCAGCCCATTTTCCATTTTCTCCCTTGTGGCATTGTTCGGTCGAGCGCGCCGTGCGAGGTCGCCCAACTAGGCGCGTTCGGGTCAGGCCATTTCGTTCAAGGGCGCCTGTATCAGTTTTTCAAAGTTGTGACTGCCCGAGTGCCCTGTGCATGTTTAGGCGGCCCGTTTTTCATTTTCTCCCTTGTGGCATCATTCGATCAGGCGCACCATGTGAGGTCGCCCGAACGGGCGTGTTCGGGTCGGGCCGTTTCGTTCGAGGGCGCCCGTATTAGTTTTCATGCTAAGTTGTGACCTGGCTAAAGCCTTAACACTTTCAGAGCATCTGGAATGACCTCTCTCTTCCCCAATATCCCTCTCTCTCTCTCTCTACCCTCCAATCCTCTCACAACTATATCCCTCCCTCTATCCTTATTTCTTCCCCCCTTCCATCTTTGTGTCACTATCTCCCTCTCTTACCCTTCTCTACCTCTCTTACTCCTCTGCCTCTCTCTCTCTCAGCTTATCCATTCCTTCTCTTGCCTCTCCTTCAGTTTATCTCCATCTCTCCCTTGTGACTCCCCTTTTCTCGCCACCTCTATCAATCGTTGTCTTTATAATTATTCCTTCTCATATATATCTAGAGTTAATCTATATCATGACATATTGGGACCTACGATTGGGTTAACTCCACCTTGTTGGCAAGGTTAAAATGTTCACAAACAAAGACCAATGAAACTATCATCTTAACCCCTAACCCCTTAAACACTAATTCCCAAACCCTAACCCATTTAACCCCCTAAACCTCTAGTAAACCCCTAACCCATTTAACCCCTAAAGCATAAACCTCTAAACCCTAAACCCCTAACCCCTAAACCCTAAACCTATAAACACTTAACCCTTAACCCCTTAAACCCTAAACCATTAAACCCTTAACCCTAACCACTTAAACCCTAAACCTATAAACCCTTAACCCCTAAAATCTAACCCCATTAGCCCCTAACTTCTAACCCCTAAAATCCTTAATTGCTAAATCCCCTAACCCCCTAAACACCTAACCCATTTAACCCCCTAAACCCTAAACCTATAACCCCTGAACCCCTAACCCATTTAACCCCCTAAACCATAAACCTCTAAACCCCTAACCCATTTAACCCCCTAAACCCTAAACCTGTAACCCCTTAAACCCTAACCCATTTAACCCCTTAAACCCTAAACCTATAACCCCTTAACCCATAACCCATTTAACCCCCTAAACCCTAAACCTCTAAATCCCTAACCCCAAACCCCCAATCCCCGGATAAGCCCTCCAAATTCAAATTAGCTTTGAAAAAGTAATTGTTTTCTTACTTCTATCTAATTCACTATATAATCAGATCATGAATGTGAGAAGGCTTCTATTTGTAAGCATGGTTGTGGTATGTTGATGTTTAGACGAAAACTACAACTTGTATCCCTTGATCTACGAGGGGCTGGTTACCTTGATATTAACGGTGGTGTATTCATACTCATTCTGAATAACCAATAAAGGGTCAAGGAAATTGACCAATATGTTGTCAAGTTTTATCTTATCCATCTCTAGGGCAAGCTTCTTTTCGGCTAACTCCACTGCTTTTGATCTCAATTTTACCAATTTCTTCCTTCTCTCATATGATACCTGAGCCTTTTCCTTTCTCTTCCATTCTAATTTTGTAATAGTGTCATAGTGATGCCAGCCAACTTCTTTGGAAAGCCTTCGTAGCACACAATACTAGGTTATGAGGGTATCATGTGTTTGTGGGTAATGCCATTCTTACCCTGTGTTTGTAGACTAATTAGTAAATTTAGGAAAAAATTGCAAAATTTCTAATGATGATAATTGATGGTAACTCATGTGATTATGACTAGCTTGGAATAATGAGATGAACACAAAAAAAGTGCTAGCTAAATACTTCAGTTGGTTGAGTGGAAGTGTCACAACAAGTGTAAGAAATCAATAAGAGGCCACTTATTTTAGAACATATGGAAGATGTTGGAATATTCATAACTTGGTGCTCTAAGGGTATCCCTTGAATGAACAACTCTATGGAAAATGGTTGTCGAATCATAGAATTATCTCCATACACAAACATTATGAAATTTACTATAAGTTCTATTTAAGAATGATTCATATAACGAAGAAAATATTGGCAATCAACTAATGAAGTTGAATAATTATGGTAATAATGAAATTAATTTTGAAGAAACCTATAAAGTATGATGAAAGTAATTATTCTACCTAAAAATATTATATTTATTAATATTTTTTTATTACTTATGAATAATAATTACAATGAAAAATTACAATGAATATTATAAGTAATGATTTTTACATCCAAAAATATTGATAAATTGTTTTTAAATAAAATAAAATAAGTTTATTTTGTAAAATATTATAGCAATTTACAATAAATATATAAAATAATTTAAATAAAATAAATTATTCACTAATGTTTGAGTGAGAAATTGTCATATGATTTCATGTCATAGTTTAAATTTTTTCCCGCTCAGCTTGTTCGACCTATTCAATTTTTTTTCCCGCTCAGCTTGTTTGACCTTTATGCCTTCTTTCCCATTCTGCCCTATGATTCCATTCTTCCCTATTTAATATTTTTTCCTGCTTATCTTGTTCGACATTTTTCTCATGAACTCTGAGCATGGCAAACAACGTCTGTTCGAAACTCTCAGAATCGAATCGCAGAGAAGTCGATGTTTAGAATCGAAGAGAAGTCAATGTTCAAACAACCTTTGTTCGGATAGATTTGGTAGATCAGTCTATCAAACCTTGTGATGGATTGTTGTTATCCATTAATTAAAGTGCTTGGAATGCTTGTTAGAAGAAAATTATAGGTTACTCGTAAGTGTATGAATTTCTCAGTATCTTGTTTATTTTTTCATTAAAAAAAATAGGGTATATCACATGGGGTTTCCAAATTTCAATAACAAAAGCCAATAAAAACACCTGACCACAACAAAGATCTTGGAAGAAATATTGCTAAGGAAAAATGAATGTTCCCTAGTCGTTTGCAACAAAAAAGGAACATCACATATTGAAGTTTTGTTGGAGCTATCTCCTCGTGTAAATGTTTCAATCATTTCAAACTTTCTCTTCTATTTAAAATGAATATTTCAAATTTGTTTATTCCAAGCATGATACGTCTGTCTGGTGTATATTTTCTTTATTGAATTAGTAGATAATGAAGAGTGATAGATCTGTACACTTTCTCATGTTTTTTTTACTGGCAGAATGATAGATCTGTACACTTCTCAAGTTTGTTTACTGGAAAAATGATAGATTTGTATACCTTTTCTTCAATAGGTCAGTAAATATAAGGGATAAGGATCAGGGATCTGTACACCTTTTCTTCACGGTTTTCCAAATGATAGATCTGTACACTTCTCAAGTTTGTTTACTGGAATAATGATAGATCTGTATGCCTTTTCTTCAATAGGTCAGTAAAGATAAGGGATAAGTGATGCAGGGTAAACCCACAGTCCCACTTTCTTGTGCTGTAAATTTCATCCACCTTGCTCCTACTCAATTTTTTTTTCTTTCAATTTCTTTCATCAAATTTATTAAATTTGATTAATGAAATGCCTTTGACAGCCACATATAGACGAATACCAAAGACAGTCTGTACATAACCCCTAGACAATAAGAACTTTGATAATTTAAATAAAACACTCGAGTGCGCCGAGACTATATCTCTCTTTATTACAAACCCTAGTATTTTTACAAAGCACTTTTACTTATAATTGCAGCCTTCCTTTGTAAATTGTATCAAAAGGTAAATAATCCGAATTCAGTCCTTTTTAAATAACACTCTAAGGTTAACCAAGATATAGTGAAATACATCAACTTTCCGCCTCAAACCACAGGTCCACGCCTTTTATTTGATTTGTTCAAAATCCGACCATAGAATTATAATACTAACCTCAATGCATTAAAGGTCATTAATTTCCAACCTTAGCACTTAATGTTATATAATGGTTCGACCCTTTTTCACAAACTCCCACCTCAGCTTATAATTAAACCTTAATACAATGCACCAATATTCATGCTTGTATTATTAACTTGATTTCGTTATCAACACAACAATTTTAATATATATTTCTCCCACGGGCCCCACGTCTCAACAGGTAAATGAACGGATTTCAACATAAAACAACCAGCCATACCTTAAATTATCTCTCGTGCAACTTATTGTGCGACCATCGTTTGATCTACCGGCCTCCTGATTAAACGAACCAAGTTGATATCACATTTTTTCCCTCGCCGAAGATTATCGTTCCAAAAAAACGAGATGACGACGGTAATTGCCCTGTGACATGGCACAAATGTGTTGGATCGGATTTTTTTGAAGTGGTTTCGTCCTGGGCCAAAAGTGGCACGACAAAGGTGGTATCGGTTTCAAAAACCCACTCCCAGTATTTGCACAGTACTTAACTCAGTTTCTCATTGCAATTTAACATCTTTCTTGTCTTATTTCTATGCATTAACTCCAGGGTTAATTCCTAATATAGTCGCTCCACTGATAACAAAAAGTGTTATTTCCCCCAATGGACAGAGATAATTCTCTCGATAGAGCTTCGCAATTCTCTGGCAACCAAAGTGTGACAATGGTTCATTCCTCTAACAGGGTCCTCTTCAATCTCTCCAGATTCAATACATTCAATTCATTCAATTCAGGTGTCTATAGCATAAATTGAAAACCACACTCTATTCATGCAACAAACTTCTCTTTTCCTTATACAGGGAGCCCTTATAAAGGTTCTGCCCCTTTTTCATTTGTCCATCGACAACCCAACTGCATAGGACTTCAATTCATAGGGTTAAATTCATTTAATAAACACCAGATCACCGATATGAATGCCGACCTCTTCCATGAAGTACAAGGCGCAATTAAACACCAATTATAGAGGATTCCTTCTTACAAAACTGGAACAACTGACTCATCCTATCACAATTATTTCAAGCAATCAATACCTGCAAATTTCAACCAGTTAATGACACAGAGTTCTGCATTTACCACAGAAACTCAGACATGCTTCACGGTATCTGATCAAGGCATACATATTCATATATGAAAAATAATTTAAAACAAATTCTTCAATTATACATCTCAACTTACAAAGCCTTCTAAGTGCAGACCATATTTTTAGTTCGATGGCCCTCCTACTCTTCCTCTACAGTTCTATGCAGGTCTACCTATTTTTCCTCTTAGCCTTAATTTTATACAACTGCTACCAGTGAACTGATTCAGATACCTACAATGACTCAACAGACTCTTCAATTTCCAAAATTCTAAATTTAGCCTAACAAAGTGAAACTGATCTGACTTCTCCTGTCCTCTAATCATTCAAGGGCAGTTACAATTTTTCTTTCTACATTTAACTAAAAATCACTCAATTAATAATAATTACATAGGAAATTAAAACATGAGACCCCCCTTATGTTTATTTAGATACAAAGATTGTCTTGAGCCTAATGCCCCTGCATCAATAAGGATAAGGGATCTGTATAAATTTTCTTCTCTTTTTTCCAATTCTGTGTTGTGATGAACTGCCATCTTGTTGCAGTAGAAGATGGTTATTTAGGAGGAATATTGTGAAGACTGGGGTTACCACATCTTATACTTCCTTGTATTCCTAGATTCATGTGGAGAAATTTAGTGTTACAAGTGAATGGGATGAAAGTACCACTATTGTGGCATCATGAATTTCAGGTAGAGAAAGGCATATTGATTCATATTTTCAGTCCATTTCATAGAGCCAAACAATTGTATCTCATCAAATTCTAGTTAATATAGTGCTGGAGTTTATACCTAGGCATACTTTTTCTCCAGTCACAAATTTAAAATTCCTGTGTTAATTTATTGTTTGGATTCATTTTCATCGTTGTTTATGTTAATCATCTATGGTTGGGGTTGATTCATCATATGGTTTGTTGTAGCAGTTCCATTGGCAAGGATATTTTCCACAACATTTTTCAAGAAACACACCATTCTGCCTGCTGCTATTCTGTTTCATCATTTATGGGCAAAGATTTATCCAAACTTCAAAGGATAACATAGCATGATCAAAAATTACCCATGGGACAACTTTTTGGCATTTAGAACTTTATATTTCTTTATTTGATTGGTTTTTAAGTCATTTCAGCTTTTTTGCACATACAAGATATGCATACATACTGTGTAGACAGTTGTGCTAAAGAGGTGGCATATGAAGCCTTGGTCAAGACTCAAAATTATCTGGGAGTGAAATATAGATTGAGTGTTATTTATTGGATGAAAATGTAATCAAAATTATTTGAGACTGAAATATAGAATGGAAGTGTTTTTTGTTAGATGAACCTATAATATTCAATTTCTCTCGTATAGTAATATGCCATTACCTGCTACCTATAATGGCACTTGAAAAAATGGATGGATGACTACTTTTCCATACCTGTAAACAAGTTAGTGAGGAATGTTGTGCTAAAAGAAGAAAACTTAGGGAGATTTAGTGAAAATCATCTAAAACTAAAGTAAATATTGGGAATGTCATGGTACAGAGTGAACATGTAATGCCATTTTCTACTACCTATAATGTAACTTGAACAAATGGATGAATGATGCTTTTCCATACCCGAAACCAAGTTAGTGAGGAATGTTGCACTAAAAGGAGGAAGCTTAGGGAGCTTTAGTGAAAATCATCTCAAAATAAAGTAAAGATTGCAAGTGTCATGGTAAAGAATGAACTTGTAAATGTGTAATCCCTTTGCGAAGCATGTAATATGCCATATCCTGCCACCTATAATCTACTTGAACACTTAGATGTATGACTATTTTCCATACCTGCAAAGCACGCTCTGTATAGGTGCACTCAACAGCTCCAATACATGCCAAGTTAGTCTATTTGAAAATTTTGAAAGGACTCATCCATTTGATTTTAAAGTGGTTGTCTTACTAATGTGTAAAGTTTATATGAATAAATCTATGAGATGGAAATCTAATTATAATTTATAACACTTTCTTGTATCTTTTTTCTAGCAATATAAACTATTTTAGATTGAATATAGACATAATAGAATGCAGTGACACTTACCATGAGTAAGCTTGCATATATGGATAGTACACTGCAGTCATTGATACCTATTATGAATTAACAGTTGTAATTTTCCTTAGCAAGTTATTTGTCATAGCTCATGAAAATTGTTTTGAGTGCACCAAAAAAGTTAATAGTTGTTGGTTTAGGACTTTGAAGGGTTTATATTGAAATCCCTACCAGATACTTCCCATCATCAATTTAAGAGTACAGTAAATCCCATAATTTTTTTGATCTTATGTGATAGAAAAGGACAAATGGTTGGTTACCAGGTTGAGCTGATAGCATCTATGACCATAAAGTGAGCACAATGCAAAAATAAATTGTCAGGCATAGATAGGAAGGATATTAAATGTGTTAGGAGAGGGTGAATGGTCAGTTAACAGGTTGAGCTAACGACATCATGGACCATAAAGCTAGCCCAATGAAAAAATAAATTGGCATTCTTGGATTTGAAAATCAACAAATTTTTATAAGTATATTTCCTCGCAAAGGTGGCAAACACAATATAGTCCAGAAGCCAGATAATTATAATGGAAAATCAGTAGTGGATGGCATGGGAGATGAGCTTAGTAATCTTGCATATAGGGGCAAGCTTGTGTATTCTCTACGAGGGAAGAATAGGTGAAATCATTGAAATTCTAATACCCAGAAAAACGTTTCTCCAGTTACTCTGTATACCTTTAAGCTTTCAACACAGTGAAGTTATCATAGCTACGAAGAGTAAGAATATATTACTCGGGGAAAAATGTGGTGATTTACTGGATAGCAGTGGGACCTCAAAAGTTTTCTTAGCTGGATTATTGACATCCATTATTTTTATTGAGCTTCAGTCACATCATTAATAGGGTCAGAGACCAAAAACTGAGATATGGAACTCAAGGACTACTAATATTGATTATGAATTAACAGTTGTAATTTAAAGCAATGCCAAAGGTACATGCAAATGCAATATATACAAGGGTTATGGTTTATGGCCATGAATATTATTATGGCGCCGATATTTAGCATACTCCAATTGGATGGACCATGGGCTATTTTTTTTTTTTTTAAATTTAACCTGCCGTCGCTATACCGATGCTCTATAAACATCGGTCTTCCGACACCTTGTAAACAAATATCATAGAAAAAACATCGATCTTGCGACACTTTGAAAGCGTCGGTATTGTGACACCTTAAAAGCGTGGTTAGCAAACGTCGGTCTTGCGACATCCTAGAAATGTTGGTCTTGTGAAGCCTTGCGACAAAAACGTTGGTCTTGCGATGCTTTGATAGCATTAGTATTGCGACACCTTAAAAGCATGGTTAGCAGAAACGTCAGTCTTGTGACTCTTTGAAAGCGTCGGTATTGCAACACCTTAAAAGTGTGGTTAGCCATAGAGTATTGCGACGCTTCTAAAGCGTTGGTATTGTGACACTTTGAAAGCGTCGGTATTGTGACACCTTGTAAGCATCAGTATTGCGATGCTTCTAAAGTGTCGGTATTGCGACACTTTGGAAAATGTCGAAAGAGCGACAGTTGTTTGGAAACGTTGGAAAATGTGTCGGTACTGCGACACTTTGGCAAAGCGTCGGAATTACGACGTAATGGCTAACCACATTTTTTCTGACCTCTAATTGTCGCTCTTGTGATGACTATGTGTCGGAATAGTGACGAAGTGGTCGTTGGAAATTGGGCCAAATTTTCTAGTGAAACAAGACTCTTTTTTAATTTTCTTGAATATATAGTTGCTCAAGGAGGGATTTGTCACATTGATTAATAATAATAATGGAAATTCTAATAGGGATTGGTTTTGGCTCATTTAAAACATTAATTGAAATGCATCAAGATTTCAGATTTAAAAGTATAATATAGAAGTATGCATAGGTTCAAATTATTATTTTAAAATGCAACATATTCATGTGTGTGCACATTCTTAAACAAGTCATTGTCACTTTTGACCATTATATTCATGTAAGAATTTATACGTGTGAGAGGGATAAAGAGAGAGATATGTTCATATTTTATTCTAATTATGGTATAAATAATAATGGTTACAAGGAAACATGAAAATTAAGTTTTAATTCCAATGCACAATAACCACCAATAAATCAAAAAAGAAAAATCCATAGAAAACTTCTTAAATGTCTAGATCCTTTAGTAGGTTTTTATCATGTCAATTAATTATTTTAAAAGGTAAATAGAAAAAACTATTTTTTATTATCAATACCAATAATAATGGGTTTTAGTTATCATAATCCATTAATAACAAAGCATTAATATTTCTCCTTTTAAAAGTTACTCTATCTAGAAATAAAAAGTTTATAATAATCATTTTATTATTATTACTATTATTTGTGTAAGGATAATTCTATTAATCAATCATAACTAAAATACATCATATACAATTCTGACTCTTTTAGCCATAGATGAACAAAATAGAAATTTGTTGAAGAGAATCATCTAAATTGGGGATAGTCCTCTAAATGACCTTTCTTTCATGTCTTTTTCGAAACTATGACCCAGTCTTCCAAAGGCTAGTTTATCAAGAAAATCTGAAGATTATCCTTGCGTGTTAAAGGAGGATCCTTGTCAAATTTAGAAGAATTTGACTGATGAGATTTCTTCAATGCACTCGAGGAAGAATTTTTCACTTTTTTTTATTGTCGGAGGAACATGGTTCACACCAAGGTCCTATTGAATGACCACCCAGTCAGGTACTTGAAAATTGCTACTTTTTCATTTGGAATAGTGGCTCTGACTAGGGATGATGGAATTAGATTCCCTTTGAAATATAATTGAGTGGGAGTGAGGTAAAAATAGTGATATGGGAATGATAAATGGGAATTACAATGAACTGAAATATATAAACACCTATTTATGTCTCGAGACTTAATTATATTCTTTTTGTATGTGATTTCAAAGATTATCATTAGTGCGTGATAATATAGATTTTCAAACACTTATGGAAGTAAATACAAGTAAAGATGATTATTTTGATTGAATAGTTAATAAAATTAATGTTTAACTCATATCGCATAAAATATATTGTTTTCCTTGTACATATATTTAAATATGGAAATCTCACAAGTTCAGTACTGAATTAATTCTTAATTGTATTTAAAGAATATGTATAACAAAATAATTTAAAGAAAAGTATGATTATCAATTACATGTAAATATAGTAATCATATAAAGATAGAAGTACACAATATATCATAACTCTTCTCATGAAACAAATAGTCCCGGTCTGGGATTTCTATTAAGATGATTTAAAAAGCACAATAGTGAAACTTTTCAAAGCCTTCCTTAAAAAAAATTAGAACCATTTTCTTCAAGACATGAAAGGGTTTATATAGCTTAAGACTAGAAATGTAAAAATAGAAAACACATAAAGTGTTGAGGAGGTTTGAACAACCCTCCTTAAAATAAGAGATAAAATAACAAAAATAGAATTTTTTTTAACAATAAGCTCAAGAATGGGAATCTTATTGCTATCCCATTTGCTACTTGAGCTCGTAGACATCCATAATTGGCTTCAATTGAGGAGGTTGAGTTGGACTTATGCATATATGTCATGTGTACACTACATCTGAAAGCATAAGTAGCATGTGATATATTGTGTCAGCAAGGAATCACAACATTAGCCATTGGCTATGTGGCTTTACCAGATATTGCCAATATTTTTCCAGATCTAACTTTGACAATGTATTAACGTTATCCTCCTTCCTTTTAGACCATTCTTGCCATGATTTCATTAGTATTTTGACATCGAACAGGGAACCGACTGGGAATTATTCGATAAGATTAATGCCAAACAAGTTATCGTTGCTAGTTTTAGTAATATTATTTGCAAAATCACTTTCTCTGAAGATGACCCTATGTGCTTGTTTTAGTTTTATATCTAGATCTCTAAAGAGGAATTATTTGTATGAATGATGTATTCTTGGAAGGTTTGTTTCTCTTCTTTCTGTGCTATCTTTCCATGTAATAAAATCAAAATTTTTATCATCAATTTCATCAAAATTTGTCCTCAGATCGGACGATTGATTCATCGATGAATCAATTTTATTGCATATATTCATTGATGAATGCCAATTTTTGGTAGAATACCACCTGTTGTAGGGCTAAAAGGAATTTTAGTTCCACTTCTTCCTTCTTAAAGTCTTAAATCCTATGATTTTCCTTTAATTTTTCAATTGTGAGTTGGATTTCTTGAATCTGAGCATCTTTGATATTGATATGAGTTTCATGTTGAAGTTTCATCTCATTAAAGTTGTGTTCCAGTTGTGCTAAGAACAGTTATTTAATGAGTTATTTAATATGATTCATCTCATTCATCTCATGAAATAACTCTTTCTCTAACTGTTGGATCCTATCATACTTATCCTTGATCAATTTTTGCACATATGATGCTCTGTCAATTGTAGTAGTTGCATAAGCCCCTGCAAACAAGGATAGCTTGGTTAGGTTATCAAAAGGATTTATTTGTGGATCCTTCCATACAAAATTCATTGGTATATATCTAGGAACTATTTCGTGGGATTGTTCAAATTTCTTCTTCTTTATTTGTCTACTCATTATATCCCTATGCTTGGGGTTGTAAAATATGTAGAGAGTAGGAATTTCTTCAATCTTAAGAACAATTTTTGAAGAAGGGTATGCTGGGATGAATTTAACATCATCTATGTTAACAGCCTTTCCAGATGCCCCATTAGTAAGTGGGCTCTTCTTATTACCCTCGGGAGTGTTGATTGTTTCTTTTGGCTCATGGGTCTTTTCTTCTTGCAATCCTTTAATTTTCTTATTAAATTGGTCCCAGACATTATCTAAGTCAATGCTAAAGAACCTTTCACTAGTTTGGTGCCCTGCAGATGTGGCCTCTTTGGTTCCATGTGTGACATCACTATCCTTCAAAGAGTGTTCCAAATCTTGCTATGTTTGTGAAAGTGGTTGAGAAACCCTCAATGTGTCCAAAGGGAGATTCTCCAACCTTTTACTTATGAATTACTTAAACTGATTAAGATTTTCTGGACTAAGATGGTTTTATGCCAAATTTCCACTTGTAGGTATGTTTCAACAGAATCAAATCGATCATCAAATTCATGGGGCTCATGTATGAATTGTCTCACTTTAACCTGGGCTGTAAAATTTTGAGCCACTTTGTTTGGGTCAAAATGACTGCAAGGATTGGTGGAAAAATTTAAAAACCGTGTTTGGTTAATTTCAAGCCCAATGTGATTGTAATTCTCCAAATAATATATGCCACAATGGATGGGGAATGATGGCCAGGAATATTTCTTTGATTCTTTCGGGCTTTGGTTAATCCATTTCCTACAATTTGATAGGAAATTTATCTGGCCAACAGTTTATCAGAGACATAAAGTGGGAGAACATGAGGTGTTACTAGGCTACCAAAATCCCAAACATTAGTAAAAAATTCCTCTCCAAACTACTTTCCAATGGCTATGAAATTATCTCAGTCTTCATTAGACAATATTGGGGCTTTTTATCCAAATACATCTTGATGTAGGCGTAATATGACTCCATGACATATTTTGTAAAAATGGGACTGAAAATTAGACTCCCAAAGGATTTTTTGGTAGATATGGATAGGGGTAGATTCTTCCATAGTCCATTTCCATTCCATGGATGGGAAATCATAGGTAACGCACATGAAATCCATGATATATGCATTACGTAAAAAGGGGGCATTGATTTGTAGCGACTTTATCATTTTTCTTGTAGGCTAATATTTAGGAGGAAATATTATTAGAGAATATATTGGCCCAATCCATAATGTAGGAATTGGATACAACATCAATCAGGGGAACTCACTCAACTTAAAACTTATTTTTATTAGGGTACCTAAACAAACTTCACATCATACCAGTAGTATACCAATGTGGACCAGCAAGAGAGGATATGGAGTACATACCCTTATCATCATGCTTGTGCTTGTTCGGTCCATGTCTCCGCTTCCTTATTCGCTCTAACTCTAATTTTTTTTCATCTGCAAATTTTTGGAGGAAATTATTATCATATATCCTTTACGGGTTTGTAAGATGATACATCTTTTGCAACTCTTCAGCTCTGAAAGATCCAATTATTGTTTTCCTTGAAGTTAGGAATATCCTTTATGCGATGTTCAAATTATCAATTATCCACTTCACCATGTCTCTGTAGGGAATAATCTTAGGTCGAGGCGTAATTCGATGGAGGAAGGATTTGGCTACATCACAATAAGAAGTTTCAGAAGAAAATGAATCATCAGCCCTTTGAATTTCTCTGGCCTCTTCATCCTTAAATAAATTATACATTTCTTCCCATGAGATATTTCCACAACCCGAGGTACATTTTGTATTAGAAAATAATAGAGGCATATCAGTGATTTCCGAAGTAGGAGGAGCCACCTGTGGTGGAACCATATGCTTCTTTTTCTTCCTTAAAGATTTCGACATTTCACTAGAGTTTTGATCTTCGAGACTAGCCTGCAAAGAAGAGAAAGAGCAGAGAATGAAGAACAATACTTAGAATGTGGGAGGATTTAAGACAAAAAATAGAGATGATAGCGAATATATATTTAAATGCAGAAAATATTGAAACATTAAGTAAAGGAGATCAAATCATTTGGGATCTCGAGAACATAAATACCATTATGCTTCTATCATAAATGAAAACGTGGGTTCACATGGTTTACCTGAATGCTCAACACATCATTAGATATTTTGCATCTCAGATTTCTTTAAAATCACAACTTAAAAAATGTGATACTTTCCTATTATCGATATGCAATTAAGTCTTGTCCTATTTAGAAACTAATATGGAAGATAAGCACTTATCATAATGTTAACGTATCGGGTAATTTGAGGGCTAAGTGTGTTTGAATATTTGCAATGTGATAATAGTATTGCAATCACAAAGATTATGGAATTGGTAAGTGGAATGAAGGGTTGCGGTATTGAGATTGCAATATATCGCATTGGGGAATAGAGCAGGCATTACTAAAAACATAACGAAGAATATTATGATTCCAGGCGAGCGACAAGTGACATGGATTATAGATGGTTTCTACCATGGAATTTATAACAATCGAATTTTTTTTTCCCTTTTTATCGTTTATTAAAGTTCCTCGCGCGATTTTTTTTATTATTTGGGCGACATCGCATCACAATTTTCCCAATAGAGGGTTGTGTTCTTGCTATTTGAAGCTGCAATATGTGGCATTCAATGAGGTGTTTAATAATACTTTTTAAAGTCATTGTAGGATAAACAAGTGTATTCAACTCCGCTCATGATTGACAACACTTTTGAAATAAGGTTGGCCAAGAATGCAAAGTTGCATGATAAAACGAATCACATCAATACAAAATACCATCTAATTCGACATCATGTTGATGCCAAGACAATCCATCTATGCCATTGTTCAAAAAATGAGCAGATTGCAAACATCTTCACCAAAGTGCTTGGAAGAGAAAAGTTTGAAAGATTCAGAACGATGTTTGGAGTCACCAACATCCCTTCGAATCTAGTGGGAACAAGGATACCTAATCCTTGGGATTGGGTGAAAATGTAAACTAATATAAATAGAAAATAAGGAGAGATGGAATATGAAGAGACATTGGGAGATGAATCCCAAGAGTCTCTCCCTCCATGTATAGATTTATGTTCACCCTTAATGAAAAATCACAATTCATATTGTGGAGTTACATCCTGGTCGGATAATCACTAAATATTTATCCTAAATATTTTTTGAGTTTCACCATTTGAAACCTCCCAAAAAAAAGGCATAGCAAAAAATTCCATGATGACTTATTTGAAGCAGCAAAACCCTAGAATCGTGAGCTCTAATACCAATTTTTTTGGACTATGTGCCTTAAAAATGATATCAAATTGATAATTATAGTCCTCTTCAAGGGGAAACCTTCTTTTACAATGAATAAATTGTACAAGACAATATTCATTTATTCTAAAACTAGTTATTCCTAGTATATACAAAGACAAAGGGTACAATTATAATAAAATCGTACCATGAGAGGTTCTAGCATACACAACACTATAATAAGAGAAATTTAATGATTCAATACCTAAGGCTTAATAAGGGGTATTATTGTTAACATGAAGATTATATAGAGCTTAACATTTTACATCATTTTTAAAGAATAAATTCCTATTTTTCGACCCAAATATGTATTCCATGAGATTGAAATCCATTATCAATTTGTTGAGTATTTTATTTTTTTTCTATGCTTATTGTTGTTGTATTCACAATTTCTGTTATTTAAAATTCATTATTTAAAGCTATTAAGTCAATTTCTGAAAAATTTGTGGGAAAATTGAGATATTGTACAAAATAATTCAAATTGGTGTAAGAAAATACTTTAGTACAAATTTTGGATCATGTGTCAATACACACAATGCAAATTCACACCATGATACAAATTCAATGCAAATTTGTATTTGGTATGCACAAGTTGATGTCGAAGAAATATGAACTACGGTGCTCTATAATATAGATGACACAAATGTGTGGTGTTGTGACACCAATTATCACTCCCCTTATTTCATTGGAAAGAGAAATAAATAAAAATATAAATTAAAAGGAAACCATGTTACCATGAGACCCTAATAAAAATGCTCTGCTATTGTATTGTAAAGGTGCAATTTGAAACTTAAAATTGGTTTCTATCACTTTATTTTCAGTTTCAACATTTCATCTTCCCTAACATACTCTTTATCACATGTGTTCACCTTGCATAATTCCTACCATCCTCTTATTCCTAGTACATTTTTATATAATATAGATAATTTCGACATTATGTGTTCTCTTCGGCCCATAAGGGGAAATGTAATTGGAGTCGGAGATCATCGTGTTATGGAATATACTGCAAACCACAATATTCAACATTCAAATCCTTGTGGGTCAAGTAAAATAAAATAAAATAAAGTATTCTCTTCTCTTTGAATTGTTACATGATTGTAATATGTGTGCTTAAATTTACAATTATTTATTTTAAAAATGCACTTGCAAACAAAACTATTAACTCTTTCTCCCATAATAATCAAGCGTGTTCTATGTGTTTCCTTCAACTTACGTTATTTTATCCATTCAAAAACCATTTATTTTAGTTCTTTCTTATCATCCTAATTCATTTTTAAATAAGTTAAAAGTAATTAGTTAAATTTCTTATTATTGTTTCTATATATAGGCATACTAATTTCCTTGTAAGAGTTGATGGGTTTTAATGTGTATTGTAAGAGATTAAATGAACAATGATGTGTTCATTAGTAGCTTGATCCTATTGTTTACTACTTATTTAGGTTCTTGTATCTTCATCTTGTGTTGCTCTATGTATTTTTTATTAACAACCATTACATTTTCCTCATTTACTTTTATTTTTATTTTTAATAATAAAAATAAAAATAAATTAGAATTTCTCTTTTTCATTATCTTTTTATTAAACAAGTATATGTTTTATTTATTTATGTTAATTTCCTCCACCACTTTCAATTGATCTGAAACGACTATATTAGTTTTTATGTGCTAAGTGTCTTTTCTGTTTAAAAACATGTGCATGATTAGTTCATTAGTTTGCATAAGGATTGAGGTATTTTTCCATGAATTGTAAATTATTTTTAGAGAATTAGAAGCATAAAATAAGCTTAAATAACACTAAACAATAGTGTAAAATAGAGAATTAAGTCACCACATAAAATTTACACAGCAGGCATGATGAAGCAATTCACCCCTCCTGGGCTACATCTACTGGTCCAGCTCCCAATGGCATGTCCATCTTTCATTATGCTAAAAAATTTGCTATTAAATGTAGTTACAGTATGCTAATGGTTGTTTTCTCTGCACCAATGGATCGATAATGCTCCAAATAGTCAAAAATGACTCTTCATTCACTCAGAATTGTCAAACATTGGGCCTCCTACGCTTTTGCCCAGTTTCACATTGGAAAGCTACACTAAAAGTGGATAACTCTACTAAACTTGAGTTAAAATAGTAAATTTCTGCCACTTTAGGCGCACCCCTAAACTTCCACCAAATCTAACCACAACATTAAAGGTTTCGGTTGGGCACATGCACCCCCAAAACCCACGGTTAACAACAGTTGGGCGGTTGGGCAGAACTCATGCGATAAACCTGTGGTTGAAGGGTTGAACTGTGGTAAGGCTAGCGGGTTTGCAATAACCACGCAATGTTTGGTGTCAAATAACCATTGCAATGTGACCATATCCATCGGTGACCGTTGCGAGTGACATTTACTATGACGGTTGGTGGTTACATTAACGTGGCCATGTGAACTTCTCTGGGGAACTGCTAGCAGCTTAGGACCATCGATGGTTCTCAACCCCTAACTGTCATTTCACTAAACAATAAATACAAATTGTCGCCCATAAGGTTAAGAAACATCATGCAGCTCGGGTGGTAAGGCTTGTGTGTACCTGACAGGAGGTCTCGGGGTCGATTCCTACAGACCCAACCAAAATTTTACCACGCCATTTCAGGGACACATGGCAGCCTCAGGGCTAGCCACATGGCACCATTTAATTGGCACTCCAACTCATTAAACCAGTAGAATTGAGACACTTGTCATCCATTGATTGGCCTTGTGGGAAGGAATATTATTTGGAATGTTCCATTTTTTTTCAAATTGTACCTCCACCTTGCTGACTGTGCATCCCATTCAAACCTGGCCAATTGTTGAAAATTTACCTGTTTGGCATTTCGATCAAAAAATGATATATCCCTCATATGACATCGGTTTTTCGAACCGTTCATGACACTAGAATCAGGAAGACGAGATCTACGCAACCATCATGGTTTCACCCGAATCTTGTAACTTTGAATTTTGAGAAAATATTATGAACTCCTAATCATTCCTCGCCATTAGGAAGCTTTTGGACCCCAAAAGACTTGATTACCTATTTAGTAGATGAGGGTAAAGCTCCCTCACCTTTCCAACCTCCATCCATTTTTCCTTTCTTATTTTAGTGCCTTTGAGCCCAACTCAAAGGTAGTCAACACTTCCCCTCTTTGATGCTCTTGTCCTCCTGTCAAGAATTGTATCTTCTTTGAGCCCATCTATAAATTTTGGCAAGAAATATTCAATAGAAGGTAGTTGAACATCACTTCATTGATCATCGATCAAAGGTGGCTCATACAAGTGTAATTTTTCAACATTAACAACTGAATACATTTTCGTATAAGAAGGAAAGTCAAGTTGGAATGCATTATTACCAACTTTTTTTATGATCTTGAAATGGCCATAGTGAATGGGTTTGAGCTTTTACCTTCCCCTTGCATCCTTTCTTTGCTAAATTTCAACCATACCTCATCTCCCTCTTGAAACTTGTGATCAACCTGATGTTTGTCATGCCCCTCTTTGTATTTTCTTCGAATTTTCTCAAAATGTTCTTGAACTTGTTGATGTATAATCTAAATTTTCTCAATGAACTTTCGAACCTTATCAATGTCACTATGGCCATCAATTGCAACATCCTTCCCAAATATGGAGTCTAATGGTGATTTTGGCAAATACACGAAGCATAATTCAAAAGGTGAGGTCTGTGTTGAAGAGTGCTTTTCTCGGTTGTACGCATGCTAAATGTAATGCATTTGTTCATCCCACAACTTAGGATGTTTGCTGCAATATCCTCGTAATAGATGAAAAATTGTTCTGTTCACCACTTGGGTTTGTCCATCTGTTTGTGGATTGAAACTGGTACTCTTTTTAAACTTTGTGTCCATCATTCTCCATAGATTTGACTAAAAATTCCCAATGAACCTGGAATCCCTGTCACTAACAATAGAAGTGGATAATCCAAAATGAACCCAAAAATTTTGAAAATAAAGTTCAGTAGTTTGTTCATCAGTAATCGTTTTCTTACATGGAATAAGTATACACATTTTACTAAATCTATCCAAAACTGCATAAAGATAATCATGTTCCTTTCTTGACATAGGTAGACCTCCAAAAATGTCCATGGAGACACTCTCCCATGGCCTTGATGGTACCGGTAGTGGTGTGTACAATCCAAGCTTCCTATTACTAGGCTTACTTGTTGCACACATAGAACAACCTCTTATAAAACATGACACAATATCTATCATGCGAGGCCAATAACAAAAACTCTGTAGATGCACCACTATTTTTATTACCCCAAAGTGTCCAACAATAATAGAATAATGGGCTTCTCTCATGAAACTTAGCTTCTCTCCTTGTGGAATACATAGCTTGCCCAAATGAAACAACAAATTTTTATGCAAGTGATAATATTTTTTTTCAACTTGATTTCCTTCACTCAAACTAGCATACACATCTTGAAAATCAATGTCATGTGCATATTGCTCTATTTAACTCTCATGTACAATAGAATCATTTTTTAGTAAAGTAGAAGCACTGATGATTGGTCTTGAAAGAATATCTGCAACTTTATTGAATATAAATTTCTTGTACCTTATAACCAAGTGAAAATGTTGAAGAAATCCCATCCACCTGAAATGTCTTGATTGTTGCAATTTTGTTTGTGACTGCAAGTACTGTAATGTTTGGTGATCGGTATGTACAATAGTATCTTTACCCACTAAGTAGTTTTTCCAGTTCTTGAAGCTTTGTACCAAAATATATAACTCTTTTTCATATGTAGGATAATTAGTCACAACACCATTAAAATTTTCAGAATGAAAAGTGATAGGTTTACCATGCCACAGAAGAATTGTGCCCATGGCATAATCACTAGCATCAGTTTGTATCTCGAATGGGTGTCTCAAATTCAGAAATGCAAGGACTAGAGATTAACTAATATTTCCTTTTAAAGCTTTGAAATCTTGTTGTTTTTTGTCTCTCCATTGGAAGCCTTTCTTCACACATGTCACTACATGCATAGGAGTTGTGATGTAAGAAAATTTAGCGATAAACTTTCTCCAATATTGAGTTGTACCTAAGAAAATTCTTACCTCGGTTACTATTTTGGGTGTGGAACAATTCAAAATGGCTTCCACTTTAGAAGGATCAATCCTCAATTGTCCTCCTCCTACAATATGTCCCAAATATAAAAAAGAAGTATTTCCAAACTCACACTTTGACATCTTAAGAAACAATTTATCTTTCTTCAAAACATCAGACACTCTATTTACATGCAAGACATGATCCTCTCTTGTTTTGCTAAAAATAAATATGTCATATAAGTAGACAATAAGAAAGTCATCAAGGAATGGTCACAAAACACTATCCATAACTCGCATGAAATTTTTCGGTGCATTACACAAACCAAAAGGCATAACTAGCCACTCAAAGAGTCCTTGTTTGGTTTTGAATGCATTTTTCCATATATTACTTTCTGCAATTCTTACTTGATGAGATCCACTTCGTAAATCTAACTTAGTGAAAAACTTTTCTTCTTTCAGCTGATCAAGAAAATCATCTACTCTTGGGAGTGGGTAATGATTTTTTACCATAATCTTGTTCAAAGCTCGAAAATATACACACATGTGACAAGTCCCATATTTCTTTGTTATCAACACTATGGGTGAACTGCATGGCGAGGTGCTTGGCCTTATGATTCCTTTATCCAACATTTCTTTATTTTAGCGTTATCCATTATCGACATGTGATACATACCGATGTTTGGAACAAGACAATATTGCTACAACTCAATCTCATGTTGAATCTCCCTTTTTGGAGGCAATCTTGTTGGCTCTTGAAACATCTCATAATGCCCATTAACTACATCATATAAATATGATTTCAACTTAGGATCACATCCCTCAAAATATTCATGATTAATATCAGCTTCAGGCTTCATCATAAGAAGAACAAAGTTCTTACTTGAATTTACTAGCCTCTTTACCTGTCCAACATTTACCATAGCAATGTTTGTCTTCTTGCGATGTGCTCTAACAATGAACTCGTTGGCATCTTTGAATATATGATATTTGTTCCCATGGAGATGGAATATATTTTTCCTGTCATACAAGTAAGGACTCCCAAATACAATAATAGTTATGTCAAGTGGAACCACATCTAATTCAACTATGTCAACAAAGCTTGCAGTGATTGCAAACCTCAATATACATTTATTTGAAACCTGTAGATTTTCATCCTTACAAATCCAAACCAATGGATATGGTTTTGGATGTGGTATGGTATCAAGGTTAATTTTCTTGATCAAATATTGAAATATTAAGTTTTCTTGTGACCCACCGTCAAACAGTGTGTTAACCTTGGTATGCTTGGATATGACCCTCACATGAAAAATTTCTATTATTTATTATTCATTTGGAGTTTTTGTGTGGTACATGGCTGTAATTTTAGATTCATCACCCGAATCAAATCCTAAATCATGTTGAGCTGTAGCAACAATTTTATTTTTCCCTTTGTTATTGTGTTTCTTTGGCCTCAATTCAAGATGTAATTTCCAAAAATGAGTTTCATCATGGCCTTCTTTTGAACAATGTTTACAAACCACTTTTTCTCCCTCTTTCTTAATAGATGCATTCTTTTTGTTTTTACCTTTTGAGGTCTTTTCCTTGGCTTTACCCTTAAAATTTTTCTTCCTACCCTCTTCAGAAATGTTCTTCCCTCTAGCTTCTAGATGTGTGGCATGAACACATACTTCATCTAGACTGATGGGGTTAAAAATGAGAATGGTATGTTTAAGGTAGTTATGTAAGCCTCCTATGTACTTGAGCAAAGTAACTTGGCTCTGAAAATCCACCCCTAATAAGAGAGCTCTTCTCCTAAATTCTTAGGTGTATTATTGCACATTTTTTCCCTTTAATTACCTAAAGTTATTCCAGTTGATGATGGCTTTCTGCATATGAGCTAATGGATAAAACTGTTGTTTAATAGAAGTAATGAAATTTGACCATGATAGAATAATCTTACCATGTTTCTTGATTTCCTCCTTTGTCTTGGATTCCCGCCAAACAAGTGTTGCACCTTCAATTCAAAAAGAAGCTAATTGAATTTCTGTATCATCATCTTGAAGGTTTTTTTTTCTCAAATAAACCTCCAATTGTCTAATCCAATTATCAAGCTTTTCTACATTTACTTCACCATTAAACATTGTCAATTCAAACTTAACATCAAGTTTTAAAAAAATACTTTTACCAGTGTTCTTTGACTTGTGTGGCTGATGTACTGAAGAATAAGTAGAGGATGATTATGATGAGGGTGAGGATGATGGCTCTCCATTGCCTCCAGTTCCTCCATTTTCCTTCTTTGACTTATCTTCATCATGGTGACCTCTTGAATATCCTTGTCCTTCTTTGTGAAGTTTACATCCTTCTCCTTCCAGTCTCTCATTCCTTTCTTGATAAATGATTCTAACCATATCAGTCATGTCAAGAAATTCTTTCCTGAACACTCTTTCATCCTCCTTGGGATCAACTTCTTCATGGATTTCTCCTTCTTCTTGAGGCATGCTTAATGGAGCTTCTGCTTCTTTAGGAGGTGAAATAGGTTGTGGAGATTGTGCCAATTTTTCTCTCCTTTGCTTTGGATATTTTTGTGACCCTTCTACTTCCACCAATATTCCTTTTCCTTTCTTGAGCTTGAGCCTTGTAAGAATCTGAAACTTGCAAATAGTTAAATAATTCTTTACACTAGACAACACCAGAGAATAAACTCTATCTCTAATACCAACCTGATATGAAATGACTGTATTATTTTTGTTGTGCTAAGTGTATTTTCAATTTAAAAACATGTGCATAATCAGTTCATTAGTTTGCATAAGGATTGAGGTATTTTCCCATGAATTGTAAATTATTTTTAGTTAATTAGAAGCATATGAAAAATCTTAAATAACACTGAAGAGAAGTGTAAAACAAATAAATAAGTCACCACATGAAATTTACACAATAAACATGACGAATAAGTTCACCCCTCCTGGGCTACATCTGCTGGTCCAACTCCCAATGGCATGTCCATCTTTCATTATGCTAAAAATTGTGCTATTACATGTAGTTACAGTGCTCTAATGGTTGTTTTATCTGCACCAATGGCTCCAGAATGCTCCAAACAGTAAAAAATTACTCTTCATTCAGTCAGAATGATCGAAAATTGGGCCTCCTACACTTTTTCCCAGTTTCACCTTGGAAAGCTCCTCTAAAAGTGGAGAAATCCACTTAACTAGAGTTAAAATAGTCAATTACCAACACTTTAGGCATTCCCCTAAAATTGCGCTAAATCTAACCGCAACATTAAATATTTTAGTTAGGCACATGCACCCCCAAAACCTGCGGTTGACAACAGTTGGGCGGTTGGGCAGAACTCACATGATAAACCCGTCGTTTAAGGGCTGAACTATGGTAATTTTGGCGGGTTTGCAATAACTGCATGAATTTTGGTGTCAAATCACCATTGCAATGTGACCATATCTAGCAGGGACCATTGCGGGTGACATTTACTGTGACAATTGGTGGTTACGTTAATGTGGCCATGTGAACTACTCTGGGGAACCACTCACAGGTTGGGACCATCAGCAGTTCCCAACCCCCAACTTTCATTTCACTAAACAATAAATACAAAACGTCACCCAGAAGATTAAGAAACATCATGCAAATTGCGTGGTAAGGCCTATGTGTGTTCGACAAGAGGTCTCAGGGTCGATTCCTGTGGACCCAAGAAAAATTTTACCATGCCATTTCAGGGACACATCGCAGCCTGAGGGCTAGCCACATGGCACCCTTTCATTGGCTCTCCAAACCCGTTCAACAAATAGAATTGAGAAACTTGTCATCCATTGATTGGCTTGGTCGGAAGGAATGTTCTTTGGAATATTCCTTTTTTTGCTGATTGTACCTCCACCTTGCTGACTGTGCATCCCAGTCAAACCTAGAAAAATGTACAAAAAATTACCTATTTGTCATTTCAATCAAAACGCAACATCTCCCTCATACGACATCGGTTTTTTGAACCGTTCAAGGCAACATAATTAGGAAGACGTAATCTACACAACCATCCTATTTTCAACCCAATCTTGTAGCTTTTAATTTTGAGAAAAATTTATGAACTCCTGATCATCAATCCCTTGACATCTTACTTCTCCACAAAGCATTTAAAAATTTATTCTATAAATAAGAATAAAGGATATTAATTTGAAGTAAAATACTATCATAAGGATACAATATCACAATTATGAATATGACCTATATAATAATTGTAACAAATATACAACCATGAAGCATTACTATAATTTAAAAATTGCAATTATGTTTGTATCAAAATGTAAGAGGATTTAAATTTAGAATTTGCATTTTAAAAGAATAAATTTTTTTAACTATCAAATATTTTTGAACATTAATACTTCACTACATTAAAGGAAGTGAGGTGCAATGTTACACAACTTAATATGAGATAATAGATTTGTTTCACCTTAATGTAACATATGCAATAAGATAACTAACATAATATTTGAAAAATAATAAAGCCTACTATGAATGAGATGCAACAACTATTGAGGTATCCCCTCTTTGTTTGAATATGTTAATGGAGCATGATTCTACAACTCCACAACAGAAAATAGTAACAACTATTAATATTAGAAAATAGAGAGAACTAAGAGAGATTCATACACACAAATCACACTTCGATATTTTATTGATCACAAGAGATACAAATATAAAGGACACAACACACTAACTTTGGCACATCTAGAGCAAGAATCCAACTCATCTCCAACTCATAGCATATTAATCAATTTCTTCTAGACTGACACTTGGGAACTCACAATGACAACTCATAATGACACATGGAAGCATTACTTCCAACATCTGCCCTTAATGCTTACAATAAAAACACATATTACAACAACAAGGATAATTTCTCTGACTGGTCTTCATCAACACTCACATCCACTATAGAATCTCACAAAATCTTCTCTTTCATCACCACATCTCCGAGTTGTCACTTGAACTCCATTTAAAATATAACT